>JAACJK010000116.1:0-570424 GCA_013368325.1 Ephemerocybe angulata
AGTACTTCCTGCTTCGTTCGCATGCAGCGGCCTTTTTTCTCCTCCTCCGTTTTATAGAGAACAGGGCGCCCCATTTCAGCTATACTAGAATTTACTATACCAGCTGTAGTGAGTGCGCAGTCTGGACGACCCGTACTCGAGTGGGGGTGGGGTGAGCTTGATGGTTGTTGCTAAAGTCGAAACCGGTAAGGATTCACAGTTCCGCGTCTGACTTGCGCGTTTCGTCTCACGTTTACTCCACCATCAAGACTGTTCATGCTCTCCAGGCTCGCTCAATACATTTAAAGTAAAAGTATGTACGTAGAATAATAAATGAATAGCACACAGTACATGCTATGAAAAAATCTAGACATATATAAACATATATCATACTAAACCAAGTGACAAAGGAAGGGCGTCAAGTCGCACCTTGCCAGCTCGGATTTAGCAACAGTAGAATGAGGTACGCACCCTTTCACTGTCAGACACTGCTCGTTAAACTTCTTGCAGATCAATCTTACTGAACTGTAGAATACTGGCGGAAAATGAGTGCTCGTACGTCGCATATGAACGCACATTGTACTTCGCGCACAAGGGGGCGCGCACTGGCTGCCTGATGTCCCTGCTGTCACAAAAGGAAGGTGTGAGCCTAGCTTTAGACTACCCTGCGAGTCTCACTGAATTTATAGTGGCGTGGAAGGTGTCAAGAGATGAAAGTACTTTGTACGTCGCTTCACGCACGTACTCACTGCCTAATGTACTCGCTATCGCTAGAGGATGGCGCGAGCTTACTGGAGAATTATCTGAGTATAGTTTTTGCTGGTCTAAATCACTGAGATACATAATATCTTCGAAATCCTACAAAGGGCTGTGTGTGATAGGGCGGGAACGTCAAGAGGCGCTCACAAATATCGCAGAGGCGCGCAACAAAGCTCCGTAACGGCATATGCCATGACGGATCACATCAACCTCCGGCGGAATCTGATCTATCATGCATTCTCCCCGTGACCTTGCACACTCTTTCATCGACACCACCATCGACAATACCATGAGCAACCCCACATCAGCAGATGCATCCCAGGTTTTGCCATCTCGAGAGCTTCCTCTCCTCCTGTGTAAGTCTTCCAAGTATCACAGCAGCTACTCCTAATAATGCGAATAGTGCTGTAGGTCAGCGCAAAAACGTAAAGCTCAGGGGGACCACGTAGGCCGCAGGCCCAAGAAGATGTCGGAGCAGTATAAGGAGTAAGTCACTGCACTGCGAGAAGGACTGTAGCCTGATTTTCCCGCATCCTGTGTAGATCTGTGGCTCGGGGGAAGGAGCTAAGGGATGCAGGCTTAGAGGAAGACCTCGTTATCATCAAGAGTCCGTCAGGGAGACACACGCTTGGCCGTCGTTACGTGCCCATCGGTACAGTTCCAGCTTATCCCTCGTTGGGTGATAGATCTTCGCCCAGGAAGAGCAACACGTCTGCAGTAGCCAAGTGCGTATTCCCTTTTCTTTCTCGATATATGTGCCTGCCTGATACGTTTCATGTTAGAGCCAGTCAAGCTGGAAGGTCTGGGAAGGGTCGCAGTACTTTATCTGCTGATGACGAGTACGTGTATCTACTGTTCGTTATTTACCACCACCTCATCACACTCCCCACACAGTCCTTTTGGTGTGGCGGCTTTTGGAATAGATGGAAGGTCTGGGACTTCATCTGCTGTTGACGAGTACGTGTATCTACTGTTCGTTATTTACCACCACCTCATCACACTCCCACACAGTCCTTTTGGTCTGGCGGCTTTTGGAATAGATCCTGATTTAAATGACCCATTCCCAGAGGCATTAGATTCGTCAGAGGATGAGTATGATAGCGATGGCAGTAGTGAAACGGGGGTTAGCGTGCTGGGACGGATCTCAAGCCAAGCGAACGAGGAGAGTGTCGGCCTGGAGGCCAAAATTAGCGAAGACGAGCACGAGGCTGAGGCCACTGAGTTTCAGGAGTAGATTAAGAATAGCATCGAGTTCCCATATACATACCGCGCACTCATGGACATGGTTTCGATGGGGGTTTTGGGGCCCAAATACCTGGGTTCTGGAACGGTGGCCTTGACCCCGAGAATCGCTCAATGCTCAGGGTTGGGCCTGGTTGGGCATATGATTTTTTTCAAGTCTGTTACCATATGATCTTTTTTATTTTTTAACCCCAAGCGCGGAGCAGTTGGCGCCCGTCCATAATGATACACAGGGATCAACTTCGCGAAGATCACTGATGAGAATCTACACGGTCATGTGGTGGTAAAATGAACCGCGACGCGACGGCATCAGGCTGCCCTATCTGAATCATCTATGTCGAAGTGAAAGGCCAAGTTCAACCCACTTGGATTCGTCTCATGCCACAAGGTACACAGCCAGTATATCTCTCTTCTATTTCCGTTGTACAGAGCATTAAAGGCCTACCACAGCGTTTTTACAGTCGATGAGCAAGATGGGTCGTATCAACCACAGCCATCGGACGCGCATACAATCGTCAAGATGTCTACTTAGCTTAAGATTGCATGCGTGTCGCGAGCATGCATGTCTCCTCCGGGCTCCTGGTATCAGCTGGTATCAACGACCGCCATCGGACGCGCATCCAATCGTCAAGATGTCTTGTTCGCCTCATGAATGGACGCGTGTTGCGCGCACTCGTGTCTCCTCCCTTCCATATGCTCTCATCGGCCGGCCGTGCCCCTTGGACCTTTTCACGGATAGTAAACGACCCCAAATGGACGTTCCTGCCCCCATCCTTTGTCTACACTCCCACTCAGACGTGAAACCGACTCTCTGAAAGCATTGAATACCCAGAATGTCCGCTCAACCAACGTCCGCTCAAGGTGTGTGCTTTCGAGGTGTATTCAGGGTCCGATACTTACAGCGCGTACAGCTGTCATGGACGCCTTCCTAGAGAGCAATCGGCTCCTCCCCTACTCTGAAAAAATTGGTGTGTAGGGCACTCGCGACGACGCGCATGTAACTAAATGGTCTTGACAGCGTCCCTTGAAGCAGCGTTCAAGTTCTCCACGGGAGAACTTGAAGACTTGGAAAAAAGGAGGGACTTCGCTCGATCGCAGAAGTTGACCTATTCGCACATTTCGAGGAAGGTCAACATCATGAAACAACGGTTGGCTGGTATTGAAGGCGCCATGGCGCAAGTGAGGTCTGAGGAGAGAGGTTCATCTCTATCTCCTGTGCCAGAGGACTCCGAGTCCGCGGCTCCTTCCTCGCTCAACCAAGCCGCTGCGCCCCCTCAAGCCGGAGGAGTCAGCTCCACTCCTCCCCCGTCAACACTGACCGCCACCCGGACAACGAGGCGACTGCGACTTCTGAGGTCGTCAGTTCCGCCTCTCCCCCCTCGCTCAACCAAGCCACTGCGCTCCCTGAAGCCGGAGGCGTCGGCTCTACTCCTCCCCCCGTCAACGAGACCTCTGCGGCTCTCCCTCCGGTCAGCGAGCCCACTGCACCTCCTGGAGCCGTCAACACTGCAGTTCCGCCGGTCGAAGAGGCCACCGCCACCCCTCCGGTCAACGAGGTCACTGCGCCCTCTCGAGTGGTGGATCCCGCTTCTCCTCCAGTCAACGAGGTCACTGCTCCCTCTGAGGTCGTCGATCCCGCTTCTCCTCCAGTCAACGAGGTCACTGCTCCCTCTGAAGTCGTCGATCCCGCTTCTCCTCCAGTCATCAACGCGGTCGTTCCTCCGGTCCCTGTGCCCGCTAACGTTGTAGAGGCCGTCATCCCGCCGACCGCTCCGACCGCTGCGCCTGTTGGAGTAGTTGATGCGGCGCTTCCCCCTGTCACCGAGACCTCCGCACCTCTTACTCCAAATGTCGTTCCCACCACAACTGGTGTCATCAAGCCTGAGGCACAGGAGGTTGTACTTCCTCCTGCATCTTCCTTTGTTCCCCCAGTCGGTCAAGGTTCGTGTGATACCCGTTCATGACTACAATATGAGCTAACGTACATTCAAGCTCCTTTGACTCGTGTGAAGCCAGAGGCACAGGAGGTTGCCGTTCCTCTCCCTGAACGCCCCGTGCCCGTACGTCCAGCCCAACAAGGTATGTGTCCATCTCTCTACACACCATTTCTCTGAGTAAGAGCTGACGTTGTCCCAAGATCCTATGCAGCCTGTCAAACCCGAGGCACAGGAGGCCGCTCTTCCTCCTCCCGCGAGTGGCGCGCCGCCCATCGCTACAGCCCAGCAAGGTACGCCTCCGGATCCGTAAACACTGTTCATTCAATTGGAACTCACGATCATACAAAATTCATAGTACATATCAAGCCCAAGGTGGAGGCTGCCGATCGTCTCCCTCCTAAAGGTTCAAACAAGCGAAAGCCGGATGCTGACTTGGAGGTCATTGTGATCTCGAGTGACTCCGATACCCCAGGGCCTGTGAAGCCCACCGTAAAACGTACGTGTTCTGAAGTTATGTGCATCTCAGTTGTACCTTGACGGCTAATACGAACCTTCTTCTCTAGGCGCCAAACGAACGGGGCCCAAGGCCGGTGCAAAAGGCAAGGGAAAATCGAAAATGAAGCCAGAGGACGAGGGCATGCGGTTGATCGATGACGCCGATTTCCAATTACTTCGCGAGGGATCAGAACCTGAGTCGGTGCCTCAGATCCTTACGAAGGCGGAGCTCGCGGAGGAGGACAATAAATTTGCACGTGAGTTTGTCCGTCCACGCTTCGTCCAAAAAAAGAGTTATTGACAATGTCCTTCCTCACAGTGGCCGGCGAGAATTCTATGCACAACTTCATCACTCACAATCTCATGCTATCTGGTCGGATCCGTAGCAAGGCCCGGAAGGTCCAGGAGTACCTGCCGGAGTCTGCCACGACATCTCGCATCCTGGCCATGTCTATGTTTCTCTTGGACAACGGCACCGGTCAGACAAAGTGCGCGTATCACAGCGTCCTCGATCACCAGTGCCTCGTCAACGACCAGGACAGCAGGGAGCTGAAAGGGACGGTTAGGAAGCCTAAGTTCGACAAGAAGGTCACCGGTGTTCCCTTCAGTCCATCGCAGACAACGACCGCCCTTCCTTCGTCGGTCGCCAAGGTTCCAGGGCCAGCCAAAAGTCTTGTAATCAAGAGGCTGCCATCGCATAACGACAACCCGCACAAGGTCCCGCCAGTCGTCAGCGGCATGGGCGAAGCCGAACTGCTCACCTTCTTCCGCAAGATAGGTGAAGCATACTACTTGCACTGTGGGTGCGAGTTGGAGACGTGTCTCCTCGACTTCTACCTGTGGAAGAGCAGCCCCATGCTTGTCTCCCCCTCGACCGGCGCAATGGAATACTTCGGCGTTTCTCCAGACCCTAGGCACCGGGGTCACTTCAACCATATCTTCCGGGCCTTGAGGATTAGGGTCGACGACTTGTACCTGTTTGACAGGAACGGCGTCCGAAGGGATACGTCCAATGCCCCCGAAGCGCTTCTCAACTGGTACTCTTACCATGGCCTGACTCTCCCCTCCCCCGCTCCTCCCACCCCTCAGCCCAAGCAACGACAGAAGCCCCAGTACGTCGAGATTGACGATCTTCCCACCCCGGGACCTTCGGGTCACAGGAGCTTTGCGGACCTATCCCTTTCGGAAGCCGAGGACGTGGACATGGGCGACGAGGAGATGGACTTGGGCTCGTAATTTATCTACCGATCTTTGTTTTCTTTCTGCGTCTCTCGAATTTTATCTGCCTTTCTTTCACTGTGCGCGACAAACACTAAGAGATCTGAGATTTGAGACAAACGTGGCGATACAAAAGAGTAGATTCGACGTATGGTACATGCTATCAACCTCTGAGTTCCTTCGGCCACTTGCCGGGCCCAACCACTGCTTGATATCAGCTTCGTGTCCACTTGACGGTAAAATATAAGTACACACCGGTTTGTATCCTTTCAGACGAACCACATGACGAAGGGACGTTTAAGTTCCACGTTATCGAAGGAATGCGAGAACCGTAGCTTCCAGCGTCGGTGAAGTGGACGGAGTACATCAGGAGGTCGGGATACGCCCTGGAGAGTGCGGGGCAGGAGGGGTTCATTGGGCAAAGGTGACGTCCAATCGCGCGCGTTGCGTTTTCGAACATGGTAAAACCGTGGCCAACGAGCCTATCAAACACGGGGATGTCGAACGTTGATGAGCCGTCTTCAGGGATGACGATGGTGAAAAGCCCCTTGCGAGCCTCGGTGAGTTCGGGATAAAGGCAAACCGCGTCGTTGGAGGTGATGAAATTCATGAGGGCGGTTGTTGGGGCTTCGGTGATTAACGCAATAGGGGGGACACGACATTGTATGAATAGAATCTCTCGGTCGAGCGTCGTATTGACCATGCGGAAGATCTTGACGATGTTGTCTCCGTATCCGTAGTGGCGGTATCCCAGCACCGTACATTTCTCATACGTGTGGAGGAGCGTGTCGACAAGGCGGTAGCCATTTCCCCGATCATCCGATGCATCGTTGTCGTCGTAAACCTGTTGGTGTGGGGCACCCAAGTCCGGGTGGGAGTCGGTGCTCGTCTGTGTATACACCTCCAGGACGCGAGGCATTGGGACTTCCTCGGCAAAGATTCGAAGAGCCGCCATGCCTCCGATCACAGCCCCGTAGTACTGCATGGACTCGAGAAAGGGAGCGGGATCGAGCCCAAAGGTCCGGAGGGTGTTGCGCACGCGTGTAGTGACCGGGGTGGCTACCAACTTCTCCATGTGAAGGCACGAGTCGTGTAGGGAGCGACGGTCAGAGAAAGGGAGCAAGGAGACGATGAAGAGGGAGAGATCGAGAGGAAGGCGAAGTATTGGTGCGTCCTTGTCAGACGCTGACAGAAGGCGGTCATGAATACGACTGAATCAGACCTATCGGGAGACTTACTATGTCGCTTGTTACAGAAGCTGCACCACTCCAGCTCCTCCCGGTACGGATAACGCTGAACGAGCCTTCGGATGCGCATCGGGGATGGGACAGGTAGGAGTGAAACGTAGGGAGTGAAGTGGGAGGGAGACGGGAAGTGTCGCGCGTACAATGGGTGCAATTCAAGGTTTCCCACGCCCCATCTGGCAGCCCCTCTCGGCGATGCTCGACGAGGCACACGACATTTGTCGGCGGGTCTCCGTGACACGGAAGGGGTCAGCACAGAACGGTACACAGACCCGTGAGCTGAAAGTCAGATAATAATAAGGATTCCAATGTCTACAGAAACATTGGACAGAACCAGCCATACAAATGCATGACTAGTTGATACAAAAGCAAGCGCCCGCCTCTTAGAGAAGCATTGCAGCAGTGGTTTGTGTAGTACGATGTCTGTAGGAACAACGGTTGTGTGGTCAGCAGTGGCACACTGTTTCGGGGCGGCCGTCCCACCTGTGGTATTAATCAATGCCTCCAGAGCAAACGCAGGCCACATTTCATCGGAAAGTTGCTTCCAGAACCTTTCGTCGGATTAACAACTCTTACAGAAGCATTGCATGGGCGGTTTGAGTGGCACAATGTCTCTAGAAACAACGGTTCACTGGCACACTGTTCTGGGGCGGCCAACCCACCTGCGGTAATTATCGATGCCTCCAGAGGAATCGCAAGTCACATTTCGTTGGTGGGTTGCTTCCAGAACGTCTCGTTGGGTAACCGCCCCTTACCGAAGCATCGCAGGATTGGTTTGGGCCGTGCACTGTCTGCTGAAGCAACGGCCAGGCGGTGTACACTGCAATCATCGACGCCTCCAGAGGAAACACATGTCGCTTTTCGTCAGCGCATTGCTTCCAGAACGTCTCGTTGGATGACCACCTTTTACTGAAGCAATGCAGAGTTGATTTGGGCGGTGCGATGTCTGTAGAAGCAATGGAAGGAGGGTCACCACTGGCGCACTGTTTCGGAGCGGCGGACCCACCTGCGACAATACCGATGCCTCCAGAACAAACGCAGGTCACATTTCGTCGGTGGGTTGCTTCCAGAACTCCTCGTCGGGTGACCGCCCCTTACCGAAGCATTGCAGGCCTGGTTTGGGCCGTGCGTTGCGGCCGGGCGGTGCTTTCAGAAGCATCGCAAGGGTGGTTTGGGTTGTACAATGTCTCTAGGAACAACGGTTAATACCGATGCCTCCAGAGGAAATGCACGTCACATTTCGCCCGTCCTTTGATTCCAGAAGCTCTCGTTGGATGACCACCGCTTACTGAAACAATGCAGAGGTGGTTTGGGCGGTGCGATGTCTGTAGAAGCAATGGAAGGAGGGTTAACACTGGCGCACTGTTTCGGGGCGGCGGACCCACCTGCGATAATACCGATGCCTCCAAAGGAAATGTAGGTCACATTTCGCCCGTTCTTCGCCTCCAGAAGCACTCGTCGGACGACCACCGCTTACTGAAGCAATGCAGAGGTGGTTTGGGCGGTGCGATGTCTGTAGAAGCAAGGGACGGGACCTTAATACCGATGCCTCCAGAGGAAATGCAGGTCACATTTCGCCCGTCCTTTGCTTCCAGAAGCACTCGTTGGATGACCATCGCTTACTGAAACAATGCAGAGGTGGTTTGGGCGGTGCGATGTCTGTAGAAGCAATGGAAGGAGGATTAACACTGGCGCACTGGTTCGGGGCGGCGGACCCACCTGCGATAATACCGATGCCTCCAGAGGAAATGTAGGTCACATTTCGCCCGTTCTTCGCCTCCAGAAGCACTCGTCGGACGACCACCGTTTACTGAAGCAATGCAGAGGTGGTTTGGGCGGTGCGATGTCTGTAGAAGCAAGGGACGTGACCTTAATACCGATGCCTCCAGAGGAAATGCAGGTCACATTTCGCCCGTCCTTTGCTTCTAGAAGCACTCGTTGGATGACCACCGCTTACTGAAGTAATGCAGAGGTGATTTGGGCGGTGCGATGTCTGTAGAAGGAAAGGACGGGACCTTAATACCGATGCCTCCAGAGGAAATGCACCTCACATTTCGCCCGTCCTTTGATTCCAGAAGCTCTCGGTGGATGACCACCTCTTACTGAAGCAATGAAGAGGTGATTTTGGTGGTGCGATGTCTGTAGAAGGAATGGATGGACGGTCAACCCTGGCGCACTGTTTCGGGGCTCCGGACCCACCTGCGATAATACCGATGCCTCCAGAGGAAATGTAGGTCACATTTCGATCGTTCTTTGCTTCCAGAAGCACTCGTTGGATGACCACCGCTTACTGAAGCATTGCAGGACTGGTTTGGGCCGTGCGTTGTCTGTAGAAGGAATGGATGGACGGTCAACACTGGCGCACTGTTTCGGGGTGGCGGACCCACCTGCGATAACACCGATGCCTCCACAGGAAATGCAAGTCAGATTTCGCGCGTACCTTGCTTCCAGAAGCACTCGTCGGATGACCACCTCCTACTGAAGCAATGCAGAGGTGATTTGGGCGGTGCGATGTCTGCCGATACAATGGTTGCTTTCGGGCAGCGGGACACCTGCAATCATCCACCAGAGCCACTCGTGATGCAGGGAACCGACTGGCGAGGTATGCGCGGTGGGAATGGCTGTAGAACCACAGGATGGATAAACACTCGTTACGCAAGAAACACATTCTGAAATCTGGGAGTAATCTCTACACAGACATTGGTGGGCGGACGCACTGCGCTCGATATCCATATTGGAAAAGAAAGGGGTGGACGTAACGGCCAGGGATAAGGAACTATAAGATCTAAAAGCCTCCTGCCCTCTTTCTCCTCCTCCTAGGCTCTGGATATCCGAGGTGCACTGAGCGGATTGGGATGTTGAAAGAGCTGTGCCACGCCGTTCAGGCGTGGCACACAGCAGGTTTGATCTAGCGTGGGCATTATTTACAGCTTACATAATCATCCTCGCGGGCGAGGATGACCATCATCCTCACGGGGGCGGTGTGTCTGGACCAACATAGCTATCAACGGATGCCCCACCAATATAACGGAATCTTTTCCTCAAAAATCATTTGATCCTTTTGCTTTTGATCCCCCTAACCGTTAACGCCTGTGCAGCCTCTCTCCTCAACGTCGTTGCTCGAGGCAATGGCTGCCTCATCCTTGCGACAGCTTCTCGCTGTCGTAAAAGCCCTCATCCTCGCCAGCAAACGCCTGGCGAAGGAGACCTGGGTAAGGCTTCTGCGAAAGCTAGCCTTGCTATGGAGGCTTCTACTCTCCCGACTGCGACTCGGAACCCGTAGAACCTCCAGCGACAGGAAGAAACCCGACCCATCCTATACCCCTCACGTCACGCCCAGCGCCCACGACTCTCTCGAGAAACCTACGACCATCAGCCCGAACACTGACGAACAGAAGCTGACATTTACGACCACACCAACGACCGCGGAGCACAAGGAAACTATTCCCCTCGACTCGAGCATATCGTGCTCTCTACACCCCTATCCGTATCTCAACCACAGCCTGTCCCGGACCTCTCTCAACGACGGGTTAAACGCTGCTCGATCCGCCCACAGTATCGCCGTATCGTCGAGAAATGCCTCACGCTCCAGCCAGCACCTCGCGGCCAGCCCAGATACGCAGTCTTTCCAAGAGGGATACACGTTTACCGTGAAGTCGCCCGATCACCCTCTCTCACCTACTGGCACGCGTCGGCAGTACAGCCTGTCGTCTCCGCAACTAGGCTCTGGCTCTGGCTCTGATCCAGCACCGAATCATGACAGTGGTGCTGGTTATGACGCAGTAGAAATCGAACTCGTGCGAAGGACGCCGTCATCGTCGCCGGCCGAATCGATGTTCGCGCATCCTGCTGGTGTTGTTCCCAGTGGGTGCCCGAGCGTCAATGAAGTCAACCTCGGCCATGATAGGATATTCCCGATTGCACCAGAGTTCTTCCAGAGATACGAGAGGACCAAGTTTGCGTGAGTGCCTTTCTGTCAGTTATTTATTGACTGCCCTTGACTGAAATATTTTTTCGTGTAGAAAGAACATAGAGACGAAGATGACAATCAAAGCTATGACCCTGGACTTTCGTCCGTGAGTATTGCTCCACCTTTTGACCTACCGCGACGCAGATGCTGATATGTTCACAGGCACCCCGATCCCCCTGGGTGGAAACCCATCGTCCATCCCGAAGGAATTCTGTACTTCTATAACGAGGAAAAGGTGAGCCTCTTTCAACGGACCTCTTTCTACATTTCTAACCTTCAGGTTAGAAAACCGTCACGGAAGCCAACTTATACGACACGGTCTACTACGAACAAATCACATCGGATATCGCCACTCTCGAAGATCATATACGGTCGAATTCTATACGACTTCCTGAACACTACACTCTCGCCATGGATTTGAACATGCAGTCTCACGAAGAGATCTTCACCGACTACTACTATGCCGATCATGACAGAAAAGTCATCTTTTTTCTGGACGATCTCGACACTAGCACCAACCTCCAAGTTTGGAATCAAGTCAAAGGAGTTACTTCTCTAGCCCACGTCCGTACGTCTATCATACTTTGATTCTTCGTGCCGCTTCTAACGCTGCACCGCGATAAGGGCACGAACTGGAGGCGCAATACTGGTGAGTACCATTGTCCCTTCACCGCGACGCTTATTCAAAGGTTTTACTGTAGGAGTCACGGAATGCTCTATCCTTCTACAGTCCAGGTGACAGAAGATGCTGTTGCCGACCTTCGAGATGTGATCTTACATTATATCGGGGGTGCACATTAGTCCTTTAGCTGAGGACCAGACTCAAACTGACACTCTTCCAGATGCCACCACCTCTCGGTACTCGACCTCACCATACAACTTGCCTGACCTTTACCAAATGCTTGGCCAGGTCAATAGCCTCGAAAGTATGTTTGCATATCGTTAGCCTCCGTCTAAATGAATATGTTTCCTGACGACGCTACTTCAGAAAACGCCGGCCCGCGTTTCCAGGGTGCTTCAAGTCTTTTATGTGAGTCCTACGATCTAGCAAGCCGTATATACGCAAGCTTCGGTCTAATAACATCTAGGCCGCCTGATGTGGGTCTTCTGTACGTCTCCCTTTCGTGAAGAGGCTCGGACGGCTTGCTAACAACCCGTATCTAGCGCGCCAAAGATTCTATAACTGGCACGGCCTCCCGGAAGCGCGCATCTACCGGGACCAATCCGTCCATGGCAAAAAGCTTCGGCACAAGACACTACTCATCAAAGTGCTTTCACCCCTCTTATTTTCAGCACCGGATGTTCACTTGAAGAGCCTGGAGAAGATGTGGGTGGACGGGATCATGCACGGGGCGGTCTGGCTGGAGTCAATCAAAAAGCTCAACGATGAGTGGCAGGAGTTCATTCTCTATGTAAGTTCTGCGAGTTCTTTTAGTTTAGAGCAATGTCTCTGATACAATCTTCACACATCTCGACAGGCCACCGTGTTACTGAATGCCAACGTCGCATTCCTCGCGGTTCAAAGTATCGACCGTAACGAGCCAGATTACCGCAGCCCTGTTCAAGTCGCGTCTTACCTCTCGACCGTAGCGAGCATAGGCAGTATCATTCTGGGCCTGCTATTACTCCGACAGAACAGAACAAAAGAACATGCGACGGCCGATGATGTTGTGCGTATACTTCTCCCTCTTATCACAAACTAGATCTTGACATTGCGGCGTGGTTAGTGCGCGTTCCTCACAGCCCGCACGCACCCGAGGCTAGGCCTCGAAACGCTCGCCATTCTATACAGCCTTCCATATGCCCTACTCCTCTGGGGGTACGTATCCTCTCCCACATTCGTCACTCGCGGACACCCATACTTACACTCTGCGTTCCCTCTCTACTTATTTACAACAGTATGGTGTCCTTTTTGGCTGCCTTCGCGTGGAACTGCTTCGACAACTCTAACATCGCAACGCGCACTGTAATGGGGGCCGCATGGGTTGCGTTTGCGGTGCTCGTGCTTTGGTGCATCTGGATGGGCTGGGTCAAGTATGAGCACGATGATGTCCCGGACGGGGACCATGCTGAAGATGCTGAGAACACCACCGGAGGCAACGGGAGCAGTGCATCACAGCATTCAGGTGCTTCGACGAAGGAGAGGAGTGCGTCAAGGCCAGGGTCGAGAGCCAGCCGGGCACATGAGGTTGGAGCAACTGGTGCAGGTGGAGTGATCCAGACCTTGACGAAGCCGCTCTGGCGGTGGCCTATGATGTTGTTCTTCCCTGGAAGGCGGCAGTCGTATGACTCGCAGAGAACTGTGGTGTAGCAGGATGTGTAACCGGTTCTCACTCTGCTCCGCCCTTCTCGTTATTTCGCACCTTCACTTTAATCGACTGGTTTTCTCAAATTGCTATCGTCTACTTTCAGGTTTAAGTCCCACCTGATGTACCTTTTTTGTTGTTTTGTCTTTTCGCTTCATCTCATTTCTTTCCACTTCACTGTTATTGATTGGGTGTCGGAATGTAGCGTATTATTTGGAGGAGGAAGGGGAGGAGGACGATACCCATGCATGTGCATTATCATATGTATAGATACCAAACTACCGATGTATTTCTAGGAAATCAATACACTAGCCATCTTCTGGACGTAGTAAAGCTGAGCGCTGAGCGCGCGTCTCATTAGACTTTGTACTCCCCAAGCTGCCACCACTTTAATTTCTGCGCCTGGCCCAAGAGGCGACTTCTCTCCTTCACCATTACCACCGCAATAGCGTCGTCGTAGGGCTAGTGGGAGCCAGTGGGAGAAGAGATGAGGTGCAATTGATGATGGGGACTCACCCTTCCTGTGGTTCGAGATCAGAGCGTCCGCTGGTTGTGGAATGCGTTTCAGGCCATCAACAACAAGGATTTGGTTCAAAAGGTGAGTGCGAGCCTAACCGTTGACCTACATACCATGCTCATATCAAGTTGATAGTCCTTCAAGAACTGTGTAGCGCGGGATTGGAACCTCTCATACGAGCGATGGACAAGCCATGAGGCAAAAGAAACACTTCGTGGCCTACGCACCACCAATCCCGAGTTTTGGAAGGAGCTTACTTGGAACGAGAGTCCAGAAGACATTCTCCCTGAAATGGATGTGGTTGTCCCAGAGGATAATCAAGAGGCAGTTTTAGACGATCTGGATACTGACGACACTGCTTTACCAATCGAAACTGTCGTCGAAATGTCGAAATTGCCTGATAACGACCGCAAGCCGTCGGATAGTGAAGTTCCCGATGCAGTTACGGTCTCTCAATCGTTTAGGGAAGTGGAGTCTTGGAGATAATGGATCTGGAATCAATTTAACCTCCCATGGAAGAAGGTCATTGATAAACTGGCCTTTTCAGAAGCTCTATAGCAAGCCACACCCTTAGTCTCTTGACCAGGAATCTCTTGAAAGAGTGACTCGGCCATTGCAATTCCCACTCTACATAGTACTTAGCACTTATCCGAATCGAGGACTGGCGTTCGTCGTGGCAGTGCTAAGCGCCAGGCATCGATGCCGAAGTCCGATGGGCGCTAGGGCCGGGTGCGATCGAGGCATCGAGTTCATTTCAAGTCAACGCCCGGCACACCTGAGCACACTTCCATCCATGGAGCCGGGTACATCTGTGCCTGGGTCGCCCTCCAAGAACCCAAGATGGTACTGCCTCCGGTCAGCAGTTGAGACTCAGGACTCTCAGGAGGGCTAGGGCGGACTGGTATGCCTGGCTAGGCCCGTTATACATATCCTGATTGGGGCGTCGAACCACCCAATCGCAAGGGGACGTATGAGCAAGGTTCGCCATATGAGGTTGCCAAAGTGGCTATACTCATGTCTTTCCGCTTGCAACAGTGCTCCAGGAGATGACGCAGGTTGCCTTCCAAATACACACTTTGCTCAGTGTACTCCGGGCGAATTCAAGACAGTAGTGGCATGGAAGCCAAGAGACTTGTGTGCAGTTCTCAAGTCGGATAAAGCCGCGAGCCTGCCTTCTGATAGGCAGCGAGCTATGCTGCTCAAAGAACATGATGGGATGAACATGAGGCGCTTGGACTCGATGTGTGGGTAAATTATGCCCAATCCAGCGGGCAAAGGAGCTATATAACGCCATCGGAGTTCCATACTTGTTCCATACTCCGTTCTCGTTGATCATCCCCTCACTTCCACGCCAACAGATTATCACTTCAAGTTTTTCTCTTCGACCGTTGGCCGTGATCTCCCCATTACTGCCAAGGTTGAGACCACATTTACGCCACGCCCCTATCTCCCAGAGACTCTACATCGCCTTCGTCCACCAGGCGTCGTCAGCCAACCCCCATCCACTGCTCTATCGCCGACCTTTTCTTGGCTAGATAAGCTCTGATGGATTGGATCGCCGACATCCCTCAGGGTCCCTGGAGCCCACTCAGTGACGCAACCACGCTGGTCTCACCGTCTGAGTACAGTAACAGTGCTGAGCTTCAGTCGCCCCGCTCTGAGCCCTACCAATCTACATCAACCCCGGCCTCCCCTTCCATCCTCAAATCCTCAAATGGATACGTGACCGAGTTATCGTTGACACCCAATGTGGTTAGCACAACCACACTGCTTCTTTCCTTCCAATTAACGTAACCCGATCCCTGTCTTTCTCTACAATCTCCCTTGACCCGTGATGCTGAACGCCTTCCTGAAATCGTTGCTGCCTTCATGGGCTGGGTTAGCTGCATAGCAGTGGTTGTGATTCAGATACCGATGATGGTCTCTGCTCCCCCAAGCAGCCAAACATGAGCGCACAAATGAGTGTAGGGGCTCCCGGGTCCGAGAATTCCTTCCAGATCGAATACTCGACATCGTTCTACCCCGGAAGCCACCCACACGAGGTCGACGCAGACCTCATAATTTCATCCTCGGACAACGTTCACTTCTTTGCGCACGCACACACCATCCATCGAGCCTCTCCACAAATGCTACAACGGATCCTATCCTTCTCCCCAACCGGTACAAAAGACGCCGTGGTCTGCTTTCCACTGGACAGTGAAATCCTCGACATCCTCCTCCACACTGCCTACGGTACATCCTGCGCCGAGCACTGCATTCCTTCGATCGACATTTGCGTCGATGCCATCGACGAAATGAAACGGTATGGCTTGGACCCGCATGCGGTCATCCGCCCCGGGCAGCCACTCTTCGATCTCCTCTTAAAACACGCACCTCATCATCCCCTTGAAATCTATATTCTCGCGGGACATCATGGCCTCCCCGATCTGGCGGAGAGAGCCTCATCCCACCTTCTCGCCTTCCAATTGGCCAAGATCGATAACGAGCAGGCGACGCGAATGGGTCATCGATATTTGCGCCGCCTATTTCAACTTCATGCAGGTCGCGTTGTTGTGCTTAAACAACTGCTTCTACGCGCGCCAGAGGGCCACCCCGTGGTTCTTGCGTGCGGAGCTGAACGACAGCGGGCTGTTGTGAAGGCATGGGTGATGGGGGTCACGGTCGTCGGTTGGGAGATTCGTCCAGGTGAGTTGCGTTTCTGTCCTTTTTTCAAGTTCACGCCCACTATGTCTCTAACGATGCTATCTCTCCCAGACACCTCGATATACCATCTCCGCAGCGTATTTGAACGGTGTGGCGCTAGTATCGATTGCCCCGAATGTCGGCACGTCTACGGCGCACATATTCAGCAACTCGTCTCTGACTGGGCTAGCACAAAGGTGAGCATGTATCCGTGTCGCTCAAGCATTAAATCTAATTAGCTGACCCCGTGAACCCGATAGCACACGATATAATGTGACATACCCCACATCTGTTATTGGTGTGTTACTCATCTTCTCCTCGTCAACGGTTGTCTCTTGGGTCATGATTGACCACACCCTCACACGCCTCTTTTGTCTCATATATTTCTCGAAATAGTCCACCGAATCCTACTCCCCACTATTGCGCCATACCTTCTATCTGTTGGGTCATGGTTTTCCGCACCCTCATACTCTCCCTCTTCAGAATTCCTTGATATCGACATTCAATATTCATCTCCCAGCTATGCCACATGCCAACCGGCCCTGCTTTATACCCGCATGATTTATACCACCCAACCCTGTAGCATACACGAAGTCAGAGTCTCGAAAATCTATACTGCTCTCTTACTAGTCAACAAGCTATTAAGCGCCCGGCGCTTCAGAAATGCACAGGGGCTCCTGACAAAACGGGAAACCAGAGATACACAAAAGGAAGGTGGCATTTCGATCAATATGCATGCAACCTGTAGGTTGCCTGTAGGCAGGCAGATCACACTCAGCATCATGGGGATATGGGCTGCCATCTGTGAGTAGCGCGCTCCGGTCCAGGAGAGGAATCCAACGGGCCTTAGAGGCGCCAACATTGCATAGCGCGCAATTTCCAAAGGTTCTGAAGTCCCCCAGTCACCCCTTATTGTGCAGTGGTACAAGTGCTAATAGATAGATTTAGCCCAGGGTCATGCTCGAATAAAGCCGTAGCGGTGTCCAAAGGTTCCAGGTACTACACATCTGACACGCAGAATTGGCTACGATCCCTAACGGGCGCCATACACGGAAAGGGAAGACATGAGGCGAGCCGCAAGCCAGCCGGACGTCCGTTAGGACCCTCTGACCGTGCAGCTCACTGGTACAATGAGCACGCCCTGCCGAGCCTTCGATGTCTGCCACCATCTTGCCACCATCCCTCGGGCCTCGGGGGCGCCACACATCGTCCGAGTCATGCATCTGGTACTTCCTAACCATAATCCCTGTCCTCACGCGAGTTCCCGTCCCGGAGGAGGGCACACCTACAGACAGGCAAGCAAGCATACACCTTAAGCCCACCATAATGAAGCGAAGAGTACCTTATTCCCCAGCCAATCGACCTCGAGTGCTCCTCCCGGAGATTGAAGGCCAGCATAGATTGGCTCCTGACACATGACGCCGAACAATGGCCATTTCACAATTAACTGCCGTTATGCTTCGCTCCTTCATAAAGTCCGCTCGATGATGTCCGTCTTTCTCGACATCGGCGCTTATGCATTCTCGCCCTATTTCGTTGAAATTTTGACCTCGCGCTGCTGCCTGCAGGCCTGATTCCACAGAACCTCCGCAAGAATGGCCTCGCAAGGCGAATACCAGGAGTTGTCAGTACACCCACAGTGGTGCAGTGGATTCCGCGTATATCAAACCGGCCACAGAGAACCCGATCAACGAATCGCGAGTTCGACTCCGTCTCGAGACGTGAGAGGGGATCCTGGTATACACCCAGACCCCGAATGACTGGGAGACGCACAAATCCGCATGCTCATACGAATGGTTGTACGATGCCCCCCTATAGCGAAGCCGGCAGCACAGATCTGACCGCGATCTTACGCTGGGCCGTACCAAAAGACCAGAGCATGTCGAGATGTTCTACCCGACGCCCTCTAAAGCGTATAGTCATACTGATCCATTCTTAAAGATGGTGAAGGGAGCCTCCGGTTCGGATGTGCTTTTGTTCCAGTGACCAAGAAAGCCGCGTCAGGAATATAATATTTTCTCTTTTCTTTCGTACTGGAAGTTGGAACGGGGAATAAGCTAAACCACGCTATCGCGGAAGCTCGCTTGAGGGGAGCATACAATATGCTAACAATCATGCTTCACTCTTCGGAGACGACCCTTTCCCCGAGCTTAGTATACTCCTTGATCTGTCCCCAGTACTCTCCCCATCTCCCCTCGTCCCATTCCCGAGTAATCTTCTTCCATAATTCATCCTCCTCACCCAAAATCGACGCAGTAAACGCCAAAGCAGAGCCAATCTCAATATCCGCCATGGTGATTTCGTGCCCCAAAGCCCACCTGCCTCCATACACCTTCTTCGCTTTCCTAAGCCACTCATCCGCAACACCAAAAGCCTCCCGCGCCTCCCGAGCATACCTCTCCTTCGACTCCTCATCCTTGATGAATTCCTCGGGGGTCGTCCCAAGCGCTGCCTCCACCCTGGGGCGGTACCTTGCAGCATCTGCCCCGTCCAGGCCTTCCAGAACGATCTTGGGACTCGTGACGATCCAGATGGGACGCATCATCGCAAATGGTAGTGCGAGTGCTTCTGCCATGAGAGCTTCGAACTCTGCGTTTCCGGGTGGCCGCACGTATAGCTGGGGAGTGTCTGGGTACGTCTCGTCGAGGTACTTTAATATTACTTTCGAGTCGGATATCTTGGCGCCTGTGGATGTGTCGGATAGCGCGGGAACGGTGTGGTACGTCCCATAGTTGTTTGGGACGATAGAGCTGGGTGGGAGCCCGAGTTCTTGGAGCTGTTCTGCAATTCTGGAGAAAGCGACCCAGTGTGTTTTGTGCTGAAGTCCTTTTATGTTCAGAGCAAATCTACGGGGAGAGCCAGAGATTAGATTGGAGTTGTATACTCGAGTTTCGGGGCAAGACGTACCTGATCTTCCATCCGAAGGGAGAGAGGGCCTTTCCTGGGAGCTTGGTTTCGAAGTCGTAGAGGGTAATCATAGTGAGCGTGTCGTTGGATATCGATTCCGAGTGGCCATAGGGCTGCTTAAATAAATCTCTATCTGCATCCGGGCCTGATTTTAAAGCAAATCCTTTCCAAACCTAGACTTCGAAGTTCCCCATACATGTCAGATGACAAACCTGGAGAAGCGCTCTAGTTATCAACGGCGCTCGTCAGGTAGACGCGGCGGCGACGACTCTTAGTCGTCGCCTCCGCGCGGAATAGCAAATTCGAGAAAGATTTGTCCCAAACTCCCAACATCCTGGTGGTATTGCCTCGTAAGTACTGAAGCCATGAGAGCGACAACACTGACGAAGATCCCGACGCTATCCAGATGAGCTTCTCGGACTCTGTGCACTAACGATTCTGCAGCGCCCGGCGGGGTGCCCGGCCACCCTCGAGCAGAATGGGGCTCAGAACAGTTACACGTACGCGGTGTTTGGAAGATGCCGTTGGACGAGATGACGACGTGGGCGCGATGGTGTCAGTCAGTGTATTCTTGGTGGTGATGGCGAAGGTTCGGCGAATCTTTACCAAGCTGAAGAGAAGGTTTCTTAAGCATAGCAGACCTCGTCGGCCCTTACAAGGCGCTTGTTTATTAGGCTTCAGTAATAGTCAGTTCCATGAGGGATAATTAAAAAATGAGACTACTCACACGCAACCATGATCGAGAGACACGCCGCCAGAAAGCAGATTCATAGTACGAAGCGAGTATCTCGACCACGCCGAGTCAGAAGCTTGAAGCCAAGTCACTAGCTCTGCATTGACGGGAACAAACTTTTAGTTACAGCCAAGGCTTCCCTGATCTACAAATTTTAGACGTTATTACACGCTCGCGCTCAGTCTTTCCGAAGACTGCTGATGCTCGAAAGTGCCTGTCTACCCGTGAAGATGGTAACAAGGCCCAGCCCAGCACCGTATAGCAAGACTTCGCCGAGACGGAGCTTGACCCAGTAGGTAAGGAGGAGGGACTCGAAAGCGACGAGCGAGAGGATGAAAGGGAGGATGCTCGGCGAGAAAAGGTGTGTCAGGCGAGGAGTAACTTGCGACCACTGTACAGAAATCCGGTTTGGTTAGACTCGGCGAGCGAAGCGGGGAGTAGAGGTAGGTTACGCACCAGTCCAATGAGCACTACCCAGGGCGCGAAAGTGAGTCCAGCAAAGAAGAGGGATACGGCTTTCGGTGGGAGCTTCTGGTCCGGCCTGAAGGTATGGTGAAGCTCAGGGCGCACATGGAAAGATGCCTCATCTGGGTGCGTGGGTGCGGGTTGCGAGGCCGGCAGAATGAGGTCGAAGAGGCGGACGGTGATCGGGTCGTAGTTTGGTGTTCCAATGATGAGAGAGACCTTGAGAGGCTCGGTAGAGGTAGGAGGGAGATACAGAGGGGGTTTTGAGGGGTTCTAAAGCCAGATACGAAACAACGCGCGGCAAAGTGAGTGACCAGTGGATATGTATTCCGGCAGGTAAGACGTACCAGCTCGAACTTGGCCTTCCCTCCCCCTGTGACGCGGATAGGCTGGATACCCTCCTCACCCGTGCTCGGGTCGAAGAAACGGATAAACGTCTGGTGCGGCTGGACGCCCTTCCCATCTTCCTTGTCAACGACCTGGAAGGTTATCTTCAGCGTATCTTTGGCCTCAAGCTTGACAGGCGTTCCTGTCCTGTGCACCAGCGAGAATCTAAAGTCACAAGATAATTCATCCAGATGTTAGGCGCGTATAGCGGAATGCCGATGAGGAGAGACGCACGGTTCGGCTCGCAACTGGCTGCCCAGGGCGTCCGTTACGACAAACTTGGGCGACTGCAGAGTCAGGACTGAGGCCTGCACTGCAGACGCCGCGAGCAGCAGCACAGCTACGGGGGAGAAGATCATGGGAGTTGAGGTCAATGCGTGTCCCGAACGCGCGAACACCGTCGTCGACGTGTAGCTTCTAGTCCCGTGATTGATGTCATTAGCTTCCCGAAATGGACACACCGCCCCTGTCTTTGGTTTGTGACCTCCTCCGTCATCGCTTTCCTACCAGTTTTCTAGGTCTGGGGCGCATTTCATGGAGCATCAGGGACGATAGGGAGATTGTCTTGTGGACAGTTTTGGAGGAGGTAAGCGCTCAATCCGCCCTACCGCTATCGGTTTAATGGTCTAGTTGGTTATGACATCTGTCTAACACACAGAAGGTCTCCAGTTCAAGTCTGGGTTGAACCTGTTTTTGCTTCTTTTGATGGATGTTCATGTTTGGCCCTTGGGTGTGTGTGTGTATTCTTCCAAGGTAAGCATTAAATTTTTGATACGCACTGAACTTTTTGCTATCTGGGAGTATTCCGGCGAATAGTAAGCGCCTCTTGTACATAGGCACTGAATACTGTGTACGGAACAAGCTATTGACTATAATATGGCTTTGACTATCTAGTCCGTGCATACACGCTTTCCACTCGATCCGAATTGACGGAGTACCAACCCCGTTGTTCTTTGTACTGAGCACAAGATCTCATTCGGCTGAGTGAGAAGTTGCTGTCAGAGCGGCCAAACCACCCCAGCCATGCATCCGAGTCGGAAACAAACTCGACGAGGTCAAGGAGTGTTTGTCCACCTGGTACCGCCTGTGTGGGTGTAGAACCCCCGGAATTGTTCGAATAGCATGTGCTCCTCCGAGTCGTGGTTATCAGCGGTAACCCTACTCCGTGTCTCGCTATCGCTCACGCTGGCCTTAGCCGGTATAAATACCTACGAGGGTATTCAAGTTGCAACACTTCAGTGGAAGAAGTACCCTCCTTTTCTCCTACATTCAATCACCAAACCATCCAAAGCCAGCACTATGCATTTCAAGCCAGCCTTCCTCTCCGCTTTTGCTTTGGCAGCGTCCTCTGTCAATGCTGCAGCCGTCACTCCCAGGCAGGAGACACCCGCTCTACCTTATGCAGTCGGATGCACGTACACCGTCTCTACCCAGAGGGAACTCTGGGAAATTCAACTCATTAACGAGTTCGGGTGGCGTACGTCTGTCTCCTGGCTCACTGTATGACTTCACTGATATAATGAAATTCTACTTTTACCCGCGTCCATAGTCGCCGCCATTCCTATACTCAGGGTCGTAAATCGCACCGATGTACGTAACATATATTGACTGTTGTTTCTTAACAAAAGCTCACATAGCAGTTTAGGGAAACGGCACCACGGAAATTATAGAGGTCGACGAGGAAGCTAAGCGTGGCATATTCAAGAGCCAGAATATATGGGCAGATGGGTTGACTGAAGACGAAACCAGGGCATTCTTCCTCAACCAGAAGGGAAAGACAGAGACCACTTTCTCTGCTACTGAGTGGCTCTACGAGGACGTCATCTGTGATAAATAAATGTCTTGGTAGTTGTGGGAGGGTAAAGAAGACGGGTGTTCATTCGCATAGCCTTGACTAGTCAGATGTGATCAAGTTATTTCGACCTTCTGCATCGTATTTGTGGCTTCTCAACAAACCCAAACTCTAGAAAGTGCATAGAAGAAACTTTGGGCTACTAAATGCCCTTCTATGCATACCGATTGAATCAATCCATCACGGACAAAGCTCCGACAAATAAGCGCCGGCGGGCGCTAGGGGGGATATGATCGAACGGAGCTCATCAGCAGTAATTCAGAGGCAGAACCGGTTCTGCCCGTACTGCTTAAGTGCAACCCGTCGGGATGTCGTATTTCGCTGAGTTTCTTCAGGAAACGGAGTGCTGAGGCCTTTCCAGGACTTCTCACTCAATCGTCGACCGCTTCGCGCATGATGCGTACGTACACATGGTTTACGAACAATCTAGACATCCCTTTCTCCGTGTACTTACGAGGGCACGCAACTGTCTGAACACTTCTGAGTTTGGAAGCAGGCCATGCGGGGGATAACTGCGACCGACTCGGAATCGGAGAGATAGAAGCTTGAAGCTTCTTTTGTCCGTGATTCTCGATTCCATGTTGTGGCCTGGCGAGCTCAAGCCCGATGAAGCTCACTTGGGTAGGTATAAATACCTGTCTGTGTATTGCCACCCTCCTCAGGAAGACTTCGCCCAAGCCTTTGCAGCCAGCTTTCAAGCCAAATTCTCTCGGAACCATGCAATTCAAACTCACCCTCGCCCTAGATCTTTCTCTCTGTCTTTGCGCTGACAGCGTCTTGTTCATCATTGAGCTCGCTGCGGCTCAATTTGCTGTCGTAGCTTACCATGACACCCTATAGTTGAGCCCTCTGAACAGGGAAAGGTTGGCGTAGGCCTGAGTGACAGTAGGATCGATCATGACAGCTGCCAGCAAAAGGGGCTGAGGGGGGCATAATAAGGGTGGGAATGTATGCTCGGCACTTGCCGAAGAGGCCTGGTTCAACAAGTTCAAGCAGGTTCAAGCACTGAGGCCCAGTCAAAACGCGCTCCTAAGAGCCGAGAATATCCGAAAATATCTGAGCAATTGCGAGGCTGGGCGAGGGGAAGCGAATTCTCGGAGTTCTGGCGATTTTGAGCGAAGAGACCTTCGTCCAACCTTCGTCGATTGCGCGTAAGTTGCTTCTTCGATCAATGGCGACGCCTGTCCACTTGACGTTGCACACGAATCTGTGTTGTCGCAGAGTTGCCCACTGGCGCCCAGGCACACCAGGTCCGTCGGAGTTGCAAAACAACGCGCGCGAACTTCAGAATCGCCGGGTGGTCTGAACGCGTCGACGCGCCTCTTCTTACACCTCCATCTCCTTCAGCACTGCTGCAATGTCAGTGTCCCGCCCTATCCTTTTTCTGCATGAATCGCTACTGCGGGCCTCACAGGACTGGCTCAGACTTCCTTTAGGCAGGTGCATGTCAGACGTTGTTCCAGAATATGGGTTCGAGGGATGCATATGGTTGGCTGGCGGGGCATGTCGGTGCGATTTCCACCCTATATTCTTCGCATACGAACTCACGCCGCCTTTACTCGCCCACAACACCCCATATTCACGCTTGCGTAGGTTGATAGCACCTTTAAGGCCGCATATATGCGCATCACAGGAGCTCTGAGGCTTATCTTTGTCGAGTATGTCCCAATACTGTACCAACTTGTTTGAGACTTGCCTATGCCGAAGGGATGGGAAAAGTATGTCCTTTATGCCTCCTAAAGATAGCAGCTCCCGTGCTCATTCATCTTGACAGTATTTTTTCGAAGCGCTCATTCTCGTACAGGTATGTCATGGTGCACACTACCTTCTCCAAGTTCCAACCCCCTCCTAACTTCATTTTTGGTACAGAGTGCAGTCAACTAGTCCCCCACCAGCACGCACTGGCGTAGCCAACTTGGTATGTAGTTGCACCTCATTTTACTGCCCCGACCTCGATATCTCCTAGTGTTTCTCTGGTTACTTCCCCACTGCTCCATAATATGTAGTATCCTGTACATAGACTAGCCTGCTTGCAATATCAGAATTTTTCGGACATTCTCGCATATGCTCGGAGCAAATGGATTCCCTGTCAAATACATCGAAAACACGCTCCGTGACGCTCGCTTGGGCTCCGAGAGAGATCGGAGCGCCTGCCAAAAATCTGAGAAATTCGGAGCATCCGAGCGTTAGACAAATCTCCGACCAGCTCGCTTATTTTCGCTCATTCTCGGTGCACGTTTTGACTGGGACTGAGGTCCAAGCGCTCATGTATTACGAACTCGACTCCAAGACAAATCGGCTCTAATACCGCATCATGCCCATCATCCACTAATTCTACCCCGATTTGCCCCGTGCGCGATACTCTTCATTCTGCGTAACTGTTTGAGGAACTACTCGGTCTCTATGTGGGACGCCATGCTCGTCAGGACTCCTTGCGAGGGCGCCATCCGTATTCCCCGCTGAAGGCGCGCAGACGGCTTGACGGTCTCCGTGTGACTCCCTATTTTTCTCCTCCTCTGTACAACGAGAAGTTAATGAAGCTGCTAGTCGGTGACGTAGCGACGTCGAGGTTTCATTCAGTTGGACCTCGAGGCTCCTTGGACCTGTCAAAGTGTGCCCATGACACGTACCCCACTGGACGGTCACCGGTCATCGATCATCGTTCACTGTCGTAATCGATGATGACATGGAGGTTTTCGCTATTAAGCCTCACTACACCTTGAATTTGCCTTGAATGGGCCTTGAATGGGTGTCATGGTGCCCTACGGCCCCTACCTAACCTGGACCAGATTTCAATCGGGTTTGGTGGAGTGGATATAAAGCCTGGAGAGAAGTTGAGTAAGTAATCTCCGCAAGCTTTCCCTTCCCTCTCCAACGATCCAACGAGCTTGCTTCGTTCAGACCCTCCAATCCATCGCCAGTTCATTCTTCGCTAACTCCGGTAGATCATGCAACTGTCCTGGGCCCTTGCTTCTTTGCTGCTTCCCATTGCTGCCTACGCTGCAGACTTCCCAGTTGCTGTGGGAAAGGATGGTGTATGACTATCCTACCCTCATGGCGAACTAGCGCTCACTGCCCCCGAACAGCTCACCTTTGAACCGTCTAACATAGCCGCTGCGAAAGGCGACGTGATCGTATTTTCTTTGTGCGTGTATTCTGGCACTCCATACCTTGATCGAAGGCTCACACCATAACCATAGCTACCCCAAGAATCATGTTCGTGGTTGATGTTGACTAGGCAGAGTGCTCGCACCACAACTTATCCACATATTTTCTTCGCGTAGACCGTCTCTCGGTCGACCTTTGACAAGCCCTGCCAGACCAGGGGAGACGACAAGAAGGACGATTCTAGCTATATTCCGGTCAGCTCAGCAAGTACACCCACTGTCTGGACCTGGACCGTCGACGGTACCGACCCAGCATGGTTCTATTGCGCGCAAACATCGCCCGCCAAGTAAGCTCTTCTCCTCTGATTCACGTTTTTGGCCACTCACCAACATCCGTATCAGCCACTGTCAGCAAGGAATGGTATTTGCCGTGAATCCTAACGAGAAGAACACCTTCGCAGCTTTCCAGGTACGTTTCGTGCGATTACTTCTAGTGTACATAATTCTTACCTGCATTACTGCTCAGGCGGCTGCCAAGAGTGCAGGGACAGCAACCAGCACCTCGACTGCGCCCTCTGGGAGTAGCACATCCAACTCTGGGAAGAACGGTGCCTCGTCCCTAGTAGCTTCTGCCCGTGCCGTGCTGCTCGCGGTCGCCGGTACCGCTGTCGGGTTTGTCCTAGTCTAAATTCCATGTCAGCCCCAACCCCAGGGGCCAGGGCTCAGGCGGTTATGAGTCGAAGTTCTCCCTATCTCGTAAGGTAGATCTATGCTACGTTCTTTGTTGTACGAACTTCTCGAACTTTTCGTATATACAGTCTGTTTTCAATGAAAGAATATATCGTTCACATAATCCCATGCAGATATCAAATTTCAGGATTTCTTCTCGGAGAGAATGCATGAGCCGGACTTGGCTCTCACGCTGAGAAGCGTGTTCTTGCGGTGAGGTAACTGGCCGGAATATGACTGCGAATAGGCGCCGGCCGCGCGCTAGTTCCATGGTTTGGGCCAGGCCTTGCGGAGAATCACTGTATACCCCTTCATGAAGACGACTCGAGTGTCTCAGGAAGCGTACTTGTCGAAATTTTGAAGTCATTTTTGAGGTAGGAAAACGCTTCCACTCCACCCGTTCCCGGTCCCTTGTTGAGCGAAGGGTCAAAGAGCCCCCAGCGTTCGGGACAAGGAGGAGGCTCGCACGCTTTCTTCTGGGCTCTGTTTGTGGTTCGATGCTTACTAATCAATCCGTTGCCAAACACCCCAGTGAACGCAATTTGAATATTGCTGCTTGTAGAGCACCACGCTCTGACAAGATCGGTCCATCAGGATAGAGCGCGCTCAGCCCATTCAACCTCTACATAAAAGCTGGCAGCTTCAAAGAACGTTGTGCGCGTCCTTCATGTGAGCAAGCAGGCTAGCCACAGGACCTTGGCCTCAAGGTGCCGGTGGGTCTTGGGTGGCATCCGGGAGAGTCTTCGTCTTATACGCCGGTACGATCTCTGACCGTGACTGCACCCGCTTTGAGTGCCTCGATTATTTAAAAGGAGCTATGCTAATGAAACCCCATTCAGGTCCTGTTGGTTACATGGGCCTTTGCAAGAAACAACCAACTGTAACCACCTCGCTCAAAGACCTTGGGTGTAGTAGAGGACCGTTCATTGCCCCCTCAGTCCTCCAACCCCAAGTCCGTGGAACGGAGACCGGGATGCCGAAGAATCTCATTTTCAATTTGCAGCTGTGCCTAAGTCCTGGGGAATAGTTTTTACGGTGTGTGAGAGGGATACTTACATATTCCACATGGAACACCGCTCTCGATGTTCCTTGTGAAGCCTTTTACTTATCCGCTCGACTCGTGGTAACCGGACAATCACACTCATCCTACGATAGCAGACGATAGCATGCATGCCGAATCCTCATCAGATGACAATTGCCAGGCTTAAAGGGCGCTCTGTCTAAAACTTCACTATCATGAGACCCACATTGTCCCCAGAGTTCGGTACGCATATGCATATGCACCCATCCACCGTAGGTTGTCATCGGGGATCATCGATCAGGACTGGGAATGGGTCCTTTCTCTCAGCCACTCGTGAGAGAAGCCACCCAAGTTTATTGACCGAGCGCGGTCGGGCAACGGTCGGGCTCTGGATTCAAGGTTCGATAAATATACCAGCCCAGATATCAGACGCCCCTGCCCTACAGGTTTTTCCTCCTCCTATGACCTGACGTGGCAGGCCACGACGGTAAAGACATAAAGCTATAGCGGCAACAAATCCATCCGATATGCGTACGCCTGTCTTTCCCTTTTTGCCGTTGTAAAAATCAGTTACTCACTAATCTCTTCGTGACGCCCCTATCACCACTTTCTACTTTCCCCTCCCAGGCAATATGGTCGCTATCACCCACACCAAAAGCCCCTACATCGCTCTTTTCACCGCTTTCCAACTATTCGGCCTGTGCGGAACTGTGTTGATGCTTCTGACCGCCATACTGGCTCGCGGTGCACCCCGGCACGACGCTTGGTTTAGCGTTGTATTCTCGTTCGTAGTATCGACAACGTCGTACTGCCTTCTTCTTATGGCCGGGCATATCAACAATTTCAAACCGCCAATTTCAATATGCGCCAGTCAAGCGGCGCTAATTTACGCAGCACCCCCATTGTGAGCATCGCGATTGAATTCACGGTAGATTATAGCCTTACCTTTACAGAACGGCGGGTACTTCGCTGGGCTTGGTGGCTCAAGTAAGTTCGCTTCCACAGCCGAATGACAGGGAACGCAGCTGACAATATATTCTACTAGATTTATTATAACATCTCTAACGTCGGTAACGAGTCGGGGGATGCAAGACGTCGGAAAAGTTGGTCGATAGCGGTATGTTATGTTCTTGCGTTGGACGCGAACGAATAACTCAAGCTTGCTGCAGATTGTTATCCTACCGTATCTATTCTATTTTCCTATGGCAATAGCCAGCTTGGTGGTATGCAGTCACCGGTCACCCATCTGAGGATACAGACGATAGCTCAGGCCTTTTACCCCTTAGGCTGGCTTGAATCATCCAGATGCAGCCCAAAGGGGCTCCGACAGTGCGTACTGTAGCTTTAACGACAAATTGTCAGCAATGTAAGTGACCGTTATCTGCTTCTGTCCGTCGCCCGTTCTCATTTAATAACCCGTAACCCAAGACCGAGGGTCGCTTCCATAACAACAGCAGTGTTAATGATTCCAGTTATCGGGTTACAAATTGCGACCTGGATAAAACTTCGGAGGACATGGAGAGTGATCAGGGAGCAGGTTGTGCCGCTAGGGACCGTAGTCCGTGTCTTGACGTTTACGGTCTTCGGAGCTCTTTGCATTGGGTGAGCTCATGCAAGCTTTCGCCATCCTACACATCACTTACATTGATTTGAAGCCTTGGTGTTGTCGTTGCCTCGGTGCCGAACTGGAATCCAGCCTTCGATATCATGCTCGCAACTGGTGAGTGGCTGCATCTTATCGATGCTTCATTATTTAGACCAGGCAATGTTCTGCTGTGCAGTCCCTGTAGCGTTCGTGCTTATATTCGGCTCTCAACCGGTACGAGACGTCATATGTCATCGATTGCGTGTTAAGTTCTGACGACACTTTCAGGATCTCTGTATATACTGGGCATTCTGGAAGTGGAGGTGGAGGAACGGATCGTTTCTTCGATATGATTCCGAACTTAATCCCAGCTCTAGCGCAACCAGGCTCACGGTTCCAAGAAGACCGCCCCGCTTTGCGGATGTACATACTTTCCCACCTCCTTTGAACACGACCTTTAAATGATGCTCTACGCGCCTAGAACCTATGTTGTCTCGTACCCATCCGTCCTAAAATGTGTGGGACCCTCCGTGGGAGGCGCGTTGGGGATGCTGTCACACCCTAGAACTTATAGGTATGAGGACTGCACCTGTCCCTGTCCTTAAGTCCTTTGTCTGGGTCAACCGTGTCAATTCGACCAATAAGCGCCGGTCGTCGGTGGGCGCTAGTTTGGTCCATTTAATATTGTATCCGAACCAAACTCGTGCTTCATCTTCAATGGCGGAGGGTTGCATACGTTCCTAGCTCATCTCGATGGAACCTTTCGAAGTAGGTGGGGTGTGTGTGAGCTCAACGATAAAGAGAAGGTGCTGATCACGGGACGATCGCGGCAACATCAGGCACCTGGGCAAGTAAAAGGTAGCAGCGCATCCTTCATTTCCTCTTAACTAAGTCTAAGAGGGGGCTGTTTCTTGGGGGTGAACAACCAATTTGACACCAGACACCTTCTGCTCTTCCATGCGCTTCATACCGACTGGCACGCCGTCCAATCCCCCAGAAATCACTTCGTATCTGAGTGGCTATCGGTCGTATGGGAGTCAGTTTTGATTGAGCTTTGGCGAGGGCACAGATAGGCTACACACCTGAATAATGGCGTCTTCTAATAACTTGGTCATGTTCGCCCAAAGCTCACGCATCAAGCCAACGTTCTGTGGAAGCCCTTTAAGAGCCATAACAGTCGAGATCGACTTTTCTTTGTATCCATCTTTGAAGACGGGTTCGCGGACGGTAACAAGCCGTCCGCCAGGTGCCACAAGAGTCATCGCAATGTGCTGAGTGTCTGTTCTTGAGATAGCGTCAATGACGTAGGAAAGCTGTTTCTCAGTCCCGAGGATGCCTTGGACTCTCTCTTTCAGACTGTCGAGAGATTGGTTCCTGTCGAGGACGTGGGTGGCGCCGATGGAGAGGAGATGTTGCTCATGCCTGGGCGAGGCGGTGGTGATGATTGGTCCGAAGCCTGACGCTTTGGCGAATTGGATGGCTGACCATAAGGCACGAGTTAGCTCTGGTTTGAGACGTAGTCGAGGAAAGAGGATTGGCTCACCGTATTGGCCCACTGAGCTGGAACCTCCGACGACAAGGAAGGCGTTGCCCGTATAGAGCCCAGGTGACCGAAGAGGGCTATCAAGTCCTAAACCGTGGGGTACGTCATTGTAGAGGGCCAGAAATGCGGTTGTGCAGACAAGGGGCATGGTTGCGGCTTGGTCATAGGTCATGGTGGGAGGGATCTGAGAAGGAGAGACAGTTTCAGACTTCGGTCGTATGATGTGGGCGACAAGAACGTAGGTAGTGCGAACCTTGGCGAGGGTGTTGATGTCTGCTAAAGCGTATTGCTGGAACCCGGCATAACTGTTCGAGAAAGACCCCTCCAAGAATCTGTATCCCAATTCATGTTATATGCCTGGCCTAAGCACGGTGGGTTCGAAAGGAGCTCACATCTTGTCTCCCGGCACGACAGTTGTAACGCCAGCACCACGCGCTACCACCTCTCCAGCGAGATCAGACCCCAGGATAGCAGGATAGTAATTCACGAATATCCCCGTCTTCTTAATGGCTACGTCGACGGGATTCAGGGAGGCTGAATGCACTTTCAACAAGACTTCCCCCGGGCCCGGTTTAGGAATCGGAAAGGTGGTGACGGCGAGTCTTCCTGAGCGGGTTTGGAGGACAAGGGCTTTTTGGGAAGGCATTCTGGTAAACAGAGTCGCTAGTTAGCGTTCAAGGGCTAGGCCGGGGGTTGCCCATGACACCTCCCATAACAATTTAGACTTGTCCTGGCCATGGAACGGTTTGAAACCGGGGATGGCTTACCAAGGAGATGGTTGCGCTCCTACAGTCGTTTGGATTGTCAGCCACCCAGAAGGTTGGTTGACTGAGATACTCACTTTGAAGCTTGACATTCCGGTCTCGTCACACAGGCCTGTGCCAGTACCTCGGTAGCATGGCGATGAAGGAATAGTTGGCGCTAAAAACTGATCAACCTCCTTCCAGAGGCATCCTCGGTCGTTCTTGGGTCATTCTATCGTTCGGCATTCAGTATTGAGGCCTTCAAATCCTTTTGGAGTATATCTTCGCCTCCTTCATCGCCCACGGGAGCCTTCGCCCAGGAAAGTAACTTGCATGGAAGTCGAGGTTCCGTCCAAAAAGCGCTTCCATCTGAGAGTCGGCGTCTGATGCTGACTAAGCCACCGTCTAATCGAGAATCGACGCGACGCGTCACCTTGTATACGCAACGCTCACAACGATGGCCGACATTGAGATGAAAGCTGGCGACGACAAGCCCAAAGACACCAAGGAAGAGCCCAAGGAGGAGCCCAAACCCGAACCTTTGACCCCCTCAGAAGAAATCAAAGCCAATGCGGCCCAGATCGAGCGTGCAGTGTCTTCGCTCGAACCCCGCTTCACGCACAGAGTTCTGCGATCTCTGACCGCCTTGCGCAAGAGAATAGACGACTCTGCCTTGCAGACAGCGATTGACGGTATCTACCCGAAAGGTGTGTCTGTGTTATGAGCGCGATGCGGCGTGGAGAGGCAGATTCTTACGATGTGGGGCAGAGAGTGAGACGAAGAAAACCCTCCTCACATGGCTGCCCGAAGCTCCAGCAACCTCAGCAGAAGCAACAATGGAAGTCGATTCGGCGTCCAAGCCCACGAGCACCGCTGAACCCGTCCCCGAGGTCGAGATCTACCTTCGCCTACTCATCCTCTACCACCTCCTCTCCTCGAACTCCACCTACGACAAGGCCCTCCAACTCGCTCACCAAACCGTCGAGAAGATGCAGGCCCTCAACCGCCGGAGCATGGACGCCATCGCTGCCAAAGTCTGGTTCGCCGTGCAGCGCGCCTACGAGCTCGCAGGCGACCTCCCGGACGCCCGCCCGCTCTTCCTCGCCGCGCAACGCACCGCATCCCTCCGCCACGACGACGAGGCCCAGGCCGCCCTCATAAACTGCCTTCTCCGCAGCTACATCCAGTACAACCTATACGACCAGGCCGACAAACTCGTCTCGAAAACCACATTCCCCGCCTCCGCGAGCAACGCCCAGTTCGCCAGGTACCACTACTACCTTGGCCGCATCAAGGCCGTCCAGCTCAACTACACCGACGCACACACCAACCTGGAGCAGGCGATCCGCCGTGCGCCTCCAGCACGGACTGCACCGGGCTTCTACCAGGTCGTGCACAAGTACTTCGTCGTCGTCGAGCTGCTCATGGGTGACATCCCCGATCGCTCGCTCTTCAGACACCAGGTCCTTGAGAAGGCACTCACCGCGTACTTCGAGATCGTCAAGGCTGTTCGAACAGGCTCGCTCGCTCAGTTCCAAAGCACACTCCAGAAGCACGCGGCGCAGTTCGAGGCGGACAAGACGTACAGTCTCATTGTGCGTCTGAGGCAGAACGTGATCAAGACGGGTATCCGGAGATTGTCACTGTCGTACTCGCGGATCTCGCTCCGCGACATCTGTGTGAAGCTCAACCTGGACTCGGAGGAGGATGCAGAGTATATTGTGGGCAAGGCGATCAGGGATGGCGTCATTGAGGGGCGTATTGTGCATGAGAAGGGCTGGCTAGAGTGCAGCACGCAGGCGAACAACGATGGGCCTGAGGTTAGCGAGTTGTTCGGGAGGAGAATCGCGTTCTGCTTGAACTTGCACAACCAGAGCGTCAAGGTAAGACCTGTTTCGGCGTGGTTCTTGGGACATTGTGTGATTGACGGTGCTTTCTATTCAGGCCATGCGATATCCCTTGAACGCTCACCGGAAAGAGCTCGCCGCTGCAGAAGGTGCGAGGGAACGGGAGAAGGAGTTGGCGAAGGAGATCCAGGAGGGAGATATCGACGAAGATGACATTGGAGGTGACTTCTAAACCCATGTGTGTAATGCGTCTTTTCGTTCGCATGAATATGCGGAAGTACAACTCAGTGTAAACATCTTACTTGGAATTCTTTCTCTGACCAGGCCGACCCTGCCGAGGATGGCAGGCCACCTCTGATGTTTTGTTTGAACCCGACGCAACTGATGGTGTGTGTCCCGGCGCTTGATGGGCGCCTGTAGCACCCGCGCTCGCGTTGTTCTCAGGTTGCTCGCTACAGCGGTTTATCAAGGAGCGCATAATTGTAGAGGATAGTGAGAATCATGGTGCTATAAGTACAATCATTTTGAAATAATTTATCGAGTCTGGGAAGGCGATGGGGCTCAACAACGCGATCGGAGATGACCGCAGACTTTCATCCAGGATAGTTCCAAAACGCTGACAGCTGCTGTGTTAACGATGGTGGGGGACAGACTACGACGGGTTTAAGCCTGAAGGGCATGGACCTGGGGGAACGGGCGCTTAATACTCACCCTGCTGACTTACCTGCTGTGTTACTGCAGCTGGCAAGATTGTGCTAGCCTGGATTAGGCGCCAGGAATGGGACCATCGGTGTCCGGTGAAAAGTTGGTCTCAGTTTGGATCACACTCGGCTTGTGCTGTATAATTATGCATCGGTCAAGCACCTCCTCCCTGTAATCAGTACTACACCCGATATCAATAAATGATGATGGACTTGGAATTTTGATGTCTGTTGTGAACCTCAGTGGCCTATTCGCCTCCCAGCTCCATTTCTGAGACCAGATGGGACGATATCTTTAGAGACTCTGCTAGAGCTCAGCTCAGTTGGACAGAAAATTTGGAAGGCAATCTAATAGCACGGTGGATGTAGTCTCATGCCCATCCTCTCACAACTTTTCGTCCCAATCGGGAGGGGAACTGCATGAGACTACGGTGGATGAATGATTTGAATTCGGCTTCAACGGAGGAGGGAATGATGGTTTGCTAAGTGCGCAATGCGCATCCCCGTTTAAGCCTTTCCTGATCTTAGCCGGGTTTCTCGGTTGCAAACTGTTTCTAGCGAACCGTACAGACACAGTCGGTGCCCCTGACACGACCTCGAGGCCAACAATAAAAGCTCTGATGACAAGGCCCGGATAACTCCACTAATTTCGGTAATGACATACCAATATTGGCCTTCCGATCCGGACTCGGACCTACACTACACTCAGCAATGGAGAATGCTTTGTCGAAAACCTCATCCTCTCTTCAGTGTTGAATTAATCTTTCGCCAGTCCCGGAGAGAATGCCTTCCCAACAAGGATCTCTTCAACGGCATTCCCTCACCAGCCCCGACACGTCCACAATATATGTACTCTCTCCCCGGGTGCTGTTTTGGGATCGAGCACCTGGAGACGGTTCCCCACCCATCCGGACTCCGTGTGCTCTGAAACGTTTGATGGTGGCACGATAACATGGGATCTTACGGCTTCGAGCGGCGGAGGTTCACAAGGGGTCTCAGGACCTTCAACCCTGTGGTGAGGCGCGCGACATCATATAGGTAAAGGTGTCACGACCGCTGAAAGCGGCGCTTTCATCCTGCCTGCAAGTTGCCGCCTCCGGTGCTCCACAGAGACTCATATGCACTCTCGTTGACTGACTCGAGCTGAAACGATGGACGAGGGGATTGATTCAATGGGAGGGATATCCCTGTACGTGGACTCGAGTGCTTTATTCATAGGATGTGCTCACCAAGCATACTCGAATTCCACAGCACGGCATCTCAGCTTGCTGCAGCTGCCTCAATGGGTGCGTTAAAGAGCGTTCACTCGAAGGGCAGGGGCCCAACTGACAACTGCAAAGGCTTCCTCTACTACGACTACTTTCTCACTTTATCTAGAGAGGTAGAATGGATCTGGTTCGCACCTCAGAAGCACTCGTTGGGAACCGCACTCTTCTTTGCGAATCGATACCTGGCAGTAGTGGGGCACATCCCCTACATGTACGAGTTCTTCACGTTCAGGAACGACCCGGAAAGAATAACAGTGAGTGTCGTCATTCTTCTGATAAACGGTCGCCTGTAGAGCGGTGCTAATTTACTATCACGGTTTATCCTTGAAAGATGTCAGTGATTCTTCTATTCAGAAGAAGAAGGATGTCAGACTGACGATCTTTCGATAATGTCCTAGATGTGCGGGGCTAAGGATTTACCGAGAGGTCATGAACTTCGTCGTGCAAGTGCTTGTCTCCTGTATGTCACCTCCCTCTTCAAATTCAAAGCCTGCACCAGATTCAACACACTCTAATCTCACTTGCAGTCTTCCTCATTGCACGGACATATGCTCTATGGAATAGGAACAAAATGATTCTTCTTCTAATGCTAGCTGTTTCTTCCCCCGTTATTATCTACACTATGGTACGCCCTCTACCAATAGCCTCCTGGACCCACCAACTCAAGATGGAGCTCGCTTGCAGACTATCTATGCTATAACGCATGAGGAGCTGCGTAACCCTTCATTGAAGAACCTCCTTCATCATAGCTGTCTTCTCAAGTACTCGGAAAGTCGTTCAATAAGTGAGTTAACTTCGTTGCTTGCTCACTCGATTGGGATTGGATATAACTTTTCCACGTCTTCCTATAGAAATCCTCGTCTCGTGGATAGGAGTCTTGGTATTCGACACCCTCATATTCGCCTTATCTCTGTACAAGGTGGTGGAATATGCGAAGATGGAGCGGCCACGTATCTTGGAACTCTTGGCCCGAGATGGAACCATATATTTTGGGTACGGAAATCCCGGTTCTGCGTTATAAAAAGCCCCGGCTAATGTTGTGACTCTAGTCTGGTTTCGTTAAGCTGCTGTGCTACCGTTATCACCTACTGGCCTCATGTCTTAATGAAGGATCCTTATTCCCGAGGCGCGGCTGAAATTATTGCGAACAGCCTGGCATCTACCCTCGCCTCACGCCTCTTCCTCAATTTACGCGACCCAGCGGTGTCGACCAACGCACGCTATGATATTACCGCTCAAACAGGGTTTCCGGAAGATACTCGATTTGAATTCTTTCCGAATAGGTTTTATGGCGCGTGGAGCAGAGGAAACCACAATGGGGCTGTTACCATGAGCGTGCAATTGCAGACTTTAAATTATCGTTCAGGTGATTGGGGCGATTCGTCTGGTACTTGATAATCTGTTGTATTCCTACTTTCATATCTAATATCATTCACCGCCTCGAAGCTAAGATTCGAGCCCAATTCATGTAGTAGACTGTAGGCGAGACTGACGTTCAGCCCGTGAACCCTTCCCGCATAGAACCTGATGATAGGCCCAATCGTCAGCCCTCCAGTGTTCACGGTGCCCTGGTCCTCATCCCTGCATATTTCGCTTCCTTCGACCAACTCACTTGGGCATGTCACCCTGTCCTCCCATCAATCATATTAGATGCAAGACAACGATAACTCAGCCTCTCTCGTCCTTCCGGAAGCCACTACGTACTCCAAGCGCATTAGTACGGCAGGCAGCTAGCATGATACAGGGCTGCAGGTGGCGAAGGTCTTTGATTGTAACACCCACCTCGCGGAAATTCTGATAGGAACAGGGCCCAAGCAGGGTATAGTACCTGGGACCGGTGGAGGAGAACGAGAACGACCAGTGTTCCTTGTGAACGTACTTGAATAACGGATCTCAGATGTCGCCTCTTTCCATTCAAAGTTAGTCATGCATTCAGTGGGTCGAGTTTCAACAGCTCCTTCGCCTCATCACCCCTACCCTCGTTTTCCGCCTCAATCCCTGACCCTGTATAAGGGCACGGCAGGTAGCTCGTCCGCTTGATACTCCGACTGAAGGCGCAGTTCAAGATACGGTTCCTTGACAAGATCAGGATCAGACGAAGCCTCGGATTGCGTCGAGGCAAGTCGGTGTGAATGCGCTGCGCGCGCAAGTTGCCAGACGCGGGAACACGACGGTAGGTGAGGCTTTTCAAGAAAGAATGTGCAAGTACGGGAGGCGGCCACTAGATCTTTGAGTGAGGACATGTTGAGGTCCGAGGAGTGAGATTCCAGGTATGTCGCTGGTAGATGTTGCTTTCCGATTCTGGGACGGTCGCTGGCTTCACAAGGATGGAAGTGCAGGGATAAGCAGCCCGGGGCAGAATAAGTACGGTTTCCATCGAGAGTTCAAGGTCAATTCGTCGAAGTTCATAGCACACCCTTGCAGCGCCCTGCTGGATGAGGAGCTCCGTCGGCTGCATCCGGCCAACTTCAGGGTATTTGTCGGAGGGCTCCAGAGTGCTGCTGGCTCTGGTAAATGGGCGTCGATTTGGTATGTTCGGTTTACGAATAGCGTTCAAGGGGAATGTAGCCGGGATACTCGAAAGGAGAGGATGAAATTGAGAAAAAATCCCTAGCGAGTCACAATTCCCACGCTAGCCCTAACCCCACTGGCAATGACGCACCCAATGACGCAACTTGAACGGGCGCTTGTTTGGCGGTTGCACGCTATGGTGTTCGGGTGGGCAAGCGTCCTGCGAGCACCTCACAATTTCTTACCCATCCTATGGTGAGGTGAGGGCTACAAGTTAGGTATCAGAAGGTAGTCAGAGGTTAAAAATCTGACCGTGCTAGCAGCAAGGCAGATTCAGAGATCACCGGGGCGTGGCCTGGTCCTCAGAGCTAGGGACACATTACAACTTTCATGCGTGTGATCACCTAGTAGCTGATATATCTACCAATAGGAGCCATTCTATTTTGACAATGCCAAATCGGTGCAATCCCACTCGACCTAGGCCGCTTTCGCCCATTCTCATCGTCTCGACTCTCATCGACCACACCCCAGATCTCTGCTACGAAGGTCAGATTGCGATAACAGAATTCTCCCGTGAGGCGCCAAATAGTACTCCGAAGAACTTTATCTGGGGTACTGCCGAAGTTGCGAAATAGTTGTGGCCAACGCTTTGGGACGTTGTGGTCACACAGTCTTGAGGGCTACCTCCACCCATCGCCGCCCTCTGGCAACTCTAATTGCAGTAATCCTCCCCATGCTACCACCTCTCCCGTGGGCTTGCGCATAATTTAAATTCTTGGACTTCCGTTTTTGCGCAAATTTGGAGCTTTTTGCATCCGGGGATGCTTAGAAACCTGAAATTCCAGCTCTATGCCATTGCCGAGGCTCGGGGTCAACCTTTCTATCCTTCTCGACTCAATGAGCCTTCTGAAAGTTAAAAAATTTGTAGTCCCCGCATATGTGTCTTCTTCTGTGAGTGTGCACCGGGGTAACCCAATCATACGCTACGGAAGAGACCCCAAGACAATTTCAAGGGAGTGGTATACCGTATATGGTGGCGACTCCCGAGCCCTCGACTCTTCGCAGTGCTCACTTCGATCTCTAAGAAGTAGAGCAATACAGTTCTAAAGAATCTACGGAAATTATATGGTTTTAAGACGGCTGACTCTCTTGCATATCCGCACCCGTTCTTTGGATCTGGGTTTTTTGGGGGGATGTCCTAGATTGGAGCGTTCTATCCCAGAACCAACAAGTGGGCCCCGAGACCAGCTGTGATAGATTGCGAGATTTCCAGCTGGTCTCGACTCTCGGGGTCCACTTGTTGGTTCTGGGATCTGGGTAGAACGCTCCAATCTAGGACATCCCCGGTCCTTCCTTCATTAAATAGACATTATATAACTGGCAGGTTCAGCGGGTGAAGTACCACTCTGTAGTTAGCGGCTCACAACCTCCCCATTCGCGCTGTCAATCCAATCCCCGTATCTAGCGTTCTCATGTGCTACAACACCCACAAGCTCGACCGTTACAGCTGCAACCATGACTATGTCACAAAACGAGAAAAGGTGAGCACCTTGGACCCGGTGTTTGCTTTCACTGACCCGTGCCCCACCGTCGTCCGTCAACTCAGATGGACTGTCGCTCTAGCAGTTGCGGATATAGTTTTTCGCATCGCGAAGATGTTCACAACTGCCCTGCGACCTGCAACCAAATGTGAGTCCATGCGTCCTATAAATTGGCTTGTGTAGCTGAAGGCGCTCGGCGTCACGTAGTATGGGAGATCCTGTTGTTCTCGAGCCGGACCATGTGAACATGAAGTGTGATAACTGTAAACACAGATTATGACGATGGAGATTGCGAAGTAGAAGCAATAAAGGGTCGCCATATATCATTATCATGTACATGAGAAGGATCTCCAAACTTGTCCCTACTGGGGTCTTTTGGCGCCGTCCTTGGAAGTGTTTGAGCCAGTCTGAGAACAAGCCTCAAGCATCAGGGCCCGCTAAGGCAGTAGGAAAGTACCTGAGCACGCCCACCCGCATCGCCCACAGTCAATGCACTTTTGGAAGACAAGTTTGGGTCGTTAAGACTCTGGCCCGAGGTCGAACGAGGGCCCAGAGCTTTAGTGCATGAGCGATGCACAGTGAGAACGCGCGTGGAAGCGTGAAACAAGGAACGGCGAGCATTCTGCAGCTGGCAGATAGTAATAGTTCGGGGCATGTGCGCGAACACCGGACCGCCATTGGCCGACGCATTAGTCCTAACCCTAGCCTCATGATCAACCAACAATGGGACGCAATAAACTTCGTGATGGGCGCTTGTATAAACTTCGCAAGCGTTCGACCGCCTACGGTCTCCCACTTGGTCAAGATGAGGATACTAGTGGAATTCGACGCGACATACTGCCAGGGTAGAAATTCGGCCATTGAAAGGGTGCCAGGGGGAAGCTTAATGCTATAAAATTGGGCTGCGTCCAGGCTCGAGGGGAGGCAACTTTTGATCCGGTAAGGCTTAGACGTTGTCAAAGTGGGCTGGTTCAATGCGAAGGCGTAGGACCCGCCATAAGGCAACTGTTATCTTAGGATCTCAGTATTGGGACGTATCGGCCAAGGTTTGATTCCACGGTAAGATATAGCTTCCATTTAACCTTTTTCATCATTCGCTCCTTTGGCAATGTCCTGGCATCCACAATAGGACCCCTGGCATCCACCTAAAAGGCCACTTCCCTACTAGTAAATTCCGCATTTTCTGGATTCTTACCCCGACCATTTTCGCCCAAATTCGGTCGATTTTTATCCGAATTTCGGAAGTGGCATCCAAAAGACCCAATTTTTATCCGGTTTCGGTATCAGGCCTTTCCCAGGTCCAAATACGCGTTTTTTCTTCTCCTGAGTGCCAATCGAACATTCTAGGGCTCAGGAGCATCCATAAATTTGCAAATATAGCTCGTGCTTCGAAGGGAAATGATAATACATGCTAAGTGTCCTCATCGTCCGAGAGAGCCCCATCAGCCGCCTCAGTCCTGTCAGACTTCGTAAAGTTCGTGCAAAATAGGCTGGGAATCATTGTATATTAAACTGGCTCACAAAATGGCTACTCTGGGACAAGAATAAGTGTTCATTCGACCTGTCGTGCACTATGATTCGTGCCGCCCGGCGCTATGTTCGGGCGCTTATGTCACGGCCTTGCCGCCCATTTTCCATCCGGACCCGGATGAGGCATCATTGGGAGCCAATTGTTATCCGGTTCTGGGAGGAGGCATTTTTCCAATTTCTGCGATTTTATCCGGGCATACATAAGGGATTTCGCCAAATTTTTCGATTTTTATCTGGTACATGAAGTGGCCTCATAGGTGAATGCCAGGGGTCCTTCCACAAGGCCACAATGGTCAGGTCCGTGCTTCGAAATCGACTTGCAGGACCGCCAGTCCATCGGTCGTCCTTCTTACTACAAAACCGGGTGATTACCTATCCGATGCTTTTCTTCTTTGAACGTCGAAAGTGTGACGGCCGCCTGGGACGATTCATCTCCTTGTTTTTTGGGGAAGACGACCTGGATCGGGCTCCCATGTCCCAGGTTTACGGGAATAGAGGTCGGGTGAGCATGCCTTAATCGGTCACAGGACCAAAGATCCTTGGAATATATCTTTTCTTGAGATTTTTCCTGGCAGTATAAGGCCTGGGCACCCTGATGGGCGTATCTCTATTCCCAACCCCGTTCATACAATCACATACTCAATCCAACCCACTCCTCACACATATATAACATCGATGTGCCGCATCTCCCACAAGAACAATCTGTACGACTGCGGCTGTTTGCACCTCATAAAAAGGAAGAAAGTAAGGTCTCTTCCACGCCCGGTACCATTGCTGCAACTTTGATCGAGCGCTAAAATGACTTTAATTTGACCCGTCTCGCATCGTCGAACTCCCTAGGTTGACTGCGAATCCCTCAATTGCGGTTGGAGCTTCTCCCACCGTCAGGGAGTGCACGACTGTGTCAATCTCTGTAATCAAATGTGAGCACCACTTTACTTTGTGTTTATCACCATGATCGCTGAATATCGTTTGTGTTTTCTGTTCGCCGTACAGCATGGGCGAGCCCCTTATTCTGGAGCCGGACCGAGTTTTCAAAACGTGCGACAGGTGCAGATACGGTCTCTGAGTCTGGGATGGAGACTCAAGAGGTTGGCCTAGGAGCTGGACTGAGCGCTTTATCGCGTGCATGAATGAACCCGCAAGGTCGGGCCGCTTGGCAAGGGTGCGTGACTGTGTCGATGCAAATAGGATGTAACATGTAAGCAGTAGTAGTCTAACAAGAAGTTGGAGAAAATGCACACGGGGGACGCAATATATCCCTCAGAGACACCTCCCAGTTCAGCTCCAACGCAATCTTCCCCCGAGGCGCTGGAGAAAGCACCACCAGTGAAACTTTCCGTTATCAAGCGGCTCTAGACCACTGTACAGAATGACCGCGGTTACCCCTCCTTCTCCCATTGTGCAACGAGGCCCCAACTAACCTCAACATGTAGCGCCCGTCGATAGTGCCGATACTTCAAGTGCGGGAGAACAGTGGCACCTTCATACCCCGGAATCTGGTCAATGTAAGGTTCTCAAGGGTCGGTCGATAGCGTGGGCTTGGTATCGCGAGGGTGATCCGGCGGCTGAACACCTATTGACCGACTTTCGGATGAGGAAGCCCGGTTGCGAGAACATCTTGACCAAAGGGTGGTATGTGAGGTGAGTCGATGGATCTGGTTAAGAGTGGAACAGGCGTAACGTACATACTCGACGGGTTGTCGAAGCGTCTATCACCGAGATTCAGAGTGGTAGATCCGTTGAGCAGGGCATAATACCCTGACGCGTTCTTGGTGGTGACCTGCATGTCGAGGTTAGACGAGCAGGTTATACATTGTACCAGACTATCGCGATTCGGAATACACACACATTCGAATCGACAAGCGGCAGACGGCCTTGACCCCCATATTCAGACCCGGATCCGAGACTTCAAAGCTGTCCAGGTGTCTGGCGTCTACCGCCAGCGTACAACCCCCTGTTTTTGTCAGCGCAGGTTGTACATCTCTAGGATCTGAATCTTGTTCCCAAAGTTTCCCGCCGGAGCGTCATCAAAAGAGTGGGATTGGGGATATGGTGGGACGTCCAACCTGGCACCCAGATGATTACGGGCGCCCCAGTTAGGTCCCAGCCTTAGGTGGCGAAGGAAAGTAGATAGCTGGTGCAGCGGTTGTGTCCGACGGTCGTACAAAGCCAAGAAGAAGCACTTGGGAAGTAACGACCCCAAGCCGCCCGGGTGCCGAATGTGCTGAAACTTGAATTACGCAGCCGCGGCTTCGTAACCGTCTCATGATAGCGCCGCGCTCCGAAAAAAATAGTACGCGTATAGCGCCGGTTTCACAGAGGACAGGTGTTCGAGAAAGCGAGTAAGCAAGCGGTATAGGCAAGCAAGTTATGTCCAGAACCGATACCCGAGCAGCACGAACAGGATACCACCAGGTTGTTGTAGTAGAGGAGAAGAAGAAGGTGGTTCGAAGGGCGCCAACTCGAACGATGCCAATATCACCGCACGTGACGGCTATATTGGCCGACACCGGCGTTCTGCAGTGCAGGGACCTCTTACTCTTCCCCACACACGCACACGGCCCATCCCATCCCATCTCCTCCTCCTCCATTCCCCTCCTTCCCCTCCTCCGTTCTCTCTACTTCTGCCGCTCTCTGCTCCACCGAGCGCTCAAGCCCGGGTGCTTACTGCCAGGGCCACCAGGGCGGGCCATATACCCATCTCATCCTAATCGGTCGACATATCTACTCCCAAACAAAAAGGCCCATTGCACTCCTACTCGAAGCCCTCCCTGGGCCCAATTCAAGTCCGAAATCCCCAATCTCGAATCTAAATCATCCGATATACACAAGATATACTATCTAACACACCCGACACTTTGACCCCAGGCACAAGGATCGCCCTGCAATGTCCAATCCTTCCTATAGGATGCAACAGAGCTCCCGCCCACGGCCGTCGCCACTCGACTTTGCCTCCTCTCGCGCACCCTCACCCTCCTACCGAAGTAGCACGATCCTCAGCCCACGCGCCGTCGACGACTCCCAGACGCTGTTGTACGACCTACCCTCCCCGCCAACAAGCCCGCGCAGCACGGGCATAGGGACTGCCAATACCATGGGCATGGGAATGGGTGTGGGCTCGCGCACCAGTATCGGTATGGGCATAGGCTCCCCACCGACGAGCCCCCGCTCCCCGACAGGCTTCCGCCCACACTCGCGTACGGGCACGGGTGGCCGGCCCACGCCCCCGCCGAGTGCGCGCATGCGCTCGACGACCCCGCTCGGCTTTGCCCCGAGCGAGCTCGAGAGCTTCGCTGAGTACTGCAGAGCATGGTACGTCCCTCGATCTACCTCTCCCCACCCCCATCACCCACCCCATCCCCAATCCAATCTATACCTAATCCAAAGTACCTAATCCGTACCACACAATGCGAACGATTCTCATCATGGGTTCATCCATCTTCCAGGTACTTTCACCAAGACACCAAAGCCGGCACCCTCATGACCCAAACCCTCGCCACCCTCCCGCCCTCGCAAAAAGCCTCCTTCTCGCGTGTGCAGGCCTCCATCCGCGCCGCGTACCACCGCTCCGTGCACCTGCGCCGCCACGCAGAGTTCCGCGCACACCTCGCAGCTACGACGCCCGGCGCGTCCCTATCACCGCACGCACGCGCAGATCCAAGTGGGGCGGGGGCCCAGAAAGGTGAGGGTATATCCTAGCCATGTCTTGCGGTTTGGCTGGGGGATGATGATGCTAAACTTTGTGTCTATAGAACGGTATGAGAGGTTCGAGAGGTTTGTGTGCAATTGGTGCACTGCGGGGTTGCCAGGCACAAAACCATTCTTCGAGGCGTAAGTCTGACGGATGATTACCTTACCCTCCCCATCTTCACCTCTAACAAATGATTAATCAGACTATGGGCTGTAATGCGACTGCAAGTCATCCCAGAAGATCTTGGTGGCGCAGGGCACAGCCGCATCGAATGGGAGTTTGACGACGCCGTGTTCAAGGAGGCTGCGTGAGTGTTTGCCCCTTCCTGCCGTACTTTTGATTCCCAAAAAATGCAGTATGGTGTCGCCATTTTCGGGGTTGTGTTCTTGTTTGATGATTTGACGATTTGCTGACGCACCGACGTGTTTTGTAGAGGGAAGGACTTTATGCTAGAAGCTATAGACGTTCTGAAAGGGGTCCGTGCAAATTCTCTCTCATCACTCAATACGTACAGCCCGAGCTAACAACCCTCCTTGCCCATAATCTGTGCTTCCACTCCCTCCCAAACGCAGGTCCTCGCATTCGAAGACCTCTCTTCCTCCAAGATCCCCTCACCATACACCCACACGAAAGACAGGAGCCTCGCCTCCATACACGCACGCTCGTACTCACAGCCTCTTGCCTCCGCCTCAATGTCGACCAACCCCAATTTCACCTCAGCAACCACAGCGACAACGTCGATAGCGAAGAGGGCGCGCGCGCCGAGCGACCCGTTCCTCGACGCCTCGCCTGCGCTTGCCCGGGGCGCACCGCAGGCCGACGAGCGCGGGAGCCCGTTTGGCGCCTCCGGGCCGAGCGGGAGCGGGTATGGGGGCGAGGATTCAGAGGAAGGGATGATGAGTGGGACGAGGAGGCGGGACCCGTTTGGGCTCGAGGATGGGCTCGAGGAGGAGGAGCCAGAGGAGTATATGCGGACGTGGATCGCGCCAGACCTTGCGAATCCGGAGCTTTTGGAGCTTTTGAAGCTGTTTCCGACGTTTATTACGAGGAGGCCGTTGCCGCGGTTTCCGCAGGTGGGGACGGCGGGGGTGGCGAGTGCGAATGGGATTGCGACGCAGAGGCGGCGGAGGGCGTCGTCGGATTTGGAGAGGGGGTATGGGGAGGGAGGAGGCGGGGAGGAGTATGGGGAGGATGAGGCGGGGGAGGGGAGGCGGATACGGGTGGGGACGGGAACGATGTGGGTTGGGGAGAGGAGGAGGGAGGATGGGTGGGAGGGGAGTTGGTGGGTTCGGTTTGTGCTTTGGTGGAAGAGGGTGTTTAGTTGTTGATGTTTGTGGAAGGACGGGGGAAGGGGGTTGGGTAGTTGCATAACTGTTTTGTTGTACGGACCTTGGACTAGGCATTGCATGGATTTACATTGTATTGGATTTTTTTGTGGATAGGATGTGAGAGTTGGTGGGTTCTTTCGCTGATGGTTAGGTACCTTACTAAACACTTATTATTTATTTGCGCAGGCAGGTTACTGTTAGCGAGAGCGCGGTTTTTCTCTGTGCACGACTTATCTTGGGGGTTGGGTGCCGCGTTAGGCGTGCCATGCCCACTGAATAACACATACACACACTAAAGTGGCTGCAACAATTCACGACACGCTAGTGGCAGCTAAGTATACCCTCGTTGTATTGTACCACGACCACCTAAGAGCTATTAGATCATCATCTACTTGAAGCCAGTTCATCCAGGCTCGTTGTTCAAGCATCGGTCCTCGACGACGTCCGTCGTCGCTTAAAATCTTGAAGACCTCGCCCTCCGTCCAGTAAGGCCTATTCGCGTCTGCCTGCCATTTGATAATGAGGCTGGCATATTCGTCGGCCGGGCTGTCGGGGACGGTCCATCCCTTCCACTGCTCGCTCGCCATCACAATACTACAATTGCACAACGTCAGCGGGCCTGCGTCTCTACTGTTAGGAGGGGCTGGATGGGCGCACATGTACACATTCTCTCCGTGCTCAAAGTGTTTGTCAATTCTCCATGTGCTGTTGGACTCGCTATCGGATTCGCGGCTGGAGACGACTTCGCCGTTCTCTTCGAAAACGCATGCGACGCCGTCGAGGGCGATCTTGTAGGTGCCATCATCGTTCGCTTGGAAGTTCCACTGCATGAGTAGAGCAATCATCGATAGACGGTCGTGTCAGAAGCGGTGTTTAGTCAAGCTTAGACTTGAGTAGAGGTGTGTTGCTGAACGTACGGTGAGGTGTACTTCCTTTTCGTCCTCCCGGGGTATGGTGCATATATCTCTACCGTAATGAGTACGGCCTACGGGGCGGTTGCCTATGAGACTGGTGATGGCGTAGCGGCCACTTGGGAGTGGTCCAGGTGCCATAATTTTGAAATTTGATGCAGTGGATGGGAGAGTTTGGGGTCTGGGTTGAGGGGGTGGATATGACTATCTCTGCAGGGTGCGACTTATGTATATCTACTGTCGTGCCACGGGGTCGGTATACGGCTCGGTGATGATGTCAACCGTACGCCTCCGGAGTCCAATGCTCTCTGGGAGACCTGGGATCGTGTTCGGGTAACTTGAGGGATATGGCGTCATGTCTCTCGCTTGCTGGCGGAGCCACATTGTGGACGCTCTCAACCTGCAGTCTGGCGCATTTCACACCCACCCTTGTTCGTCTCCAGTCTCCTCTGTCTCGCAAGGCTTTTTGTTAATTGTGCTGGGCGACTTTATATCTCACATTAGTAAGTATCTCACTGAGAATGACCTGGAATGCCTTGAGATAAGATGTGGGTGGGCCTGTCAATGAGCCACGCTGTCAAGATCTGTCAAGGGAAACATTAAGATAGCTCTGAGCTGATATGTGGACATCGGACTCTGAGGAATGAATCCCCCGTTAATCGAGTTCCGCGTTAAATTTGAACGTTTCAGCGACTATTTCCACCGCCAGACTCAGACTTGCGCCAACCTTTCTCTGTTCAGAGAGCTCAACTATAGGGTGTGGTGGTAAGCTACGACAGAAAATTGAGCCGCAGGGAGGTCAATGATGAACAAGACGCTGTCAGCACAAAGATAGAAAGAAAGAGGTGGGTTTAAACTGCATGGTTCCGAGAGAATTTGGCTTGAAAGCTGGCTGCAAAGGCTTGGGCGAAGTCTTTCTGAGGAGGGTGGCAATACACAGACAGGTATTTATACCTACCCAAGTGAGCTTCATCGGGCTTGAGCTCGCCGGGCCACAACATGGAATCGAGAACCACGGACAAAAGAAGCTTCTATCTCTCCGATTCCGAGTCGGTCGTGATTACAATTATCCCCCGCATGGCCTGCTTCCAAACTCAGCAGTGTTCAGACAGTTGCGTGCCCTCGTAAGCACACGGAGAAAGGGATGTCTAGATCGCTCGTAAACCATGTGTACGTACGCATCATGGGCGAAGCGGTCGACGATTGAGTGAGAAGTCCTGGAAAGGCCTCAGCACTCCGTTTCCTAAAAAATCTCAGCGAAATACGACATCCCGACGGGTTGCACTTAAGCAGTATGGGCAGAACCGGTTCTGTCTCTGAATTACTGCTGATGAGCTCCGTTCGATCATATCCCCGCCTAGCGCCCGCCGGCGCTTATTTGTCGGAGCTGTCCGTGATGAATTGATTCAATCGGTATGCATAGAAGGGCATTTAGTAGCCCAAAGTTTCTTCTATGCACTTTTCTAGAGTTTAGGTTTGTTGAGGAGCCACAAATACGATGCAGAAGGTCGAAATAACTTGATCACATCTGACTAGTCAAGGCTATGCGAATGAACACCCGTCTTCTTTACCCTCCCACAACCACCAAGACATTTATTTATCACAGATGACGTCCTCGTAGAGCCACTCAGTAGCAGAGAAAGTGGTCTCCGTCTTTCCCTTCTGGTTGAGGAAGAATGCCCTGGCTTCGTCTTCAGTGAACCCATTTGCCCATATATTCGCGCCCTTAAATATGCCACGCTTAGCTTCCTCGTCGACCTTTATAATTTCTGTGGTGCCGTTTCCCTAAACTGCTATGTAAGCTTTTGTTAAGAAACAACAGTCAATATATGTTACGTACATCGGTGCGATCTGTGAGTCTGAGTATAGGAATCATGGCGACTATGGACGCGGGTAAAAGTAGAATTTCATTATATTAGTGAAGTCACACAGTGAGCCAGGAGACAGACGTACGCCACCCGAACTCGTCAAAGAGTTGAATTTCCCAGAGTTCCCTCTGGGTAGTGACGGTGTACGTGCATCCGACTGCATAGGGTAGAGCGGGTGTCTCCTGCCTGGCAGTGACGGCTGCAGCATTGACAGAGGACACTGCCAAAGCAAAAGCGGAGAGGAAGGCTGGCTTGAAATGCATAGTGCTGGCTTTGGATGGTTTGATGATTGAATGTAGGAGAAAGGAGGGTACCTCTTCCACTGAAGTGTTGCAACTTGAATACCCTCGTAGGTATTTATACTGGCTAAGGCCACCCCGTGTGAGCGATTACGAGTCCGTAGTAAGACGGAGGAATCGTTCTGTACCCTCCGTTTTTGGTGACGCTCAAAAGCGACTTTAGGAAATGTCACGTGATGCATCACGCGGCATTTCTGTGGCTGTACCACCTGCCTCCTGCGCTCGCCTGTGACGCTCTCGAGCGACTTTGGGCAAGTGCACTGCCACTGATCCGCGAGCGATGCCAGCCCAATTCTGGTCTTGCAAGTTTCCAACGTCGGAAACTTGCAGTTCACGTCCTTCCTTCCCCTCCGACCACCATCCCGTTGTCCTCGCTCCCCCAATTGAATTGAATTGGTCATCCGACAACTTACAGCCATGCTCCCGTTCTACAAGAAGGAAGGGAAATACAAAAATCACTCGGCGGCAGCGCCCGTGTCTGCGTGTCACGTCGGCTCAGTCAAGGGTCAACAAGAGGCGCGATTAGAGCAGCGAGGCAAGGCTCGGCGCTTACAATAATGACTGCATTCCAACACATTGTAAGTCCCTTGTTTCGTCATACCGCACATGCTGATCCTCCCTTCCTCGAAGCCAGAGGAAATCTTTCTCCTCTTTCGTTACCCGGGCCAACCCAAGCGAGTTGCCGCATCACCTTCGTTCATCCCCCACCCCGTCATATCGCTTCTCAAGTTTCTAGCTCAAGAACCAACCTTCATCGCTAATCCGCCGCGCAAACCCTCTCACACCATCCAGCCCTGATGCCAACTCCGTTCTCGTGGCAGCAACGCCATTCGGCCTGCGAACGAACCTGAAGACTGCCGATCTTCGATATCCGCCAATTGGTGTTGCCCTACTCTCCTTTACGATAAACGGCGCCTCTCACTCACCTCGCGGTTGTTCCCCGACCCCTCAAGTTCCGCCTTTATGCCATCCCTGTCGACATTCCTCGCCGACATTGCCACCATCCCTCACTTCCCAAATCAGATTGCGCCGTCCACTCTCCCTTCATTCGACGCTGCGTTTCCTTGGTAGTGATGTTGCACTTGGCCTGTGATGGTAAGTCTCCCTTTCCATCCTGCATGCAACGCTCACCCACTTCCCGTTCACCAGCCCCTCCGAGGCTCCATCATTGGTTCAGTTTCTCCCGCGCCGTTACGGACCACTTCAGACACCGGCCACCTTCCTCCCTCGTCAGCACTGTCCAGACACCACGTCGCCGACTTCCCTATTGGTATCCTCGACGCGGACCTTACCGATGTCTAGCCTCCCGAGCTCGAGTTGAGCCGACGCGACCTCGACCTCGACATCACCCATCACCCTCAGTCCAGGTATTCTCCCCAACTTCGGTGCGGGGGCATCAGCACTTCGGTGGGGCGCAATTTGGTTCTGTTTTGCCTTCGAGGGGGGCAGTCGACGCGCACGTCGTTTGAGGCTGGTGCACTTGCTACTGGGCTTCCGAGGGGGCGGACGATGAAGGAGCAGGGGAGTGGACAGCATTATCCGCTTGCGAGTCCGTCGGCGTCTGCTGCGACGGCGTCTAAGAGCGGCTCGCTCCGGCTCATGCGGTCGTTCACGAGGGACAAGAGCTGTGCGCCTGTGGAGGTGCCGCCTGCGTACCAGCCGTTGCCGTCTGATAGGGAGTATTGGAGTGGCGCCACAAATGCATGCGAGTCGGTCGCCGCATGCGCATGGGGCGGAGGGCGCGTCGGAGATCGTGCCGCCGCTGGTATGCAGAGGTTCCATATGGTGGAGATTACGGGGGCGACGGCGGCGGGGAGGTGGTGGATGTTATTGAGGCGCAGGGCGGGTTTACGGGGCTTGGAGGTGCGGGCGGGTGGATGGTGAGGTTGCGCAGGACTTTGGGACGGGTAAGTGGGCTTTCGGTTATTGTTTTCGGGAATAGTTGTGCTGACATTTTGTGGGTTGTAGAGCGCCCGATTAGGAGCTTTGAGCTTTTGGCGGATATCCAGGCTTCGTGGAACAAGGATAAGATGATCAACTTGTTTGTGCTTAAGAACACGCCGTTGGCGCTGCCGTTGAGCCGAAACGTATGTCCTTTTACTACTGTTTGACATTCCCTTGTGCTGATGGACTGCATGTCGCTATCCGCTCAGGTATCTACTCAACGAGTTCTCTACAGAGAAAGGTCATTCCCTACCGGCGCTGTCAAGTACCATCCCGACGCGAGCTACGTCCGCATTCAGGACTCTGGCAAAAAGGCTTCCCTCTCCCTCATCGCCAATCCCTCCCATCTCGAAGCTGTAAACCATCGCGCCAAGTGGCAGAAATATGTTGTCATCGACATCAGTCGCTACCATCGCCACGGTTGCAACGAGATGGATTTGGCGATCAAGAAGCAGCCGACCCCACTCGCGCAGTACTCCGAGTTCCTCACCGGCTGCGGCACGTTCGTTCAACGAGCGCAAGATTGAGGAGATCTAGGTGTGGGGCGTGCTCAAAAAGGCTGCCGCCCCCGCGAAGGACTATGTACCACGAGCAAGGAGGCAGGGCCTCCCCTCGTCCAAGCAGCTCTCCTGAGAAGACACTCAAGGGAGCATCGGCAAAGCCATCTCGTTGTATCCCGACGGCTTCACCTTTCACCGTGACCTCGCCAGGATCCACGCCGCGCGCGGCAAGTCCGTCGAGGATGGTACGAACATCAACGGCAACGACGGAGGCAATGGCGTTTGGTTGCTGACCCAGGAAAATAAACGTGAGCGACTGAGTGTACAGGATGCGAACATCCACAACCAGGTGAACGAGCGGCAATACCTTCCTCGCCACAACCTCAACCAGACCCAGGTTGCTTCGCCATCTACAACTCGACGCTCTCTGAGTTCGTCACCTTTAGCTTCGAGCTCGGATGGTCACTCGTGTTGCCCGACGCCCTCACAATCTGGGCGGCCTATATCGGTCACTTTGCAAACAACGCCCGGTGCAAATATTTCATTACGAACGGAGAGGGGAAGTAGTTGCAGCATACTTCGTTGTGAATCTGCTCTGCTGCTATGACCCTCAATGGCACCCTAATCATGACGCAATGCTCGACGCCCTTCTCTTTTCACCCGGCCGCGTTAGCCGCCGTCGACGCCACCCTGTTACACGGTTTCGGGCCTCATTACCTGCCTGCACCCAGTCTCGCCACTTCGAAATTGACGACCATCCCAACCTCTTCTGCTGACACTTCGCGCTGACGTTTCACGTCGCAGTAGTTCTCGACCGGCCTTTTGTCGTGTTGGAGCCAAGTAGCACCTTACACATATTCCTGTACATCATTATTTACACATGTTCTCCTGTAACCCAAGTGTGATCCTTATTGTGTATAAGTAAGTGTGAACTGACTCAAGAGGTCCGAGGGTGCGCACCTGGGCACCGGGGATTACGCCGGAGCGCCGGAGCCTGGATCCGGGCTGCGACAGAATGCTGAGTCACAGCATTTACGGCTTGCTTCCCCCACCATCGTCTCTGCTCTTGAACCGCCGCACCCTCGCAGCTTACCGTACCGTCGCAACCTCCCAACCCAGTTTCGTAAACATGATCTCAACGCTTTTACAACTACTTTCCGTTCTGTTCCTCGACACATCTGGCCGAGACTCTCTTGGAATCGGTGTCCATGCCCGTTGTGGGCTTGCATACAGCGTAACCGGATACCATGTACCATGGCTCCCATCGGCTGGTTCATGCCTCTCGGTATGTGTTTCTATGCTACTTCCTTATTCCAGTTCTCTCATATCACTGCAGAGCTCTACCCGTTGCCGTGCTCAATCCTCAGGGTTGCACTCGCCATCTTGCTTGTCGACTGGCGGCCCTGTGCCCACGGTGCCTCCTCGTGGGATGATACCACCCTCCAATGCTCCAATGTCGACGCTCATCTCCGACGCCAGTTTACCATCACAGTCCTCTGTCCTGCAGCTCTGTTCTAGTACGTCTGTGTCGCCACATACTCGCTCAGCCGTTCTGCCTTTTTCTACTGGATCGCCGGCAGTGCTGACCTCTTCTCGTGTACCGGATCTTCTCTGTGCTGCATCCTCGTCTACCCTGCTTCCACGCTCCGGTTCCCCGATACCGCCCTCAACTGTACTGTCCTCGACGTTGCTTTACTTCGACTCCGTTAGGGTGATGCTGACGCCTGGTGCTGACTCATCAAGTTCCCGAACCAACAACGTTGTACTTGCCTGCAACACCCCTTTGCCGGTGTTGCCTCCTGGCGCACACTCTTCAATGCTGCACTCGTCTTCGTTATCACCGATACCAACTTCTTGTTGTGCTCAGTTGCTTGATGTCCTGTGGAATGTGCTCCTGTTCGGTGATTCTACCAATTCCATTATCTCGCGCCAGCACGATTTGCCCAAGGCGGAATGCAAATCCGTTATCTCGGAGGTGCCCATGACTGGGTCTATGCATGAGGAGTGCCAGCGTAAGTCTATATCCAATTCTCGACATGAAGCACATTTGTCTGACACCATATCTATTCCCTCGCATGAGGTCCTTGTGATAGAGTCTATTAATACTGCCTCGCACGAGGTCTGCCGCCCGTTAGGGTCTATTACTACTGCCTCGCACGAGGTCTGCCGCCCGTTAGGGTCTATTACTACTGCCTCGCATGAGGTCTGCCACCCATCAGGGTCTATTACTACTGCCTCGCATGAGGTCTGCCACCCATCAGGGTCTATTACTACTGCCTCGCACGAGGTCTGCTGCCCGTTAGGGTCTATTACTACTGCCTCGCACGAGGTCTGCTGCCCGTTAGGGTCTATTACGACTGCTTCGCACGAGGTCTGCTGCCCATCAGGGTCTATCACGACTGCCTCGCATGAGGTCTGCTGCCCGTCAGGGTCTATCACTACTCCCTCGCATGAGGCCTGCCCGTCAGGGTTTATGTTCATTTCGTCTCGTGAGGTGCCTATAACAGAATCTCTTGCTTCAATTTCACATCCAGTTGGCGGTGGTTCTGCTAAAGCATTACCATTTTCAGTTTTGCTTGATCAGTATATCATTTCGTTGCACAGGTCAACTTCGTTTCCTGACTACTCATTAAAGTACATTTCGTATGACCCTGTGGCAAATGTGAATACCCAGGTTGGGGGTGTGGGAGATTATATATATGCTGACATGCCATTGGCATTACTTGCACCTGTTTTAACCATTCCTGCTGCAAAGGAAATCTTGCTTGCTCACGGTGTATCTCTTCCTGCCCGTGCTAAGAAAGCAGATGTTGATGTAGCCCTCAGTGCTCATAGATGTAATGATTGTGCTAATTATGTAGCAACATTCCAGCTTGTGCCTGGAAAACGGATGCAGACCAAGACTCGCACTCAGGCTTACCGAGCAAGGAAGAAGGAGAATGATAAGTGTGCTTTAGAGTTCATTCAACCTGATATTGATAGTGTACCTTTTCCACCACTGCCACTTACTCCTGATGTTGAGATGGAAATTGTAGCTCGAGCCTGCACTAGATTCGAGCCATCCCAGTTTGAAGAAGCAGGGTGTGCAGTGTGTGGAATGCTAGTTCCATTGAAACAATTAAGCAAGTTGAAATCTATTCAAGGTCATTTGGATATTTTAAACTGTGATGGCTGTGCTAAAAGAGAACGGCAGTCTGAGAATGATGTTGTAAAGGAGTACAATGCACCTGTGATTGACGATACTTGTGATAAGGTATGTAATGACTGCCGAGCTTCCCTCCGCAAAGGAGATATTCCAAAGTATGCATTAGCAAATGGCCTATGGCTAGGTAAAATTCCAAAGGAATTGTCTGAGTTACGATACGTGGAAAGACTCCTTGTTGCTAAAGTCCGACATACTGTTTGCTGGGCAAAAGTATCAACAGGTATGAGAAAAATGAAGGCTAACTTTGTTGCCTTTGAGTCACCAATGCCTCAGATATATGAAATATTACCACCTCCAAGGGAGGATATCGAGGAGGTTTTGGCAATTCTATTCACAGGGCCAACCAAGCCTGATCATGCGACTTATAAGCGAACACCATTTCTTGTACGGAGAAATCATGTCGCCCGAGCACTAAAGTGGTTGAAGCTAAACCATTCTGACTATGCAAATATTGACATATCTCAGAAGAATCTTGACTCTTATCCTGAAGACGTGCCTCCTGTAACTGTCGAGTACATTCAGAAAATTGGAAACAAGCTTGCAGAAAGTACAAGTATACATGACATGGATGATGAAGATGGTACTGAAGAAGGAGAATGTCCATTTACAGTACATGGCATTACAGCGCAGGATATTGAAACTGTCTCTGTTAGAAAGCTGAAAGCAAGGGCTGTTCACCATTTGAATAATGAAGGAAGATTTCTCAATGTTGGGCGCCTTGACTTGGTTTCGATTTGGAGTAACCCCCAACTTTATCCCCAAATGTTTCCCTGGCTATTCCCGTATGGCCTTGGAGGTGTAGGATCTGTTGAAGGGTTGTCAAGTAAAATGCATAAGCGACGTCTTCTCATGTACCATGACAAACGTTTTCAAGTCGATCCCAACTTTCCTTTCATTGCCTTCAGCCATGAACAGATGGGGGCTGTTTCAACATCTGGAAGGATTGCGACCAACCGAGCAAACTTTGATGAAATAACCAGTCGCTTACTCTCTGTAGATATGACTGTTCTTCAATCTCTGGCGACACGTATGGCTAATGGTGAAATTGTCAAAGCTGAAACCGATATGGAAAAGCAATGCAAGAAGGTCGTTTCTGATCTTGACTGCATAATGTCAAACGTGAAGGGTTCTATAACTGCTAAAAAAGGAATGCGCAATGAGGCTTGGTCTTTAGTAGCTAGTCATGGTAGTCCATCTTGGTATTTTACTATGGCACCTGTTGATACTAAACATCCTTTGTGTATCTATTTTGCCTCTGATAATGTCAAATTCACTCCAGACATTGGTCCAGAAAAAGAGAGATTGCTAAAAGTCTGCAAAAATCCGGTTGCTGCTGCACGATTCTTTCATTATATGGTTTTGATATTTATCCAGGATCTTATGGGGGTCAATATAGATGGCCGAGGCATATTTGGAGATGTTTCTGCATACTACGGCACTGTTGAGCAACAGGGGCGATTAACATTGCACTTGCATATGCTTATTTGGCTTAAAGGCAACCTAAGCCCGCAGAAAATGAGAGATAAAATTATGAATGATTTGGTCTGGCAAAAAGCGGTTGTAGAATGGCTCGAGTCGACGCACTGTGGAGAGTTTGCAACTGGTTCACAATCTGAGGTTACTGCACGTGCTGATACAGCAGAACAAAGCGCACCATATGATGAAGTTGAAACCCTTCCAATTGCTCCACCTTCTGGAAAATGTGACAGTACCATGCCTGACCAAGATGATGTATGCGACTGTAAATTCTGTAAATCAAAGCGAGGATGGTGGTCGTATTTTCTATACAGATTTGATACAGTGTTTCTACGATCAAATCTGCATTCATGTCAGCGGTACATCAACCTAGATGGAACTACAAGCAAGAAAATGGTGTATCGTGCCTGTACAGATAACATATTTAAAAGGTGTAGAGCACGCTTTCCTAGACCTCTACATGCAGAGACACAAGTCGATCCAACAACAGGAGCACTCATTATGAAGAAAGGTGAAGCCTGGGTCAATTATGTTAATCGAGTCATCACATTTGTGTTGGGGTGCAATACAGATGTAACCAGCTTAATGTCTGGTACTGCAGTTAAAGCAGTTATTGTATATGTTACTGATTACATTACAAAGCAAGGATTGAAAACACATGTTCTATATGATGCTATTCAATCAATCATATCCAAAAGCTCAGATATACTGGTCGGAGATATGAAAGCGAAAGAAAAGGCAAGGCGTCTGATGACAAGAATGGTCAATTCAATTTCTGCAAAGATGGAGCTAGGTGCTCCAATGATTTCTCTATATTTGCTCGACAACCCTGATCATTATACTAGTCATACATTCAAATCCATGTATTGGAAGCAGTATATGTTTGAGGCAAGAAGAGCTTTTCCAACAGAAGTTGAAGATGATGAGTATGACAAAGTCATCATCATGAAAAAAGATAAAAAATATGTTGGCTTCTCATTTGTACATGACTATGTCTTTCGCCCATCTGAAGTAGAGAACTTGTGTGTATATGAATTCATTCAACGTTGTACTTCAATTGCTATACCAAAAGGTGATGAAGACAAGTTGTCTAAAAACACATATAGATTTATGAATGAACATCCTCTTTCAGAAACACATGCTCTAAGAGTAAATTGCGGATCTGTCAATCATATTGTACCCAACATTTTAGGACCTCCATTACCAAGATGTGATGTCGGCGACCAGGGTGACTATGCAGTTGCTATGCTTAGTCTTTTCAAGCCTTGGAGGAGTGGTGTTGATTTGCGAGCTGGACATAGTGGATGGCATGATGCATTTAGTAACTACAGCTTTCCTGAACACTATGTTCAAATTATGGCAAATATTAATCTCAAGTATGAGTGCTTAGATGCAAGAGATGACTATAGATCACAGATGCGTCAATCAAGTGGAATTTATGATGGACATCTTTCTGGGATTGACTTTGAGCAGTGCGAGGATGGAATATTATCCTCTGAATGGACAGTTGCGCAAGAAGGCCTTGAGCTTGATGCAATTGAAAATGGAGCACTTAGTGCTGCTGAACTTGATAGACTGAAAAAAGTGCAAGATATGACTTCCGTCTTACATGATCTTGGGTGGGACCAAGCAGTCAATAGACATAATAAACAGGTTCAGGTAGAACACCCATCTAGAATGCCAGCGTCACATTGGAAAGCACTTGTACAGAATAAACGGGTAGAAGTTATGGACTCTCGAGCCACGCAGATGCCTACAAGTTGTGAAAACAGAAAGCATTTCCAGAAAAGACTAGGGCTAAATAGCGATGTCTTTGTTGCAGACAAGTCATATTTACTCAAAGGATTTTCAATTGATAACGAAGAGCATAAAGCATTTGTAAGTCGCAGTATACAGCACTTCAACCTCAATTATGAACAAGAGAAAGCTTTCCGCATTGTGACTAATCATGCAGTAGATCCATATTCTGAGGTGCTACACATGTATATAGGAGGAATGGGTGGGACTGGCAAATCACAGGTCTTAAAAGCCTTATCATTCTTCTTTGCATTACGCAAAGAGAGTTATAAACTTATAGTTGTTGCACCTACTGGGAGTGCTGCAGCTTTACTAGGTGGTATGACCTACCATACTGCATTCGGCATAAATGATAAAACTAGCAAGTCCAATGTAGCATCTGTGAAAGATCGACTAACTGGTGTTGAGTATGTGTTTTTTGATGAAGTCTCTATGCTTAGCTGTCGTGATATTTACCGCATCAGTGAACGGTTATGCCATGCTCTTAATAATCCAGATGAAAGCTTTGGTGGACTCAACATGATTTTAGTTGGTGACTTTGCTCAACTGCCTCCTGTAGTAGGTGGAGAAGCAGCATCTCTGTATGGACATGTCGAGTATTCCTCAACTAATCTAAATAAGCAAAAGGAGTTGATTGGCCAATGCATATGGCATGAGTTTACCACTGTAATTATGCTCAAAGAAAACATGCGGCAAGTAAAGCCAGGTGATGAGGCTTTCCGTACAATGCTAGAGAATATGCGTTACAAATCATGCACATGGGATGATATTCAGTTCTTGCGCTCACGTATTTCATCAAGTCTAAGTGGTCGAACTTCAATCTGTAGTCCTGAATTTAGAAATGTCTCAGTCATTACTACTCGAAATCTCTTCAAAGATACAATGAATGATATTGGATCAAAGCGATTTGCAGCTGAATCAAATCAGGAGCTTGTGTACTTTTATTCAGAAGATCATATATCTATAGAGTCTGGAGAATCAACTAGGCGTAGACTCAAAGGCAAGAGTACTGCACATATTATCAATGAAGCTATGCAAAAAGACTTATGGTATCAGATTCCCTCTACTACTGACAAACATGTACCTGGAAGACTAGGTATATGCATTGGCATGCCCATCTTGATACGCAACAACAGTGCAACTGAGCTAGGCATTACGAATGGGCAAGAAGGCCTTATTCATAGCTGGCAGTCTACATTAGGCTCTAAAGGCCAACCTGTCCTTGAAACTGTCTTTGTAAAATTGATCAATCCACCATCAAAAATCAATCTAAGGGGATTACCAGAAAATGTTGTTCCTATACTACCAACGACTACGCATCAGCTTCTCTGTTCGCTGCGTGGTGGCACAAAAGTTTTGATTGACCGCACCCAAGTTGATATGTTACCCAATTTTGCAATGACTGACTTTGCTTCTCAAGGGAAGACAAGAGACTTTAATGTTGTTGATCTTCAAGCTTGCAGAACACATCACTCAATGTATACAGCATTATCACGTGGAACATCTGCAGAAGGGACATTATTACTACGAGATTTTTCACCAAGTATTGTCATGAATGGCATATCAGGCAGGCAGCGCCAAGAGTTCAGAGAGTTGGCCTTACTTCATGAGATAACTGATATGCGATATAAGGGTTTGCTGCCTGTTGAGATTTTTGGCATCCACAGAAAAGAATTGATTGCATCTTTCCGCAAGTGGAAAGGAGAGTGTTACAACCCTGAAAGTATCCATAAATCTCTAAGATGGAATAGTGACAAGCCATGGGCTGTAGATGACAACCCTCACTTAGAGTGGCAAGTTGTAAAAGATGATCAAACATGTGCAAGAAAGGCAACTAACTCTAAGAATTTAGATCCCTTTAAGGCATTTATAGCTGCAGTAGGCTCAAATGGACTCAAGCGTAAGTCTATGCCTGATGATATTGGTGATGTGGATAGATTCAAAAGGCTGAAACTTAATGATGCATGTCAAGATTCTGCAAATGATGTTGATATGATGGACATACAGACTCAAGATGCATCTCCCCCAGGATCACAATGGCAGAATAATAGTTGCGCTTATGATTCAATGCTTTGTATTCTGTATGCTATATGGATCACTAACCCCCAACAATGGTCTGCTTATTTTGCATCAGTACAAATTCCAGAAACTACTGAGGCATTATCAATAGGATTTGAAGAGTATCGCACCAAAAGAGGTACACTTGAAGCAGCACGTGAGAATTGGAGGCAGAGTATGGCACATTTATCTCCAGATTTGTTTCGTCTGGGAAACTATACCAGTGTTATCAATCTGATTGACTATATGTTTGTATTTGAAAACCCAGTATACAAGATACCCCAAGTTTGTGATAATTGTGCTAATCCTGATAGAAGGCGGGGTTACATGCATACAGCAAACCTTCAACTCAATGCAGATGATGAAGGGTCATCTATTCAAACATGGTTAAGTCCAGATTTATTTGCTAATATGCAAGAAGATTTGCAATGTCAAATTTGCAATGGGCAACTTCCATCTAGAATAAGGCTATTAAGCAATACAAGCCACATTGTATGGGTTGCATTTGATAGACACGAGCACATGCAAATATCAACTTTGCTTAATATACCAACTGAAGGTGGAGAGGTACAAGAATATACACTAACAGGTATAATATACTATGGAGGATCACATTTTACATCTCGGATAATCAAAGGAGACCAAGTCTGGTACCATGATGGCATGATCAATGGTGGGCAAGCAGAGTATGAGGGTATAATATCTGCACTAGGTGACCTTAAGCGTAAAGGGAACAAGAATGTGCAATCAGCTATCTATATTCCTAAGCTATGAAATGCATTACACAAAAAATGAGTTAGATTATTGTGGATTAGAGTCAAAACATGAATACGGACTCGTAACAAGCCGCGCATTGCGACGGCCACTGCGCAAGTAGCGAGACACGGAGTAGGGTTACGGCTGATAACCACGACTCGGAGGATCACATGCTATTCGAACAATTCCAGGGGTTTTACACCCGCACAGGCGGTACCAGGTGGACAAACACTCCTTGACCTCGTCGAGTTTGCTTCCGACTCGGATGCACGGCCGATGGGGTGGTTTGGCCGCTCTGACAGCAACTTCTCACTCAGCCGAATGAGATCTTGTGCTCAGTACAATTTCTATACGAATTGACGGAGTACCAACCCCGTTGTTCTTTGTACAACGGGGTTGGTACTCCGTCAATTCGGATAGAGTGGAAAGCGTGTATGCACGGACTAGATAGTCCGTTCAAATTTGAACGCTTGAGCCTGGGTCGCGGCGACTCGCCGACTACCGACCTCAGCCTGAGGGATATTTGGTGTGTGCATCCTCGGTCGACCTTAGCATCGCCGAGGAGTGACTATTGTGCCGCGTGCGTACTATGCAATCCCTTGAGGCCGTATACGGTCTAATGAGACCCAGAAGCAGGATGCAATCGGCGCCACTGCAAGAATAAAGCGGCGCTTCCCAGCGCCTGCGTCCTTGCTTCCTTGGGTGCGGCATTTGGTGCAATGAAGGACTCCTTCACTGCTGCTCTTAGATAATAGCCGCAATTCAACCCCGCTAATGGATTTCTCAATGCGTTACCTGCACGCGCAGAGATCCTTTCGATTGTGACCATTGATGCAATACATGGATGCAGATACTCGCTCGCTGGCGCGCCCCTTTGGGGCGCTCGCGCTCGCGAGTGGAGGGGTTACAAATCATTCAAACTCTTTATTGAACCAGTAGTAGGCCGCTACACCCGTAATTTGCAGATTCTTTAGACTCGCTCGCTGGCGCGCACCTACGGTGCGCTCGCGCTCGCGAGTGGAGGGGTACCATTGACAGCAATCCAGGGAAGTCCACCAGTGAGTTAATCGGTGATGAGGATTTCCAAATTCAAGGCCGCATAAGTTGGAGGGCATCCCAAAGGAGAGACATAGACCAGGCATCCTTCGTGTGCAGGTCGAGACGCATCGGACAAGCGAAACCAAGTGGACAGGGAGGTGCCAAAACGAGCAGCGACCGAGGTGATGGGCCGCGGTGACCGGACGATTGTCCGAGTCATGGAAGAGAGTGGAGACGAGTACATACGACATAGAGAGATGGCCGTGGTGAGATGGCGACGGTCGTCGTTGAAAGAGAAAAGAGGGGGAAGGAACCTGGCCGAGCCCGAAGATGACCTTGAAAACATCTCGCGTTCAACTCGCGTTCAGATATCCGGAGGGAAGGGCGGATGGGCAGGCGGGCAAACTCGATCAGTCATCGGGCAGAAGATAGCATAACAGGTGACGACAGGCGCAGTCATCAGGATGCGCGTACTACAGGCAGAAAACGAGGACCAGAGGTTGCAAGGACAGGGGTAGGAAGCACTTAGTAAGCAGTCGAAGCCGCAGCCAAACAGGAGCATGCGCACATTTCACCTTCTATAAGAGGAAGGAGATATGAGCATGGGAGCCTTGCTTGGAAGCAAGGAATGGTGGTTGGAAACCGTGACGATCAGGACTTCGGGCGCTTAAAAGGTGGCATTACGTCATGCGTCCTCAGCGGACGCGCAGGGCACTCTTCGGTCGTTCAACGATATTTATGATCTCACTGAGCCGGGGGTGTGGTGCGATACATCTTGTTTCTGCGAAGGGGATCAGGATTTGCCAACATGCCGCAACACCATTCAAACCATACATTTGATACACCAGTCTCCACAGCATACATCTACACATATCACAGTTAACAGTACAAGATACATTTCAGTTACTTCGAAATACCCTCCCCCTTCAAGCTGGTGAAATGATAAAGAGCTCGGCCTCATCATAGTTGGGCCCCGTGGTCAGCGACTTGACTGCAACCTGAGGGCCAAAAGGCCAGTCGCTGATGGGAGCGGGAACAGTCCATCCCTTCTCCTGTTCGTTTGCGAGATGGATACTAAATTTCAAACAAAACACGATGGTGTAAGCGCTCATTCGTCCACCCTAGAGGAGAGTCGCGGTATGCGCTTACGTGTGCACATTTTCCCCACGCCTGAATTGACGCATAACCCTCCAAAGCTTATGATTGGACCCCTCATCCTCAATATCGATGATGTCGGCGAAGAGGAGGTCCCTCCTGTGGGTAACGGCCGCACCTCTGGCGGTAATCCTGTAGAAGCCATCGTCTTGCTTTTCGAATTCCAACTACATGCCAAGTGGATCTGGAGTCAGCACTAGCCATGATTTGAGCTGGAAAGGCGTAAAGCTGCAAGCACATTGTCGGCTTGCGGGAAATCGGCGGGCAAGGCGAAAATCGGTTTGGGCCGGATACTCCTTTCTTCCTCGATAAAGCGCCCCACGATGCTCTTGTCCTTGAGGGAACGGACGGTGTAAGAGCCAGTTGCGAGGGACATCGTGCTAGTGGTAATGTCGGAGCTGGTTCTCTGAGTACAGTTGAGGATGAAAAGTTTGGATCGATGTAAGTATCACTTGTGCACAGTGCAGTTTTATATACCCTTGTGTTCTTCGGGACAGTTCCACGATGCGGTGCTTGCCGACAGCGTGGGCCCTTGTTCTTTCCCGTCCTCCAGGTCACCTGTAGCGTTCCTCGGTTAACACAGGGGGTATGGCGTCATGTCCCTCGTTCCTGAGTGGCTCGCCACATCGTGGTCGCAGCTGACCTTTCATAACCGAGACTACTCGCCTCCACGCCGCCTTTTCTTTTTGTCGTGTAGCCCAGAGCAGCCCAGAACTGACAGTCGAAGCCTTCCAGTAGAAGGTCGGAGACGTGGGTTCCCGTTCATTATATCTCTCTTCGCTTCCCTTCAACCTCAGAAACATAAAATCATGAAATCAAGCTGAACAGCTGACTGGAACGCGGTGATTGGCCTTGCCAGCGCCACCGAGGATCGATGTACAGTCTGCTTCGAGTGTCATAAGCCAAGGGTTAGGTTGCCGTTGAACATCCGGATACGAACCCGAGGTTTTGGAGTTCCCCAACACAGATGGGTGGTTTATAAGGTTACTGAGAGCACACCACCCTAGGCTGGCACGCGGGGGTCCTACGGTATGGGAGGTAGGGATGGTCCGTTGGAATCAATGCAAACCGAAGAGGATCTGAGTCACTGAGACAGACGGGCGTTCTTGACGCGCCAATAATTTGGGCGCTTATTCTTCCGTTCCTGGACACGGTGTGGCGTGCTCGCCGACTCGACGTGCACCTGCAAAACACCACCTCGCTCCTCTCGGACCTTCCGTAACTACTTCTACATGTAGGGACTCGACACTGTTCAGCCACGGTGGCGGTAACCTAGCACGATCATCGATCATCAGCGTTGTAACTTGTAGGTGCAGAGGAAATGCGTGTGTAGATAGAGATAAGATAACGTCCAACAGATTTCCGGACACACGGCATGCGCGTAAATAAGTAAGTACATACAGCAAGTACAACCAGCCAGGGTATAACAAATATCCAAATGGTATCAGCCTTGTCATCCTCCTCCTCACGCGTACGGAGGTGGCTTCGAGTCCGAGCGCGTGGGGGGCACACCCGCTCCAGGTCCTGCACCCGCACCTACTCCCACAGCAGGGCGTTCAGCCTCAGGCGGGCCTGTGGGCATGCCCTCGAGGGATTCAATGGGGCTCGGCGACCGATCACGGTTAGGAGGAGCCCCGACCTGCGGCGCGGCAGGGAAAGATGGTGGGGGCGGGTGCGCGGGGGGCTGCCAGCCCACCTCCGGCTGTGCGGGTGTCCGCGCGTGGGCTTGCGGGAGGGGCGAGGGGGGTGCGGGGTGCCAGGACTCTGGGGCTGGGGGCGGGGCGCCGGTCCAGACTTGGGCTTGTGGCATGGCGGGCGGGGGCTGCTGCCAGGCGGGTGGGGTGCCGACGTTTGGGCCTTGTGGAGGGTAGGGAGGGGGAGGGGCAACCCAGGTGCCGGTGTTTGTGCGCGCGGGCCCCTGCGTGTGGAGGGAGAAGGATTGTTGGTGTTGGGGTGGGAAGGATTGTTGGGCTGCAGGAGAGTAAATGTCAGTATTTCTTTCTTTTTCCGTGGTGAATGAGGTACGTACTAGGGTAGGAGGGAGTGATGAGGTTGAGCCGTTGCTGTGCTTGCCGACGGCGCAGGAGGCGGTGGAGGAGCCCGAGGACGATGAGGCCTGCGAAGACCGCGCCGATGATGGCGCCGAAGCTTATGCGCCGGGGCTGGTAGGTATAATCGTCGGTTGCGCGCGGAATCAGTGCGTGCAGAGTCCGCGTTGACTGGGGCATCTTGAGTTCTGCGTTGGGCCGAAAACGAGAGGAGCGCGTGTCGTCCCCTGAGCAATCCCTAAGCCTCAGTGACCGTCAAGTCAACGAAGATGATGCGAAAAACTATGGGGTGTATGGTCAGGACACACGGAACGTCGATGGTGAAGGACGACCGACGTGGATTGAGCTCGACATTTTGTGGGATCGCCTAGCATGGTGGTGTGCGGGCGTTTGATTGTTGTTCAGCCGAGAGTGGAGATCATTTCGCACGATCAACGGTCAGATTTGGGAAGAGTGCCCCTGTCTTCAAGTTCTTCACCGCAGCAAGTAACAAACGTAGATCACAGTACTCTGAGCGTAGACTCAACCAACTCAACCTGTTCAAGCTGAATAAGCGTAGACTGTTGGTGAGCTGATATGCCTTACTGACAGGACTCTTTCATTCCGAGACAACTTGGGCCTCCTCGTATTAGGGGCTCTGTCTTCCGGCTTTTGATGGTCGTTCAGTCAAGCCCAAGAAGCCAGATTATTGCACTTATACTGGCGAGAACTCATATACGTACAGCCACGGACTATAGCTGTGAAGGAAGAAGATGCTCAACAAATGCAAGCCCAAAAATGCGGGTACAATCTCTATATATTATGCGAAGATTCGCGAGTGAATGACGACACATCGATTCACGATGTACTCGAGTATCATGCCAATGTGTCATCTGTAAGTGAACTTAGTTATACCACTACGATCCCTAAATCACATCTATTCGACCCATAGCCCACACACCTGATCGGACCTTGAGCTGCCCTGGGACCGACGAACGTTCGGTTCTACAGCGGGGTTGAAGACGGTACAGACGCAGGTCCGAACCCTACATGAATCATATCAATCGACTTTCCGAAAATTATAAGCATCTAGACCCACCCTGGCCTTCCGGTGTCATCGTGGTGGGCGTCTCGCTTGTGGGCAACAATCCGTTCCACCACCAATTTGGCGTCGAACCGAAGACCGGACCCCAGGGGGACGGAGTCACCTCCTCCGCTACCCCGCTATAGAATGAGGCGGAATTGATCCAGGACCCGGGCCTGGGCAGAGGGAGGGCGTTTCCAAGCTCCCAAGTGTATGACCAGGCGAGGATGAGTGGGAGAAGGACACTGTGAGTTCTGTGCCGGTGCATGGTTTGCTGGTAGAGGATAAATAGACGGAGAGAAAAGGTGTCTGAGTTTGACAAGCCAGCTGTGTAGATACTTACCCAAAGCAAGGGGTATATATAGCCCAATGGCTTCATACATAGTTGTGCCTCGAGCTCGACACCATCACCTCGCTCGACCGGCGCATCTCGTGGATCCGTTGGTGCCCGTGTGTTCTGATATGAATTACGGTGCAGTCGTATATAAATATTGGAACTATCACGATGTCCACGTAGGTCTAACCGGAATCCTGTCATGCAAGTTTGGTGTCCAGATACAGTAGTGCGCTGCTCATCCTTCTGGCTCCTGCTGGGTTGCCCACGAGCGCTTGATGGGACCTTTTGCACCTTATATATACTCGAGAGTTTGGGATGGGTAGGTTCTGATTCATGGGGGCAATGCCAAAGGGTACATGGAGCCGTGGTCAGCATTTCTCAGAGAGTTGTTTGAGGAACTCGGCCATCTGCAGAGTGATGGAATCAGGTCACATCGGGGGGTCATGGGCGCTTAATTGGTGATTTCAATAGTGGTCTCTCTTTCGGCACTTTTAAGCAGGAGAAGCAGGCAAGCGGTGGACCATATAGACATCAGCAAATACATATGGCATGTAGACTTGTAAGAGGAACATGTGTCTGCCACTGACTGCCAGCGCTCCAGGTGACAGCAAGTCCGTACTATAGTATGCGTCCTGATCGTCGATCGAGAACGTTCACATCATTCAGGCGTAGATATCTGATGCAGGCGCAGCTACTAGTTTTTAGACTTTATCTTCTGAATGCATTGGTTGCTGTTTCTCCATGCCCTGTATTTGCGGAATACAGTAACGTGCAGATCCAATGTCCTTTGGGTCGTTTTTGGGCACCGTATGAGTTCCTCTCATAAGGGGTGTAGGCAGACAGGACATGACGACCGAGCTGAGGCCTCTCGAACCAAGATATGGGAGCACCACTGCCCTTCTCCTTCGCCCACCGTATAGAGAGGGGGCCCTTTCTAAGCGGGTCAGACCAACTGCGACGAATAAAACACATGATTTTCGCAAGCCATGTATGAAAGCAAATTCAAATAGGGTGCGTACTTTCCCTGGACCCTTCCCCATCCTCTACGGCACCCAGTTAGTATACGGTAAGAACAAGCTTTCAGACGCTGCCAGTGCAGGGGAAGAGCAGAGGATCAGCCAGGAGCCTGAACAAAAGACACACCACAACAAAATCAATCTTTTCCTAGTCTCCGTTGCTGACCTAACGATCACAGAATCCGATGATGAGTCGATCGGTGTGAATGTAAGGTCTGCCCCAATTTGCGGGCTTTTGCAGGAGGGTCCCTTTCGGACATCTCCGAAGTTTTCATCAAAAATCGCTGGCGTTTGGAACGGTCATGTGATATACAAATATATTCGATTTATGAGACATTTTATGATCGAATTAAGTAGGCGCCGCAGAATGTCTCGTATAGCAGAAGGATAACAGGAAATAAGACAGGATTGTTCATAATACTAAACCACAATGTCGACGCCCTATCGAGGTACCCCAGGACCTCTCCAGGCCCGTAATTCAGCCAACAGCGGATGGCCAGAAACACCTGTGCCGTCGTGGGCGCCTTTCCAAACCGAGCGCGAAATCCCGCCTAGTTCGAGCCCATGGATGGGTCCGCCACCTCCCGTACCCATTTTCACTCCATCTGGAATACTCGAGCCGAAAACGCGAGTGCCGAAAACGCGAGGAGCAAAAGCGACGCACATGGTTGTTCCCTAATTCCACCAACGGGGTCACCACCAGCACTACCGGCTTCGCAGGGATCCGTACTGAGATGTTGGGCCTTGGATGCTTTGCAAGGTGTCGGAGGACAAGGAGGGACTGAGGAATGCAGGTATTGGATTCATGGTGGGAGTAGTTTAACGATAAACAGAGGCAAGAGTAAACGAACGCGACGCGGCTGGCCAAGGGCACGTGTAGCGTCACATGCCCTTTTCCCCAGGATCCGATTGATCTCCGATCGGATTTTGGCCTTCGATAGAGCCGAAAGGGACCCTCTGCATAAATCCCGCGTATTGGGCTAGACTAATCTTTTCCTCCCAAGTCCCCTGCCCTCAGTCCCCAGCTTACGCAGGCCAGCATCCGCTTTCTCCCCAACCCATTACCACCAGATGTCTACCCAACGGCGGGAAAACGCAATTACTGATAGTATCTAGGAATATCAGGATCACCCCAAAACAAGCAGCTATCGTTAATTTGGATATTCCATCCATGGCAGTCCTAATACCCATAGTCGATTTGGGCTGAGTCCATCTTCAAGACTCCGCAACGCATCCTTTTCCACATCTCTGCAAGCACCACGGCCCCACAAAGCCAACAGATACACTGGCCAACCCCAGAAGAAGATTGGACAACATGCAGCCTACACCCGAGGACCACCAGACGGCAGCTGGAGTCGACTGGGACGGCAGGTCGCCGTCGCCCTCAGTGAGTTGGCATCGCACAGCTCTCCACCCCAGCATCTAACCTCCCCCACAGCTCAGCGGCCCCGACCGACACCCAGCCAGCGCCCCCACCGACACCCAGCAGCCCGCGCCCGACGAACGCCAGGTTTCGCCGTCCTTTCCGCGAAGCGACAGCACGGACGTCGTGCTCCTCTCTTCCGACACCGTCCTCTTCCACCTCCACGCCTCCAAGCTCAATGCCGCCGCCGCCCCTTCCGCCGCCCAGCGCACCTGGGCCTCCAATACCAGCACCCCCATCCTCGTCCCCGAGCCTTCGCCCATCCTGGCGCTCATGCTCCACACAGTCTACGCCACCCGCCCCGCGAGCGGGGCTTCGCCGCTCCCCACCCTGATCGCAGCGATCGATGCCCTCATCAAGTACGATATCGAGCCCCGCCGCCTCGTCCTGCCCGGCACCCCGATCTACGGCGCCCTCCAAACCCATCTGCCCACGGACGCCTACGACGTATACGTGCTTGCAGCGCACCACGGGCTTGAGGACCTCGCAGTCGAGGCGTCCAGGCAGGCCCTCGCGCATCCCGTGCGGGACATCAGCGATGCCGCCGCCGCACGCATGGGCGCGACGTATCTCCTCCGCCTCTATAACCTGTACAACGCGCGCAAGGATGCATTACGGAAGCTCCTGCTGCAGGGCCCTCCTTTTCATGTTGCTGCGGCTGCGGCGAATGGGGTGAACGGCTTTGGCGCTGCGCCCGCCGCCCAGAATCCAGTGGGGTGCGGCCCTGAAGGAGAGGGAAGGTTAGGCAGCGCTTGGGAAGCGAGGACATGTTCCGTCGCTTGGAACTTAAGGGTCGGTAAGTTTATTTGCATGCATGGTTCTGTATGTTACGGCTGCATATTGTCGAGCATGGAACGAACACCCACACATACTGTATACGTGTACTCACCCTGCACACAGACTTTGAACCCGACGAGCTGCGCAGGGCCCTTGAGGTGGACGGATCTGCCTTTGATTGCCTCGAATGCGAAGAGGCGTATGAGAAACGCGTTGAGGAGGTTGTCGAGAGCTGGAAAAACACCAAGGTCAGCCCGCATTTCTCCTCGAGGGATGCCTGTGTCACGGTACTGACCAAACGATGCTTTGCGCTTCGAAGGCTACAATATAAGTTGATGAGTTCGGCGCTAACCATTAGATGCTCACAAACAGGGTATATATCACGTATAAGTGGAGCATGGGTATTTACTAAGGCAACAATCTCAGCAGCAAATGTAATCTATGCGTAATGCGAACGAGGTATGTAGTGTTCGTGTCAGCTCACGTAGCGTGGTGGACTCTCCGCTGGAGGAGAGCCGCTAGTCGGAGGATTTTGAGGCAGACTTGCCGGCGTCTGCGTGGGGGTACAGGGTCAGGAGCCTGTGCTCCAGCAGGAAGAGGAGGGGGAGGAGGAGAAGACACCGCTGCATCATATGCATGGGAGGGAGTTCCTAGCGATATTACGGACCGAGACCCATGTCCAGTCACAGCAGTATTTGCCGTGGTAGCTGGAGTCGGGGAAGTGTTGAGCCAGGCTTCTGGCATGGGGGGCGGTGGTTCGTTCAGGGGGCCTTGTGGGGGACTCCATGGCGGCGGAGGGAAATCCTCGTCGGCTCCCTCCGGCTGTGCGTTCCCGCCTCGGCGCGCTCGCTCGGCCGCGCGCGCTTGTGCCTGTGTTTCGCGTGCTTGCATGACTTGGAGGGCTATTGTCTGGTCTGTAAGAATGGCGAAGAAGGAGACGGCATAATGTAAAGCAGTGAAAGTCAGATAACTCGGAGTGGAGAGAGGAGATTGACACGCACCACTATACTTTCTCGCGCGCTCGAATCGTACTAGTCTCCATACAACGACGAGGAAGAGCAAACCGCCTACCACACCCCCAACAATCTTTCCGACGCTCAACTGGCCTGATCCCGAACTGTCCGAGACGCTGGTGGGCGTCGGTGCTGGTGAATTGCCGGAAAACGGTGTGACTGTCTCTTGATTTGTCTCGTAAGTCAAGTAATCGAAGTAGAAAGCCTATTAGTGAGGCAAAGCTTTGTTAGCACACCCACTGTTCGATGCTCCGTGAGCCGTCAAACTATATTTTTCCAACGTACCTGTTCCTCCGTTGCCTCGACCACCGTCACTCGGAGTTCGTGAAACGCTTTCGTACCGCCAACGGGAGCCGGGAGCTCATATAGCTTGGTGATATTCCAGCTTTCCCGGTCGATGGCTTGTGAACCATTGGCGTACTCGATTCTGTCGCTCTGTGGTGTACCGTTGAGCGAGTACGTTATGCTGAGCCGTCCGGGCGCACGGCCGACGGCACCGTAGACAGAGACGGTCGTGTTACCTGGTCCAGAAATACAACCAACGAATGAGTACACTGAAGACCCATAGACTGGACGACAGATACAAGGACGGACGAGGATCGAGATAGCAGCGCACCTTGGAATGAATGTACGAACGTCTGGCCCACCTCGTTCGCGCGCGCCCAGCTACCACTCACGGGTTTGCCATTAGGTCCCTTGCCAGGGAAATACAGACTCTCCTTCCCGTCCTCCCATACCGCGGGTGGCCAGAGCCGGTCGTATTGGATTGCATCTGTGTCTTTGTTGTCGACGAGCAGCGCGATGGGCCCCGCAATCTCCGTCCCAACTGGCCTATAGCGGACATAGTCGATGTGCAACTGTCCGGTGCTGTCGGTAGGCAGGAACAACGAGACGTTGTGTGACCCCCCTGCGCGGGTGAGGGGTGTAGGGGGAATGTCGTGCATGCTCCATAGGACAACACCGCTCTATATAGACGGCCAGGAGAGACGGACGGATGGTAGAATTGGATAGGGTAGGCTGATCAGTCCAAAGTCATGAGGGGGACGGGGGCTGGCTGAATGCCTTAGCTAGGTCTAAGCCGGACAACAGCGTACCTTTCCAATATCGCTGTCCGTAAAGTTGAGTACACAAGGCTGCACAGGCCCACCGTCGATCTTGTACTCCAATTGCAAGCCCGCGGTCGGTCGCCCGACAAGGGTAAACTCCGGTCCTACAGTAAGGGGAGGGAGCCTGTGAGTGCTCCGTTTTTCTAGTATAAAATAGGACTGCTTACCTGTGAATGGGAATCGGAGCTCAGGGCTAGATTGGAAGGATGAGCCATCTAACGGAGTCCCCGTCGTGATTGTCGCGTTGTGCGCGCCAACTGCCCCAATTCTGGGCTCCCGTGTCCATTGGGTGCCGATGAGATGCACCCCAGGAATGAGGCGAGCGTCGTCGACGACAATGTAGGGCATCGGTTACCACAAAGTCTTACAGAAAGGTGAGAGGAGGAGAAAAGAGGTGTTCCGCGAGGTGGCCAAGGCTTGGCTTGATTGCAACGGTGAACACATCCAATCCGAGTACACGGGGTATAACCACCGAAAGACGCTTCGCTGCAGACTCCATGTGTCCTCGAGCATCCGAGGCCGACTTCTCAACTTCTGGATTCCGAGGGCGGCATAGTCTGAGAGGTAAGATGCTCAACCGGCGTCGTCTCGAAGGACAATCCCGGCGGCGTGCGAAGCCTCGGAGCAGTGATGGACTTTGATGGACCGGCAAACTCCGGCAAAGCGAGCCCGCCGTGATAGGGGCCATCGTCGCCATTTGAGCGCCAAGACTACGCATTACGACTACATCTAGTACAGTGATTAATTTTCGTACAACTGAGTCAAAGCTCCGAGCAAGATCCAAGTCTAGCTTAGCTGCGCACTGCGGATAGCACCATCATGCCCCGCGCTCCTCATAACACGGGGGATCTTCTGTTTCCGGAATAGGCGGAGGACTAAGATTCCGCACATCCTCCCCCGGGCCCAAGTGACCCTGCCCATCATCTACATCTAACCGAGAGGATAGCCCAGAGATACAACTGGAAGGCGAAGTTGAAGTTCGCCCCCACAACGTTGCAGCGCTGGCAAGGTGTGACCCAGAACCGAGGTTGACAGCAGCGCCAACCCTCTCCGTATTGGTCGGCGCAACAGGGACTTCACTTTCGATATGGGGTTGTGATAGTGGAGGTAGCGGCAAAGATGAGCCTGATGGAGCTCGATGCAGGCTTGGTGGAGATGAGGAAGGAGACAGGGAAAGAAGAGTGTTTGGGACTGGGGTATGCCAAGTTGCAGGAAGTGGAGGTATGGTCCCGTCGTGTGAGTCGAGTGAGCCTTGCGGTGGACTCCATGGTGGTGGAGGCTCGTTGTCGTCGTCTTCATAATGTGGAACCTCAGGCGGAAGGTTAAGCTCTACGTCTGATGGTAATCTTCCTGTTTGTCTGGTGTGGAGAGGTCGGAAGACTTGCAAACCGTAGGCTTGGGGACCTGATCATGGACAAGGGTCAGTTCACCGTGGACACCAAGATTCCGAGCAGTTGACTTACGGGCTCTTCCTGAACGGCGTCGCCATATTTTCCACGCCCACCACATAGCGAAAACGACAAGCATGCCGCCTAGGACTATGCCGACTGTCCCCCCAACGGGAAAATGGCGTGGGCCTAGAGAGGTTTGCAAATAGTCCGAGAACTGGGGGGGTGGATGGGTGAAACGCGCAGGTGCGTTGGCCTCGTACGTGAGGTAGTCGAAGCGGAACGTCTGCGATAGACCTTGTAAGGTGACTACGGGGAGAATGGACGGGGATTCCGTCAAACTATTACATACCTGGTCCTCTGTGAGTTCGATGACATTTACTTTTAGTGTATGATTAAAACCCATAGGGTGCATAGTTTGGGTAAAGAGGCGCGTAAAGTTCCAGTTATTTGGGTCGATAGTCTGAGTGCCGTCAAAGTATGTTATTGTCTCGCTCTCAACGCCGTCGAGCGAGTATTGAGCCTTGAGTACTCCGGGAGCGTTATTCAGTGCGCCGTACACTGAGATTGTGTCGCCTAACACTCCGTAAGTTTAGAGAGGCAAAATCAGAATGTAGACCTGTGGCTCACCGGCAAACGTATACTCGAAGGAAGACCCAGGATTTCTTGCTATGAGCCAAGAGCTATTGAGAAGGAGCGTGGGTGGAGGGGGAGTAGTCCTTTCAATCCAAGATTGCGTTATCCACGCATCGTCTGGATCCAAAATAAAGTCATTGTTGTCGGGTTCGTTGTCGACGACAATAGTGAAGGGAGGGTCGACGTCAGTGTCGACCGGTTTGTAGAGCAGGTAGTCGACATTCAATTCTCCCGCGTATGGATACAGCGAGACGTTGTGGATTTCGTTGGGGGATAAGGTAGCCACGATGTTCTTGAAAGTCCATATGACCACTCCGGTCTATGACTGGCTCAGAATTGGCGAAGGGCTCAAACGAAAGGATGCACGGACTCACCTTGCCAACGTCTTCCTTCTGAAAATTCAGATCTGCATTCCGCAGAGACGAGCCGTCGATGCTATAGTTCATTCTCAAATCGGCCGTAGGTGTGCCAACAAGACTGATTTCGGGGCCTGCGAAGGGTTCAACGTGGTAAGTGGATCTCCACCAGACTAGCACAATATCACAGGGGTGACAGACATACCAACGAAGGAGAGCTTGAGCTCTGGAGGTGCGTCTTTCCCTGTCAGCTGAGGCTGGCACGTAGTTATCGTCGCGTTATGTGCCCCTCGCGCGTCCGTTCCGAGATGGCGAGACCATCGGTGACCGACAAGGTTGGTGTTGTCTGCAAGCCGTCCGTCATCAATTATAACGAAGGGCATCGCTCATCCGTGCGGCCTGGGATAGAGAGGAGGGATGGCTGTGGTCCAGCTCGGGCCAAAGAGGTACATATGACATTGTCGAAGTAACCATGTAAGCGCGGATTCGGTGGTTTCCCAGCGCCATCATTGTGATATGCCATCTCGCGTTTCAGAACTCCAGAAGCCTCAGGCCTCAGGAAGGCCTGCATGAAAGCCGCAAATCCGCTTTTACAGGCTTTACCTAGCGCTGATCGTACTATGTATAGCCCAAGCATAAATAAGCACGACACAGCCTGGCATAGCGCAGCTGTCAATGAGCCAACCATGACGAATGTATTTGTGAGCATCATGATATTTTAGCGCTGCTAAGCGCCGGTGTGCCGAGCTTCTCCGGTACTTATGAAAGCCTGTGTCCCTAGTCCCCAGTGTTTACCGATGACTGGCTTCGCCTTCGCAGGGCTACAGTACTGGAAAACCGACGGCACTTGCAATCTCGTTTTATAGTCTATGTCATAAAGCGCATGGCATGATCGGGTTGAACGCCTTTCAAACCACACACAGGCCGACTACAAGCTATAAGAGACGACGAGGTGAACGAAACAGCCTTGCTTCATGAGGGAGGCTCGAATCAGAGGAGGATAAATACTCAGAATCAGGATCGACTAAGAACTTTAAGATGTCTTCGGCTCACGTATCATCTAGAATAGTCAGCGCGTTAGCAGATTGAACCCTGTGGGTGCCTACACACTTGCTGTAGCTCACCAACTGGATAACCACGGGACCCTTGCCCCAGGCTGGATTCCCTTCGCCAACATTAATACCGCCAGCAGCTATGAGTCCAAACTTGTTGTAGAAAGCCTCGTTTTTTATGTTACTAGAGAGAAGCCAGCTTGCTACTACATAGTAGACCCTTAGAATCAGCCTGGAGTTGATCATGGTCATGAGCCCATTTGACGAAGGAAGAAGTGGAAAGAAGACTCACCGCCCTTGTAACGGTTGAAAGGAGGGCTGTAGAATATCCACGTCCCTGGCTTTCTGGCTCAGTTACGACCAGCGGGATATATACCATGTCTTCCTCCCTCTCCCTAAGCTTACTTACCACGAGGAGCGCGCGCCTAATGCCATTGACTGACCAGCTAATAACCAAGTGACGTCACGCGCTCTTCTCTCAAGATCGAAGTCAACAAGAAGAGAAAGATAGATTAGGAATAGGGTAGTATAGTATCTAGTAAGTTATAAAGGTATAGGGTAAGAGATGATACGGTAGGGAAATTAAATGAATGTCCTCTAAGTCGTTAAAGTGGCATAACGATTGTCCAGAGCATGTGGCCAATAGTGGCCGCAGAGGCACGCGCAATGCAGATCGTAAATGAGTGTGGTGTGTCCGTAGAGCGAGCCGTCGCCATAATTGTGGAGGGAAAGTGTCATAAACCATACATCATATGCATAATGCCGCTGGAGTCAAGGAGGCAGCGAAGCAGAGCGGCGGCGGGGATGCCTGGAGGTGTCCAGGACCCACTCACCACGGGCTTGAAGCCTGTAGAGTTGGCACCTCTGAGCCTGAGCGTAGCCAGGCGTAGCTGCTCCCTTGGCTGAACGGTGGGAGAGAGAGCGTTGGTTTGAGCATACAGATACGTTGCGTTGCAGGATTCCAGTCCTGAGCTCGTGAAATTGCAATTATTGCAAAGCGGGGTCGTCCAAGTTTCGCGTTTTGCCAATGGGCGAGTTAATGTTTCAAGGGAGTGCTTTTACCACTTCATGGGCACGAGCGGGACGGAGTCGAGGCGAACTTGGCATGGTAGCCCCGTCGGTCCAGGATATTGAGGATCTGCTGATCTCCATCGTTGGTCGTTCCAATGTAGATGATGTCGCCAGAGGAAGTACCGCAGCTAACCCCACGGAAATGCGTAGTTAAGTGGTAGTCGGCGATGGCGATGTTGATCTTTAGCCCATACTCCAAGGACGTAGCGAGAGCTTTGGAAATTATCCGTGGATCCTGGCGAATACGTTCGCCGAAGGGGGATCGCATTACGGCCATATCGACTTGGACTTCTGCCGAAACGACTGAGGCGGTGGATGAGCCCCCCAGGTTAAATCCAAGAAACACGCAAAAGCTCACCTCGAACGTCTGAGAACTGAGTAGGCTCGAACGTGGGCAAGGAGACGCGCCAGACGTATTTTCCGTGATCCTTTCCAGAGCGTTTTGCGGAGAAGGGATCGGAGAACGAGATGACAGCCGTCTGGGTGTACTTGAACTCTCCGTAGCTCGATAGAGGCATTTCTTGCTGGAACTCGTATGGGCCTTCCGAGAGGAACGCTGAGCCATGGCCGTCCGCGACATAATGGAGAGGGAAGCCGGCAGGCATGTTGGGAATCTGAGCTTGGGCCAATTGGCTCTTGAGGAGACACTTCATCCTGATGAAGCTGTCCTTATTGTCGGTGGGGCGATGTAGAGACCGTGGTGCATTATGGTGGAAGCGGGCATTAGCGTAATAGAGATGCGAGTCTTGAACGTGGTGAGGCATGGCGACGGCTGGCGTAAAGAAACGAGACAGAGATAGAGAAAGAGAGAACGAAAGAGAGAGAGAAATGCACCAGGCAAGATAACGAAGCTGAAGAGGGTAGCTGGGACTCTGTAGGCCCGCTCCTCGACGCATCTTATACAACACATTCGGTTGTATGATGGCTCCAGAGAACAAAAAGGCGTTGTTTTCTGAAGACAAGACAAGAAGAATACTATCGCGTTGAATATACGTTCATCACGACTAAACGTGGCTACTCGCCCACAAGGGACGCACTTCAACGCGCGTTTAGCGAGCCAGACAATAAAGGGACAAGGGCATCGGCGTGCCATCAGCATCAGTTTGTGGGCGACTGGAAGACTGGAGTGTTGTCTTAGCACCCTAGTCAATAAGCTCTTGACACAGTGAAGACAACAGACAAATGGGATCGACATGCTTACTTCACCGAGGCGGTAACGAGCTGTCCGTATATCTCAGCGACCGCACTGCCAGAAGATAGGCTGCAACCGACAATCACTGAAACCAAGATGAGTGTCGAGGTCGAAAGAGCACTTCGTGGGAATTCATTTGTCGGGAGCTGATGCACGATGTCCGATGAATTCGGACACCAAACCAGAGACCCTCTCCAGTTGCTCTCCAGAGGGACGGTGGGGCCATGACGGTCCCCCAGTAGGACGCATAGCGCTAGGTAGCTCATACCAACAGTCCTATAGAGCTACCATTCTCATCATATACCGCACCCACACGATGTGTCCCACTGAAAGGATCTGCCAGAAGGGGACGGTAGCGCCTCCTTTCGGATATAGCAGGTCCGGTACACACAAGCACCCAATTGAACAGACAAAAAGACTGAGAGTAATATGTACACGCGCGAACTACAGTTCGTCTCTCGGAACCTCTTCTGGGAGGGGCTCGGAGGTAGCCTCCTTCTCCGTAGCGCCACCCTTTTCCTTCTTCTCGGATGCGCCTCCTGCCAGGACGTTGGTATCGGCGGTCGCAAGGCCAGAACGAATCCGGCCTTGCTCTGCAAGTCGTCGGGTAAAGTTTGCGATCTCCGTATCATACTCCTCCCATTCTGGTATTTGCCTCGCTCGGGCGAGTTTCGGCTCTTTCTGAAGAACGAAGAAATGGTGTCAGTGGCTTAGAAAAACTGGGAATGTGTGTGACTCACGGTCAGTGGGTTCTGGCACAGATCAATGGTCTTGGCCTTGTGCAAGCGATCTTTGCTGCCTGTTAGATGGTGAGTATCAAGTAGAGTGATTAGTGAGCATGATTGTCTTACACCAAGTCTCACACCAAAGCCAGTCTTCAGGAAGGGAGTACTGAAGCAGAAGAATCAGCATCAGCATGAAGATATATCGAGGGAGCGACGTACTATAGGGACTTGACCCTGCAGATTGTTGGGCAAATCCTGGTCGAGGTTAGCTAGTGAATTGGGGTCGGCAGACAAAGCCTGGTATTGTTGACGAAGAATATCCTAGCGAGCCCAGTCAGTTCATGAGACCGACGCTCAGAATAAGTACAGAAAACGCACTCCTGCAGCCATCTGTCTGAACTTGACCAAGTCAATGACGTATAAAGCACTGATGTGGTACGGCCGGCCCTCCAGGAAGCTCTTCCAGTATCCCGTTTTCCAGAACCTAAACCCTTCCATATCTGTGTTGTCGTCGCCCATGGGAGTATAGGCGTAAGGCGCTCCATGGAGGTCCAGGTCCACCAGTTCCTTCAAATCGGCGCGGACAATCTGGTCAGCGTCGACGAAGATGACTTTCTTGAGGTCCATAGGGAAGAGCACGTCAAGGAAGAGGATTTTGTATGCCCAGATGATGCGCTGCTTCTCAGATTGGGCTCTCAGCCATGAAGGCCATTTGTATGTAACGAGCTCATAATCAAACCCATACTCGGCAGCCATTTGGGGGATAAATTCCTGTGTACAAAATCCCTCAGGAGAGCTTGACTGGAAACGAGCATGCAGTTACGCACAAGGAACGACGGCGACAAAAAGTTCTCGATGAACCAGAACTTGACGGTGTGATTGGTGTTTCGAAGGACGCTTAAAATCATGATGGATGCGAATCGCTGAATGGGGAGTTGGTCAAACAAACGACGGGTCAACCTATTGGCATTGAGACCCACCTCATAGAGCAGCCCTGAAGCGACGGTAAATATGTTGATTTCCGCCTGCTTCTTGACGGGCACAAGGCCAGTCTCTTCTGTTTTCTTCGACTTGAACATACCAAACACCCTACGTCACAGTGAGTCACAGCCCGAACAGTCGTGCAGGACGAGGGAACATACTTCGCGGTGATACTCTCAAGGACCCCAGCATTCCCCTCTTCAGGCTCTGCCAGGACGTCCTCTTGCTCCATTCCAGGCTGTCGAGTCAACCTCGGGAAAAGGGTGACGCCCTCGAAGCTCGTCAGTGCAACCTCGCTTCCATCCTCTTCAACTGTCGGACTATGCCACCCAGACCCACCGACACTCTCCATTGCATAGATCTTGCGCCCTCGGCCTTCGCGAATCTCCAAATTAAACACGCCAGGCGCAACTCGGAATTGGAAATACCCCAAGTTGGCCATGACAAGTGTATCTTGTATGGGAACGGTCTCGCCTCCGGACGTAGGGCTAGCAAGCTGCAGTTGTACGCCACGGGGAGGTGATTGAGTCGCGGCTTCGCGGGCATGTCCGTCGAGAATGAGAGCGTCGAGCGAGAAGATAGCTGTAACTGAGTCGTCCTGAGGGAGCAGCTGGCCTAGTTGAATGTTGTCCAAGTCGTAAAGAGATTCGCGCGGCCTGACGAGCCACGATGAGGGAACATCCATGGCCAATGTATAGATGGGCTCGATATGGAGGTCTTTGAAAGAAATCCCGACGGGAATTTCTTGGCTGCGAAAGCGTAATCAGTAAAGATTTAGACCAAAGAACGATCATCGTACCCTTCGACATCGTACTGGAGCTTAGTGAGGAGGTTATATCGGTAGTGTCTTTTGAGGGGGAGCTACAGCTTGCGTCAGACGGCCGGGGTACGCATCTGAACCAACGGGGCTTACATTGGTATACGGGCCTGGATTCAGGTAAACCTTGATGAAGACATCCGGGATATTCGACAACCACTTGAGCATGCTGGACCACTTCTGGCCACTATCACTCAGAGGATCGACGATGACAGCAATGTGATAAAGCGCAGTCCTGTTGTTCCCATACTCGAAGACACTGGAACTGACGATTAGAGATGCGTTCAGAATGCGAACCAGTAAACGCACGTGTAGTCAGAAGCCAACATATTGTAATTCCTGTGCCTCGGCTTTGGCGGAGAATCGAGTAGCCCGCTTTCACTGGGATCGGGCTGCTGCATCTTGGAGATAACGGATGAAGCGAAAGCGATTTGGTTCGCAAATTCGAACCTATTCATGACATTTAGCAACCATTCAATATTCAATCTGTGCCCGTGCTGTGCTTACTTGTCCTCTGTAAGCTCAGGCGCAATATCCTTCAGAGCAGCGATGACAGGCTCGGCGCGTTTGCGAAGTTCGTATCCCTCGAGGGCTTCAAAATCTCCAGCCTTGAAAGATCCTGGTGTGATGGGAGCGACAACCTAGGGAGAAAGGTACGGTCAGCCTGGCAGTCTTACTAGAGCAGTTGTAATACGTACTCGTCCATTGACAACCACTGCTAACTGTCCAGGCTCGATACTTAGCTGTTTGAGGAAAATGCGACCAGATTTGATTGACGCTGCATAGCTTTCAGCGCTAAAATCAATCCCAGCCGACACCTTGTCAAGGGCATTCTGCTTCAACAGCGGGACTTGACTAGCTTCAGACGATGCCGGATTACCGAGACCAAGAGCAGCCTTCAAGACTCCCAGGGATCCCTTTGACGACCAATTCTTCAGCAAACCCGCCTTGCTGAGGGCAGAGAGAAGTGCGGATCGTGACTCCGGTCCAAAGCTGTCTACGTGTCTCGGATTAGCGATAAACGAGAGACGAGCGTTGGAGGTCTCCGTCTATGGCATATTTTAATTTGAGCTACGAGCGGGCAATTGTCATTTTACTTACGAATGAGTCCAGGGCCTCTTTGACAAGGTCCAGTCCGCCTTCAGAATCGAAGTCACCCACGACCCAGACGCTTAGAGGGTACGCGTCGGAATCTTCAATGTTCGGCTCAGCCAGGACGTCGAGACGGTTTACGGAGCAGTACTAACCAGAGTATAGGTACGACCCTTGCGAGAACGACAGTCCTGCCTTTGAGAAGGCCTCCGGGAGGTTGACGAGCCGTAGGTCAGCTGGTGTCTTGGGGAAGATGTAGAGGCTGCGTCTTTTGCTTGTGGTGGGTAGATCATAAAGATGCTCTCCAATGGAAGGGAGATCTTTGTCACTAAGAACACCTCCATATACCTGAGGAAGATATTAGCTTGCTTCAGTACGAGCGACGAGACATCCTTCACTCACAGCTTCTTGATAGTATTGCTGGAAAGGGCCGAAGTCTGCTTGCAAATTCCTCAAGAATTGCTTTATAAACCAATGAGTAAGGCGACGAGAACAATCGAGGTTGCAGAGACACTGACCCCATCGAAGACGTACGGCTTTCCATTGAAGAAAGCGCTCCCTGTTTCGGAGTGGGCCAGTGTCGTTCCCAGTCGTTTGTGGTACTCCTCGAGCTTCTCCAGGGGAATTGGTGTCGGTCCATTGCCCTTGATCACAGCCGAGAACGACGCTTTGACGGTATCTGGATTCTCCGAGAGTTCTGAGTGCAGGAGCTGGTCATACGCATCTTCGACGGCAGGCCAATGCACAGAAGTGCCAGTGTACGTATTTGCAGATTCCGAAACCTGGTTACATGTTAGAGCATTCGTTTTTACGAATTAAATCTGGACAAACCGTCTTCAGGAATTCAAGGGTCTTCTTCCTTCCGAAGACTTCGATGAGGTGGTAGAAAAGTCTGGCCATCTTGGTGCCTGTATTACTAGAGGTCAGTTCTGTTGTACCCACAGGTGTGGGGAAGCGCACCATCTTCGGTTTCTGCGATCGGCACTACACCGAACCTGAATGGGAGCTTCCTCTCCAGAATATTTGACATAGGTCCAATCATGAAATGCAAGTTTTCCGTCTTAGACAAGTCGAGCGCAAGTATAACGTTGAACAGATTCCCCTTTATGCTAGGGAATTGGCCGGGATACGACGGGCGGAGGAGCGCGAAAAGCGATACTCCGAAACCAGAGTACCTCTTGTCCTTGTTAAAGTCGTTCCAATATACGATGAGCCCTCCTCCCTCCTGGCGGTCGCTAGCATCGAACAAGCCGTCGGTGACTCCTCCACCCTTCCGCTGGGAGGCGGTGATCGCAGGGTGGGTCAGGACCTCGATCGACTGGGTCCTCGAGAGCTGAATCGATTCCAAAGAACCCATAATAGCTCGCTCCTTCTTGAGCTGGCGCAACAGTCCCAAAGGTTCCGTCTCCTTCCCATCCAGCATCCCACCATTGACCCACATGATGTTCATGCCAGGTTGAACTTGCTGCCCATTCTCATGGAGCTCCCTCGTAATGCTCTCGTTGACGATGACACGACGAGGGATGGCCTTGGCGTACTTGGGAAAGTCCTGGGAGAGGGCGATGAGGGCTTCCAGCGGCTCCTTAGAGTCCGCAATGAGCTGAACCGCCTGGGGTCCGAAAGCCGTAAACTCCGCCTCGCTCAGTTGAGCATCGGACTTCGAGATACTCGCAGGGTAAGCGTCGATGAGCGACATGATAGGGTCGACGGCGGCCTCCTCCTCCTCGCTGGAACCCTTCTTTTCCTGTTTTCCTGCACGAGTTTAAGCAGGGATTGCGATGAAATGGGCTAGCTTGGGACTCACCAGCAGTCTTCGAAAGTCGATCATCCACAGCCAAATAGTCCATCTTCTTCAAGTCCAGCCCTACTCCATAGCCAGACAAAGTGTTCGAGTGCCCGTTTCTCTCTGTTGGAGGGATGTGCCGAAGGACGTATTCAACGTGAGGGTTGGGTTTGCTAGAGAGCTTGTATAGGTATTCATGCAGCTCTCGGAAGTTCGGGGACGATAGCGATGCGTAGAGAACGGCCGTTCGGTGGGGACGTTCCAACAGGAGCTCGGATGACGGATAAACATGGTCAAATGTGAGTATCCTCGGTCGAATGTAGAACCTACAAATTATGTCAGACCGCGTTCAAGGATATGTCTGTCATTACGCACCCGGATTTCTGCTGCGAATCTATAGTCTCAACTCCCGCGAGGTGTGCCAAAGTTTCCACATCGCACACCACATCCCCATACCAATCTACCCACGACCCGCACTGTGAGCCCTTCGAGTTGTTGTAATGGGTTTCATAGTAGTTATAGAACGCCTCAATCTTCGGTGTTGCAGCATGCATTGCGAGGTTCATCTCTGCCATCTCCAATGATCCCTGAGGGTCGACCAGCCCATTGGACGTCGCGATTTCGACAGTGGCTTGGTGAAGACCCTCAGGGCTGAGGTTTGTCGATGGCAACACCTCACGGTTCGTGAGCAGATCTAGCAATGGAAAGAAAGACGTCGAGTCCTCTAAGGCAAACGTTTCTCTGTGGCCTCGTCAGCCCCAAGACCATGTACGAACATGTAGACACCTACATAAGTTCGACCAACGCCGGCGGTGCTTTCCACTGCGACTTCAACGAAACATGAACGGGCGGGCTCGCTGCATATGCAGCTAGAGCCACCGAGAGTAGGTGAAGCTGGTACTTCATTCCGTATTCCTTCAGCGACTTGACATGGATTGTGCAATGTGGTTGTATGCCAGGTTAACGCGATCGAGAATGCATGGGTCTCGAAACTGACACGTCGGCGCACGTAACTTGAGAAATTGATGGGAGGCGTAGCGCTATAAATAACTCATCGGGCGCAGCTTTTGCTTCCGTCCGAAATTCGAATTGGTCAAGGACAAAGATCAAAGCAGTTGAATTCATCATGGCAAGTACACAGTCGAGCTTTATCGTTTACAAAGGAGAGGTGCTTGAGTGCCTTCGCATATACCCATGTCATCGAATTTCATCAGTGCAATCTTCAGCGTCACCCCATTTCCTAAGCTTCTCGCCGTATTCAATAGTAACCCACAGCAGCCTACGCTCGTCAGTTATTGGAGGAAGTGCTTTTGTTCACAGTGCCAGATTTGACTCACGCAAATCCAATCAGAGCACCAATACCGCCCAATATGTCCGTGAACAACAACCCGTAGTTTTCAATCATAGGCAGTATCCCAGCGACAGATATGGACATGAAGATTGAGCGGAATGCCCTTTGGTACATAAGAAACGTGTTAGCGTCGAATAGACCGGACAAGAGTAGATGTGAGCTCACGTGTTTGCAGCCATGCTCTCAGCGCTTCTGGTGTGCATAACATCGACAACATAAGAAGCTAAGGGGCTCAGTACAAAGTCGACCTAGCCCGAATGCCCCAGTTAGCCTTTTGCGAGTGAGCGTGGGGCGTTGGCCGCCGTACTCACCCCCAGTCCATTAAGAAACAAACATAGCAAGTTCAGAGACAGCCCCAAAGTCTTGCTTTCCACATATTCTGTGACAAACCCGCTCGCCCAAATAGAGGCTGGCGCCAAAAAGAGTGCACCCGGGAGGGCTATCCGGAGCCGATCTTCAGGGTACCACACCCCACCGCGCTTTGCGCGCATTCGCACAACGATGGCGTCAGATATTCTGCCTGCAAGAGGTGCACCGACTTGAAAAGAACATTCAGGTACGTGGTCTACTTCGGTAGAAGACCTAGACCTACTCATATTTCCTAGGCCAGCAGGGAGGAAACAAGCACCTATCACGGCTTCGTTCGTGATGCCGTATCTTTTGCCCTGTGGAGCATAAAACGGCGCTCTTCGTATGCGAAAAGGTGGAGTGAACATACAATGGTATATGCAATGGGAACGAGCAACACTAAATAATGTTTAGATGCCTTTGGGGCCAGATGTTAAAAAGAAACGCACCGTAGTCGGTGAGGAGGACGAAAAAGCTTGCCAGGGTCTAGGTGAAGACCCGATTAGCTGACGGAAATGCAGCCGCGTTGTAAGATTACGCACTACAAAGAGAAGGTTCGGCCTCCGCATAAGACTCAAGGGTCGCAGTGGGTTCAAAACGACGGGCATTCCCTTGGACCAACCAGTTTCGGCCATGCCGCCATTAGCAATTGCGGTCGCCTTCGCTTTTTCAGCGCCGCTTTCTCCTGGGTGAATTGTCTCCGGGAGGAAGGAATAGAGAATGAAGAAAAGGAGAAACCCCCAGAGACCTATACCTAGTTGGAGCGAACGCCAAGATGCATAGTGCGCTGCGAACCCTAGAATACAGCAGCAAGGAAGAGGGGATCGTCGTCGAAATACGTAACACACGTTGCAAGAGGATGCGCACCTCCTACAAAAGGCGCAAGAGCAGGACCAAGTAAGACGCACTGCAAACCAACGGCAATGTAAATACCAAATGAGGAAAAGGCAGAAACTGTACTGACACCAAAGAAGACTCCCATCGCCGTACCCCTCTCCTCTAATTTGTAGATGTCGCCAATGACACCACTTCCAACGGAGAACCCAGGAGAGCAGCCAAGCGCTTGAATGAAGCGCCATAGCATGAGCTGAGTGACGGTCTGGGCCGTCGAAACACCAATTGAACCGATGATGAGGAGTGGGAGAAAAATAAGGTACATAGGGCGCCGGCCGTCTACAGGACTCCAAGGTGAGAGCTTGCTTACTACAGATTGAGATTGTGACAGGACTTACAGAACGTCGAGTACGACGAAGCAACCAGGGAGCCAAAGGACACCCCAAAGATCGAGAGACTAACCGCCAGGCTGAACGGGGTCAGTAATGGATCCTGACCGCGGTAGGTATGGTCATACCTTACAACGGTCCCCGTCGTGTCCAGGTCCCTTGAGATCTGGGGTATACACGGTATAAATGTGCCAGAAATGAACACTAAGAACCCAAAATCAACTCTGAACGCGTTGATTCGAGAGGCTGAAACATGCGTACATGGAATCAGGCCGCAGAAGGAGACCATGGCCACGATAAACTTCTTCCGACGCGGCGAGAACCGCTGGTAGAGGAGTTCGTGCTCGGCGACTATCTTTGACAAGAGCGGAGTGCTTTCCTCAACGGCGTGCTGTTGAATCAATCCACCAGATGTTCCATAAGGCTCTGCGTCATTGTCGTAGCTGACCCCTGCCATTGTGCCAGTCCAGGTGAAAGGGTTGGGTAGACTCGAAAGGAAGGTAGACTTGAGGACGACGGTATTTCAGCCACTGCAGTTGAAATATTGCATGATGACTCGAATAGATATCCCATGTGGGCCACATCGGCACCAGAAGGCTCATAAGGCGGCGATCCATTCTTTGCGGTAATTTGCTGGGCAAAATAGGGTTTCCGTGTGGAAGGGAGATACGTCGACTTCAAATTAGGTCGACTTGGTGCAGGGGAACCCAGGGGAACCCGGAAGAGAAAGGAAACCTGGGGGGAGCCAAGTTGGGGTCCGGGGGGTATCGGGATTCGGATCATGAGATCCCGGTGGTCCGGTGGCCCCCTGTTGACTGCTGCGGTGTTTTCGGTGGCTTTGCCGTCAAACCCGGAATCCAATTCGGTTGCATAGCGGTGCATAGCCCCCATCACTTCGAACTTCTGTTTGAGCTCCTTGCCTTCCTTGGCATGGGATATCGCCGGGAGCGCCTGGGGTTGAACGTGTGCATTTGAGCCCAGGAGCACTTTCTACGCCTTGAGGTCACTGGAAGCGTTCGAAGGTTGCAGGGATGATACGATTACGACTCTTGAGGTCCTGAAATTGGAAGCGCCTTGCGCGCTTAATGTTTGCATCGCCACTTCCTTCTACCCTTCATGGGCTTGGCGCCATCCCGCAGCCAACCTCCGTGATATATCAGGCAGGCTCCACCTCGCCAGAAAGCTATTTTTGAAGGTGTACGTACTGGTGCCAACGGGTTCAACGATCACGCGCTTTTCTCTCAGATCGCCTTGAGACCCGAGTACGACGAGCCAAAAGCTCTCCTTCACGACCACGAGGCCCATCTCAAATGCCGCCACGTTCTGGGTGGTCCTACGTCGACGACGAGGAATCGCGCAGCGGTTCTCTAACCAACTCTCCCCTTCGTCTTCCACAATCCAAGCCCCATCCTGATTGGGCCACCGCGTCACAAACAATGAAGTCATCGACACCGACAGGTGGCAGACAGCGCCGACATTCCAGCTTTCTTCCGATATCGACCTCCTCCCTCACCTGCTCAATCCCATGTTTAAGCCATGGGCCCAGGTCTATGCGAAGAAGGGTAGCGCAATCTCTAGGACTAGTGCTTACAGCAGTTCTAGTATCTCTAACATGCGCAGTACTGGGATGGGGAGGCATCCCACGCTCATACGACGACATTCGAAGGTTAGAGAGTGCGCTCCCTCAGCATCGTTGGGAGGAGGTTCGCGTGGGTACCGATGGGGAGCTGGTAGACGTGGAGACCGGGAAGCGGTTTGATTGGGAAGAGGACGCTGGAGCTGGGTATCTGCGCTTCCCCGACCATATATGGGGTCACGGCTTCAACAACGTCTTTGAAGAAGCGTACGCACTTATCTCCAACGGCGGCGTCGAAGTCACTGACAAGTCCCAATAGATTATCAGCTGCGCTCTTAGCGCATCTCTCCGACAGGACGTACGTGTTCGAAGACTACGTCTGGTCGCACTCGCCCCTACCATATACCCTTTACAACTTCGCGTTGCGACAAAAGCGCGTCCCTCTAAACGCATTCGTATCTGGATTTATTGCTGGGGGAAAGGTGCACTCCCCATCGAACCCGACAGACCACGTAGGTGTCAGCATCTCGAATCCTCCGGAGTGGCTCATCATGCTGATCGTACAGCAGCGTCTCTCAATATCAGCGCATTACTATGACTACATCTGCCCATCTACACTCTCAGTGGACCACCGACTGGTCCTCTTCGCGGGCGATGCGCCCACCTTTATGGACAGCTCATCACAAGTAAGCCGGCTTTCTTATTTCACTTCGAGAGTGAATAGCGCAAGTACTTACCTCATGGTTCCCAGCTTGAGTGGTGGTCTGACAGAATCAAGGTTCTTGGAAAGGGGAAGCGGTGCGTGGAAATTCGCGAAGGCGACGGGAACGCACCCGGGCCCGCAGGAAGACGCATGTTCGACAACCAGTGAGTTGCAATCGTCATAAAATCCCTCTCCATCCCCTTACGGCTGACGCTCTACACCTTACAGTTTCTTCGGCTCACGCGAGCATGTCGCTCCTCTCGTACCCAAGCTCATCGAATCTCCGGTCCTTGGACAGTTCTCATGGTCTCCGCTCGTTGAAGATGCGGTAGAACGAACAGCGACCGCCATAGGAATCACGTCCGAATCCGATGGCACCATGCCACACACTGTCCCAGGGCTTCTTGCCGTCCACCTGAGACGAGGGGACTACTCCCGCCACTGCGTTCGTCTTTCCCGGTGGGAAAGCAACTTCATGGGATTCGCCTATGCCGACGGAGTCATGGATCAGCTGAACATTACGCAGGCATTGCAGGAAGAGCGGGAACACATCGGAGATGGTGCCACCCTCGACAGACGGAAAGCTCTTGAGCAGCACTACATGAAGCGCTGCCTCCCGAGCATCCCCCAAATCGTCCAACGTGCACGAGAGGTCCGAGAATACTGGGCACATACGGCACACCCGTCTGCCTCTTACACGCCGCTCACACGTATACTCCTCCTTTCCAACGGATGGCCAGCGTGGCTTTTAGAGCTTTCGGCTGCTTTGGAGAAGGAAGGTTGGGAGGTCCTGGACCCAGATGCAGGTATCAGGAGGGGTATGGGGAAGATGCAGGATATAGATGTGGCGGTGGATATGGCCCTCGCCGAAAGAGCTGAGGCGTTCTTGGGAACTGGATTCTCGACGTTAACGGGGAATATTGTGGTGCTCAGAATGGCAAGTGGGCATGAAGTCGAATCTAATCGACTGTTTTAGATTGTACCTCAGGATTAAGGATTAAACATAGTTATTATACCCCGGAATAGTTTGCAGCGGAATTTGACGTCCAGTACGTGGGGCACGACCCCTGATTCACGAGAACAACCACTGGAGCCCTGCTCATCCTACCTCTTGAACGGATCCATCACTGGTAGGAGTACCCCAGGTCCCAAGCTTTTCCCCATACCGCACGGTAATCCACAGGAATCTGGGCCGAAAGTATCGCGGTTAGTGCAGGGACTTCTGTCGGCCAATCTATAACTCACCCAAAGCCAATGAGGGACAGTACCCCACTAAGTATATTGGTGCCCAGTTGTCCCAACCCCTCTCAGATCAAAGGGAAGATGCACGGGACGAACATCGACATGATCACGGAGCGCAAAGCTCTATATCCAGGCCAATGAGAAAAACTTCGAAACAACACAAGTCGGGATCGAGAACCACGCACGTATTTGCAGCCATACTCTCCGCACTCCTCGAATGCATAGTATCTACGATGTACGAACCCGAAGGCGTGAACACGAAGTCAATCTAAGTCTCCAGTCAGCTTCAAGACCCCTCTACAGCCCAGTGTGGGAAACCCGCGCGTACCGCCATGCCATTAAGAAAGATACAGAGCACGTTCAAACTCAGACCAACTCTGTTATCTTTGACAAAGGATGTGATGAATCCGCTGGCCCAGATAAACGTAGGTACAGCGAAAAGCGCAGAGGGTAGTGCGGCGCGCAACCGGTCTTCAGGTACCAAATGCCTCCACGCTTGGCACGCATGCGTACAACAATGCGGTCAGAGATTCTGCCTGAGATCACGGCGCCAACTTACCACCGTTGTAGTGTTAGAAAGAACGGTGTCCCAAGCACAAGGCCAACTCACTTGTGGTCCCGAGTCCACTGGGGAGGATGCAAGCACCAATGATTGCCTCGTTGGATATCCCGTATCTTTCTCCCTGGGTGCCATGTGGGCATGCATAAGTTGCACAACAGGAAATCGTGAACAAGGATAATAACGCACGATGGTGTAAGCTATAGGCACGAGTAACGCTGATGATTTGTTGTCAAGCTCAAGCCAAAGGCAAAGTCTTATGTTACACACTGTATCCGGTTTGAAGCACGAAAAAGCCAGCCAGACACTGGCCAGATGTGAACAACTTTCTCTTGCACGAAGCGCAGATACGACATACCACGAAGAGTAAGTTTGGGTTTCGCATGAGTGCGAGAGGCCGCAAAGGGTTTATGAATATGGGCAGTGTCTTCGTGAATCGACGAAGGGGCCTTTCACTTCGTAGCGCCGCTGCCCCCTCATCAGACAGCGATTTGACTTTGTCCACACCCCTCTCGCCTGGGTGACTTGTCTCGGGGAGGAATGCGTAGACCAAGACGAAGACAAAGAGACCCGAGAGCCCCATAACGAGTTGTGGTAGGCGCCAAGATGCATAATGCGCTGACAACCCTATAACACCGCAAACAGTCGCGTTAGTATGGCAAGAGAGCAGGGATCACTTCGACCCTTACCTCCGATAAAGGGTGCTAGAGAAGGCCCAATGAGTACGCACTATCGTTAAGCCCGCGCTGAATGATCTTCGAGTAAACCAGTGAACCAGAATGAGCGCACAGCAAAGAAAATGCCCATGGCACTACCCCGCTCCTCCAGCTTATAAATGTCACCTATCACACCAGCTCCCACAGACATACCTGGCGACGCGCCAAAAGCTTGTTCTGCCCGCCATGTCATCAGCTGCGTGACGCTCTGGGCAGAAGCAACACCGAGTGAGCCGGCAAAGAGGAGGGGGAGAAATGTCAAGTAGACAGGGCGACGTCCGTCTGAGAGGTACAGAGTGAGATTGGAGGGAGTATGTGTCGATTGTCCGACGTACAGTAAGTCGAATAGGAAGACGCGGTCATTGCACCCAGAGACGCTGAGAGGATCGAAACGCTCACTGCCATGCTGGGAAAAGTCAGATACATATGAGTTGGTGCATAGTAAAAAGGATTATTATCATGGGCCCCTACCTGACGATAGCACTGGTGCTTTTTATATCTTTCGATATCTGGGGGATGCAAGGAATAAAGGTACCTGAAATAAACACTCCATTTTGTCGTGTAAGCTACGAACGAGGACCGTGATCGACTCATCAATCTGAACTCACAGCCTGGGATAAGGCCACAGAACGAAACCATAGTCACAATGAGTTCCATAGAGGGGAGAATCGCTGGTAGACAAGGTCGTGTGTGACTTGTTCAGGCCTATGTAGGAGAGGCGTGGTCTCTGTTTCTTCGCTCAGGTTTGAATGCGATTGCAGATCTGGAGTCTCGTCTGGCAATCCAGAAGACCTGTGGGTAGGCGCAGTCATAAGATACAGTGTCGGTCTGAAAATCTTGCGGCTTCGAAGGAGCGAGCTCAAAGCATACAAAAGAGTGCGACAATCTGTGACTCAATCGATAGAAGGCGTGTGTACTTGTGCCAGGTTCAACCGTCCCGGGCCATCACATCGCAGGCAATTATCAGAGAAGCCTCGGAAGCCCCCCCAATAGAAGTCCAGGAGCTCCAAGCTATGGATTTGTGGGAGGTTTTCTGAAATGAACATGTCACAAAAGTGGTGGTATGAGGTCAAGGAGAACCATATGGTCAAGAAAGTGTTCAGTATCAAAGGGCGGAGCATCAAAAATTCTGACGCCTGTCGCAAATTCCCAGGACAAGTTCGCTCTTGACTTCCACGATGCCCGTTATTTTTGCAATGCCAAATGCAGCTGTGAGTCCTTGGCGAGTCAAACGATAAATGTGTCAGTATCAACACCAGCCCTACTCAAAAGGCTGTATGGAGTGAAGGGGGCCCAAACTGCCGAGGTGCGTCCACTCGTTACGAAACAAGGCCAGGCGCTTAACCATTCAGCTCAGACATCTTCTCGAGAGCAACTGAACACCACATGCATGAGTGGCTTTCTCTTTCAGCTGGTTGTGCTGCGCAACCACTCTATCAACGTAGTGGTGTACTACGCTTTGTCCTTTCGCAACGAGCGTTCGGGGTGGGCGCGAGCATTGCCACTCTGTTGCCATCCTCAATATAAAGTCCTCGAGGGCCCTTGTTCATTATCATCTGTCTCCATTCATGACGCAGCGGCTACATCGAACCCACAATTGCAACAATCGCCCAAGTCCCATTGCTAGCCACAATGACTCGTCGAGGCCCATTGACCATTGTCCTCACAGCTCAGCACCTGGCCTATATAAAGCAACGCTCTGCAGCCTTGGGACCCACCACGACTTGACCTGTGCCTCTCCCCTCTTCATCGAAAACCAACATCCAACGACAGCCCAATGGCCACCACTACCCCCAACTCGCCCCCAGTACGCGTCGCCAAGGGGCTGACTATCTTCATCCCGGACCTCAAAAGCACGAACATCAGCCTTGCGTTCGGCTCTATCGAACTCGGGAGCCATACTGCGAGCTCGCCGATGTCGCCTCTATACGTGCCAATTCATAAGCGACCCGGATGGCAGCCCCCAGCCGGTGCGTACCGTTGCATTTTGAATCCGCCTGTCATTAACACTTCTCGTCCTCTCACTTATCGTCTCTAGACGATTATCCATCGAGCCTAGGGCCGCATCGTTATACACGAGAAGAACTGTTTGGGATGTCCTCGACTCCGTGTTATCGCGACATGAGACAAGAAATCCAACAAACATGCCCTGAGATCCTCAACGGGTCGAAACCTGGTTTCCCCACAAGGTGTGGCAGTACAACCGCCGGCCTCACCGAAGAATACAGAGCATCGAAACCACCCATTTGGAATCCTAGCCAAGAACATGGCGACCCGTCGCGAACACCTGCTACTATGCAGCGCCGAACACCAGCATTCTCGCGTCGAGGGGGGCGAACGAACCGAATAGTCAGGGGACGCCGACATAGCTATGGTGGATTCAATTCTTGGTTTGGGTCAGCAGCAGGGGTTGCTGCTCGTGGGGCGAGTGGATGGCGCGCAGTTGGAGATACCAACATCGCGACTTGATTCGAGATGCAGTGTCAGAGGATGGGTGAGGAGATTATGGCGACGTGCGCCGAATGTGGAGTTATAGATCGAACTGTGGGTGGTAGAGATGAGAATGGATATGAATTTCAGAACATCGGCAGGAATCTTCGAGGAGAGATTGAGTCGAGGTGTTGTGACGCGTGTGGCTAAGTACTACCGCGAGTCGATGCCACCAGTCCCTGAGAAATCTGCTCTGGGAGCGCGTTTTGGTAAGGTGACTTCAGTTGTCCGTAAAACATACTCACAGGAACCCCTTTTTTTAAGTCAAGGGCTGGCATTCAGTAATAGTCCTCCAGCCAGATATCGCTCTGTTCGTTAAGCGATGGCTGACCTCCGGCCAAAGCCGACGCTTGACACAGCGGAGTGCTAACTTCTCGCCAATCGGAGTTGAAAGCCACGAGGACGGGGCTGGGCCTTCCTTGGCCTTTTGCCACGTTTTTCGATAAGCGCCGCGATCGAAGTGACATCAGACGCGTTGGTTTCTGTTCAAGTTGATACAAAATGCAACAACCTGAAGTGAATCTTTGGGATTCTCAGTAAAGACTGCTTCTCAAATGTGATGTGAATGTCAGCGTTCAAGAGCATACGTATCTTTAGACGCGAAGCTGGGGGCCTAAAGCGAGCCAGCGGCCGATCCTTGGTTCTAGCGCCCGGCGCTAATCGATGCTTGATGGCGTGGTAACACGTTGTTCTTCGCCGGACTCTTCAGGGCAAGCCAAGCTGTTGCTAGGAATCCCTAGGGGGAGCTTAAGGGCTGCTAGATGCAGTCACCAACCGTCTTTTGAGATCCTAAGAGATCATGTGGCCCGGGAAAGGTACTATGTGTAGTGGACATGGCATCGACACTGCAGTGTCGATGCTTTGAGTGTTGAGGAGTTTCAGGTTGCGGGCGTTCGGCGTCGGAGGTCTCTCTGCATATGGGGAGGCTTTGCGCCAGAAAACCGAGGTGGAACATGCTTCTCTAATGGAGGAGGGTCTGCGGAACTGCTGGACCGTCCGTTTGTGTGGGGTTGGTAGTGATGCGGCGGAAAGATTCATAATTAAGATGGTGCGCAGTATTGTATAAGAGTGGTTCGACATTCAACGTGTACACGGTCGAGGAGGTAGGTAGGTAGGTATGACGGCCATACTCGGCTGCCACGCTCGCTAACGTTTCCCAGATGGCCACGGCGGCTTCCTCGGGCCTCGGCTGGTCTCAGTGACGTCGTCCAATTACTACCCGTGGGCCGCGGGAGGTATCTCCACTGTTTGATCAAATCATCTCGGCCAGTCAGCAGTGGAGTGTGTCAGTAATGGCAATTTTTAATGAAAGGTGTGGAGAAAGCTCACTGGCCCCATCCGTCTGGAATTCCCGACGGGAGGGGGTGGAAGGGCTTTTTTAGATGGCGAAGATCGCCGTTAAGAAAATCCCCTGTTGATGAGGAGCAGGCTTAAGCTCGCGTTCTCGGGCGGTGTCGATGTTTGAGACAATGGCTTTGCTTAAGACCATGTGTCGAGGAGGACGAGGAGGCGTGTTTGTAAACCAGGGCCCAGGTTCAGACACATTGCCCTCAAATATGAAATAGGGAGATCGGGTGAGGGCGATCTTAGCATTGAGTTGATTGCTTCTATCTATCGACATGGGTGAGTAGTGGTGGTTCTACACGCGTTGGTCCTACTGTCAGCTCGTACTACTTATCTTGCACTTCGTGCTCGTAGACCCCTTACGGAGCTGGCGGCCCAGAAGTGGCCAGGATAATGTGCAGTACAAGTGAAGATCAGGAAAACTATCAACTCGAACTGTCCCACCGAAGTCCGGCATCGCTCCCTTAATGAATGGGGGCGCTTCCCTTCCCCCGGCCCCTCAAACACCAGGTGGAAAAAAGGGATGATGTGCTACATAGGACGTGTGCTGGAGTTCCCGAGATTAAATCCCCATATCCTCCTGGGACTATAGAGGAAGATTTAAATTACACTCCGGTCTGTTTCGACCTTGGTTCACGGTGGTCTACCGAGCGAGTCTGTCGGGCCGCGAGCAATTGCCTAACAATCCTGCAATATGTAATTGAAGAGTATCCTAGGCTTTCGGGGAGGCCGTGTGCAAGCCAGCCAGTCGTTATTCTGAGCACCGTACGATACTGCCGTGAGCGATTGTGTGCTGGGGGCCAACAGGGAACATCTGGGATCATGCTGTTTTGTGCCGATGCTTCTCAAAACCCCGATATCCCCATTGTCTCCATTCTCATGACGTCAAGTTGTACACAGTTTCGACCCTCGTTCCGAGCGGGGGGGATTTGGGGCAGCTATGAAGTAAAGGTTTGAGTACCTGATAACTGGTAAGCCCGCAGAAGACTTTTATTCAGAGAGGTTCAGAAACCAGGGATGGGGCGGAGGTGGATTTGCTACAAGGGGCGTCCAATCGCAACAAGGTCCGTTAGATTTGGACCCCATTCTGTTCAGTGGGTCTAGACTGTGGTCGACAGCGTCGACGAGGTGGAGCCCGTCAATTTTGCCCTTCGGCAGACAAGGGGAGACAGCGTACAAGGGGCCACGGTGCTCCAATTCGTTCTTGGCTTGACCGCACTGTACACGCTCTGACCAAACGGCCCGTTGATGTCTCTCTTTGCCTAACCACCACCTTCCTTTTTGAAATCGGTTGCTGCATACACGAACAGCAACATTTTCACAAAGAAACTCGGGTAATATAACTGGATTGGAGTCAGTTGGAGCAGCTGAAGAATTTAGAGGGTACGCTGGATTCTCGGCAGGCTGACCTTGGAACCGACGCGTTATGTCGATTGTTTTCCTTTCAGCACCATCACACGCGCCGTCTGCAGCGTTTATGTCGGATCCCTATGCACCCCAGATACCTGTACGTTGAGCCATGCTACCCCCGTACACGGCTGACGTCGCCCAGACTTCGACATCCCGTCCCTCACCACCGTCAGCACCAGCCTCGTCGTCGTCGGATTCGTCATCGACAGCCACTTTGCCTTCAGCCTCTGGTACACACCACCTCGCCACCACTATAGATCCTCAAGTTAAGCAGTTCACGCCGTCAAACGACGCCATCGAAGCTGCTATTCAAGCAGCCATCAGCTCTTCCACAGCCAGCGCCTCGCGTTCGAGTCCGTCCTTCAACGGGTCGGGGAACCGCTCAGCAACAAGTGATGGAAGGACAGTACCCCCACGAGATACCCGCACCCAACTTTTCATAGGAAATGTACGCGGCATTGTATTGTCTGTCTGGCAGGGTGCTGAACATCATCATTCCAGCTTCCCTACCGAGTCCGCTGGCAGGATCTAAAGGATTTGTTCCGTCGTGCAGGCACTGTGCTCCGAGCCGACGTCTCTCTTGGCGCCGACAATCGTTCTCGAGGATACGGAACCGTTCTATTGGCCACCGCGGAGGATGCAGGGAGAGCGATTGACATGTTCAACGGGTACGAGTGGCAGTCTAGGTTGCTGGAGGTGCGGGTGGATAGGATTGGCGGCCCGACAACTCAACCTGGCGAGCCAGGCATGAGCAGCATGTCGGGAGCAGTTATGGGGGGAGTGACGATGATGAGTTCTGGTCTATATGCAGGACAGCAACAGCAGTCGACCCAGGGCATCCCCTCATCCTCATCACCATTCACATCCCAGGGCCAGAACCCTCCCTACCCCTCTCACCAGCAACAGCATATCTTCTCTCCTCAGCCTCAAGTCGTCTCCATGAACCAATTTCATTCACAACTGCAAATTCCAGGCCAGAGTCAATTCGAACTGTTCCAGCAGCAGCAGTTCCAACCTCAGCTGCAACAATCTAACTCTTCTTCTCAGATACTAGAGTCTGGTTTGCGAGACTACTTCGTGGGCAATGTGAGTGTAATAACCTGTTTAGCGGATTCTTCTTTGTCCGATCGATGGCTTCGATGGACGCATGGGCATCGCCCTGCGAGTATGTCGTCATACGCCTGTGGGGGCCGCCTCTATCCACGAAGCGCGTTCGCGACGATCATTTCTATCTTCTCTCCACTCCGTCCATCCTGTGATTCTGACAGCCGTCTCCTAGCTTCCATACCATGTTCAGTGGCAAGACCTCAAGGATTTATTCCGACGCACTCCCGGTGGTGTCACGGTCCTCCGTGCAGACGTAGCTCTTGGCCCAGATGGACGCAGTAAAGGGTTTGGCACCGTTACTCTTCGAACAGAAGAAGAAGCGGAACGAGCTAAGCGATGGTTCAGTGGGTAAGGGCGCTTGATTTTAGACATATTCCACAATGCTGACAGGGCATCTAGCTACGAATTCAATGGGCGCCAACTCAAAGTGCATCATGACCGCGTGCCATTGACATCTAGCGCCCCGGTCAGTCTTATGCACTCGCCACTGTCGGCCATTGCTTCCCCAGCCGGCATGGCACATTCTTCTTCGCCGTCCATGCTGTCCCAACAGATGGCCCTGCTCAATTTGACGGAGGCCCTCCAGGGGGACCACCACGCACTTCGACGCCACCCTCAGTCCCAGCGCTCAGCCTCGCCGTCGACCACTTCCTCTTCGTCTTCGAGCCATCGCCAGCAGTACATGTCACAGTCGTCAAGGCTTCGAGCCGAGTCCCTACTCCCTCAGTCACCTCCCTCGGGTTCACCTAGCATCCGGACGTCAGATACAGTCAGGTCCCTGTCGTCTCCCCTCCTACGGCAAGTACAGGCATACCAGCAAGACCAAGTTCACCACCATCCTTATCAACATCAACCGTCCCCACTTCTCCAACCGACGACCACGGTACCGAGGCATACGCGCTCGCACTCCGGATCCATCAGTTCAGCCAGCGAGTTCCTGATGGAGTCTCTAGGAGGGCCGTCATCACTTACCTCGCCGTCCTCTTTGTCAGTCTCCCCTGTCCTGCCGACGTCACCTTCAGTCACTCGAGCGAATCGCCCTACGCACATTGCCCTCCCCACACCGTCTTTCCACTTCGATTTCGATCCCTCAATGGCTTCCCTCGATTCCGATGACTACCCAGGCAATCACGGAGGCTTGGGCGCTCGGAATCAAAGCCAAAGCGGGAACGATTCATCCCCCGAATTGTCGGCGATGCAGCAGAAGACGCCACTTCAGATGCACTTTAAGCAGTACCTGCAACGGGACAAGGCCGAAAGAGAGCAAGGAGGGCATGAGGACTATCCAGCGGCAGATTTCGAGCACAAGCAACAGTTGTATCAGCTGCTGCATGGGTCACGGCAGAAGGCGATGGGTGCCGGATCGAATGCCAGCAGTAGTTCTCGTCAGCCACATCCTTCAAGTTACGAGCAATATTCGACAACTTCGCCTCATATATCTTTGGAGTCGCGCTCTATCTTGCCTCCAACCTCGTCGAATGTGGCATCTGCGGCGTCGTCTCCTCCATCGTTCGTCGAAGGGTACGAACGTCCGTTTGGAATCGGACAGGTTGCAGGTAGCTCGAGTTTGAGGGGGAGTGTCTCATCTGGGCCGAGTTCCGCAGCTGCCAGTTCTATGTCTCTTCCACAAATCACTACGAGGGTGGCTTCGTCCAAGACCGTTCGCAGGGAAGGGTCGCCTAACCAAGCTGATGTGCGGCCACAGAGTACAGTATCCACCACGGGTTCTACGACTTCGGCGTCAGAGAGCGGCCTGTCGACGAGCTTGAGTGGAAGTTCAGGAACGGGATCGTCGGCGCCGGCGGGGGTGCAGGGAGCTGAGCTTGGGAACGGTAGCGGAACGCTATCGGCTTCGCGGGAAAGATCGCCGGGTAAGCTTAGGATGTTGGTGGGTGAGAAGGAAAGGGAGAAAAGTCAGCACCCGCGTCATCCTGGGTCAATTACAATGCCACCGCCCTCCCAAGTGGTTTACCCTGCAAGGGGTGCAGCGTATTCAACTGCTACGTCAGACGTGCTTGCTCGGAGTCACTCGCCTTCGTCTGGGTCGTATGATGCACAAGCTCTCTTCAAACAACATTATCCCTTTGTGACTGGAGAGGACCACCGGCTTGGGGACGTGGCCGAAGTCGACTATTCCGGTGTGCCGACGGTGCAAGCCCGACCGGTGCACTCCACCAGCACGGACGCGGATCCTGGTTCGTCGAAGAAGGGAAGGAAGGATTCCATCCGGAATCATGAAGCCCAGCAGTGGAGCGAAGAACAGGCCTTCCGGCAGCAGCAGTACCAGCAAACCTCATCTCACCAGCAGTACGGCAACCCAATCTCACAGCATACCCCAAACGGTCTCCCACCAATGACGCCGTCCATGCCCCCGTTTACGTTTGTCGGAGCCCATGGGCAGGTGCCCTTCCAATCACCTGGAATGTACCCTCTCGGGGCCGGCTTCCAGCAAAGGCGCCAACGGCCAATTAACGATACCCGTGTCAGGCAGCAACGCGTTGCCCCGGGGACATTGTCACTTCCCCCACAGCAACTTGCGTTTGTGCCTGGTGTCCCAGGCCACCAGCAGTCGCCGATCTTGTCCCCCGCGTCGACGATCGGCCCGCCCACTGCGGGTATGCCACCGCATCTGCCGTACTTGCATCCACTCGGGTCGCCTGGGTCCCCATATGCCCTGGGGCCGCACCATCCGCTGCTCCAAGTGCAGCAGCAGTACCATGCGCTCTCTGCCCACACGCCGATGCATTACCAGCCTGGGATCTACGCACATATGCCGCACCCGCTGTCGAATTCGTTCGCGGGGGTGGGGCAGCAGGGGTTGGGCGCGATGACCCCTGGTGTGCCGTGGGTGAGACCTGGGGACGGGCAGCTGTACAATAGTGCGGCTGTGGGGGCGCCGGTTGGGAGTATGGGCGGGGAGGAGGGGAGGGGGAGGAGTCAAAGTGAAAGTCAGAGGGCTGAGGAGAAGAGTGAGGGCGAGGATGCGAGCGCGGGTGGGGGCGAGGGCGAGGGAGGGGACGTTGAGGCGAAGACACAGCGGCAACAACACTTTGCCCCTGGGTATTGGGTGTATGGCCACCCAGAGATGGTCGAGCCGAAAGGATACTTTGACCAACTTTACATGGGCTCTACCGCGTATCGGTATGGGGTTGAGGAGAGGAGTGCGGGACCCGACGAGAGAGCGGAAAGTCAGAGTGCGGTTGAGAGGGAGATTTTGAAGGATTGGGGTTCGGAAGGTGTGAATGAAGGTGGTCCTTCCCCTCGCGGGCAAGGGGATGCTGAGGACCACGTCAGACCGCCATTGGGAAAAGGGCACTCCTCCGAGGGGACGACGAACTCGAGCACAATAGAGCGCCAGTCCAATCAATCCACGACGTACGGGAGTCCGGAGACGGTGCCAACCAGCGATGAGGAAAGTTATGTGTCACCCCCCGCCCCCGACGCGACGGTGGCGGCTCTGAAGCCCGTCACTGCGCTGACTCCCACTCCCCCTGGATTGCAACATTCGAGCACTGACCCGGGAAACCCGGGTCGTAGGGAACCGAGAGCGGTGAGGAGCGCCACGGGGGAGTCGTGAAGGTCGCCTTTATCCTTTTTATCAAAAGAAACTACGCCCGGATTCAGGGTTTAGGATACCCATTGATTTTTTCTGTGGTTGGATACGTTCTCTTCATCTAGACCTCTTTTGGCTTTTTATTTTTCAGTGTCTCGATGATCGCGACTGGACTGTTCTTCCACATTTCTTCTCTCATTCTGTTTCTACCTCTCCCTGTCTTGTTATGATCTCTTATCTTATCTAGCGTTACGAACGCCTTCAGAGCACATAATCGCATCGCATTGGTGATCTCATAGCCCATCCTCTACCCCTTTGATCTTGCTGTCTTGTCGTGAACATCACTTTTTCCCTTCTCCTCGTCCTCCAAACCGCTCTCTTGATTGTGTTTTTACATATTGTATTTTTCCCATCATCAACTGTATCCCTCAATCATTGTTCATCTTTGACTCTCTCGCATCTCACCCTTCCGACTTTCAACCCACCAGCGCTGCAAGCTTGCCCGCTAACCATTAAGCTCGAAATGCTGGCCCTATGCCTAGCACTCAGCATGCTCAAATTGGCGCCTTTTACGACTTGTTCTCACCGTCCACCTACTCGTCTAGTGCCTACCTTCCTCAGGTCATACGAAGAGAGACGATGCTTGAATCTCATTGACCTGTAAATGATCTCCAGGGGGGAACGACTCAAACTATGCTCAGGCTTGGCTCCTGCCTGGTTCTATGCGTGAAGCTACCTCATTGGCTATATATCTCGCGCCTCTCGGGGGCTGCCTCTTCGCGGCGCGCGGTGTGTCGGGGTCTGAGCGGGAAGACTGGCGTTAGAGACTCTAAGTATGAGGCATAGGATGATGGATGTTCCCTATAACGGCAGAATATCATAGCAGCATGGCGCAGTGGTAGCGCGCGGGGCTGTCCCACCAGCATGCGCGGCTTCGCCGCGCATGCTGGTGGGTGGCCCCTGCTCGGCGAGAATGCCGGAGCGACGGCGTTCGGAGCCAACGAGCGGAGCGACGGCGTTCGGAGCCAACGAGCGGAGCGACGGCGTTCGGAGCCAACGAGCGGAGCGACGGCGTTCGGAGCCAACGAGCGGAGCGACGGCGTTCGGAGCCAACGAGCGGAGCGACGGCGTTCGGAGCCAACGAGCGGAGCGACGGCGTTCGGAGCCAACGAGCGGAGCGACGGCGTTCGGAGCCAACGAGCGGAGCGACGGCGTTCGGAGCCAACGAGCGGAGCGAGTTGTGGTGGGTGCCCAGGGTGGGCGGCGACAGCCGAGCGCGCGGGGCTGTTTGTCGGAGAGGGCACGCCCTCCTCCCCATGCTACTTACGAGGCGGCGGGAATTCGGGCGCAGGCTATAGATTACACTTGAAATAGCTAATAACATAGCAGCATGGCGCAGTCCAGGGTGGGCGGCGACAGCCGAGCGCGCGGGGCTGTTTGTCGGAGAGGGCACGCCCTCCTCCCCATGCTACTTACGAGGCGGCGGGAATTCGGGCGCAGGCTATAGATTACACTTGAAAGAGCTAATAACATAGCAGCATGGCGCAGTGGTAGCGCGCGGGGCTCATAGCGTTTCTCACGCTACTGTCACTCCGAGGTCACTCGATCGAAACGAGTTGCTGCTATCCCTTCTTTTTTATCGCTTGTTTGGATGTTCCGCGTCAGTCTTTAGCCGACGGCGGCCGGCCCAGGTCACCCAGCGATTGTTGGCCGAGTAGCTAGCATACTCACAGCCAGGATAACCCTTAAAGAATAGAATTGTGAGCCTGGGTCATCCCTGCTCTGATACAGCTCGAGAGGTTTGAGCGACATGGCGAAACAACGAAATAAGCGCCCGTAGAAGACAGTCTGCAATCACCTCGCCTGATGGGTTACTAAGTTACTTCGAGGATGTCCACCTGCACAAAAATACTTATACGAGTGGTCCAGCTGCCTTGTTTCAATGTATGAGGTCGTATGGTTGCGTAATTTTATTAGCGCTAAGCGGGGATGGTGACTTGATGACACTGTGCGAAGACATCATCCGCAGCGAAATTGTTCAGCACTTGACAAAGGACACTTACCAAGGCTTGGTAGAGCTTTTTTCTATCCCTCTAAGGTGCTGACGCAAAGAAAATTATGTCAAACTGGTACAGGAAAGAACTTTAGCGAGCAAATTGTCATTAAGCGCCCAGAGCTGCATCACGATTTCTCATAGAGTGCCGTACTAAGACGGAGCCACTGGCTTCTATAAAGCGGGGAAGGTCCCTGTGTTGAAAAGCATCTTACCATCCCTACCAACCCACACTACAGTCCCATATAAGGCTCAATCCTTCATTATGGCTACTTCGAACGTCTCTGGCGCCAAAGCCCTCTTCACTCCCCTCAAGCTTGGAGACATTACCATTCCCAACCGAGTTATGATGACGGCTTTGACGAGAAACAGGACATCTAATACCGTCCCCAGCGATCTGATGACAAAGTACTATGCTCAGCGAGCTCAAGGCGGGGCGGGATTAATCGTCGCTGAGGGGATTTTGATCAGCCGCCAAGGGTGTGTGTCTGCCGATATGCGTATGAGCACCTATCATTCTCACCTCTTACCACTCCCCCTTTCAGAACCGAATGGCAAAATGCGCCTGGAATCTGGAGCTCAGAGCAAATCGCTGGATGGAAGAAGATTACTGATGCTGTTCACGCAAGTGGTAGCTTCATCTATGCCCAGCTTTGGCACGGTAAGCGAATTGTCTTCTTAAGATTTCTGCGAGTTAAAACACTCTCAATCTATAGTTGGTCGTCTGTCCCATCCTGATGCCCCTCAGCAAAAGTTGGCCGGCGTGCCAGTCCCGGCACCGTCTGCCATCGCTGCGCGCGGAGGCACATTCAGGTTCCTCCCAGGTGCTCCGGGCTATGTTACGGCGAGTAGCTTTGTACCCATTGTCCAAGAGGTTATACTGAGATTTTACTAAATGACAGCCCACTGAAATTGAAGACCCAGCTTTGTTCGTCAAGCTGTTCAAGGACGCCGCAATCAATGCCAAGGAAGCTGGCTTCGACGGCGTTGAGTGTAAGTTACTCTCAGCGCACGCTCTAAAGACTGCTTACTGACATGTTCTCCGACCGTCCAGTGCACGGGGCAGGCGGATATCTCGTTCAGCAGTTCTTGGATAATACCAGCAACAAGCGTGGCGACAAATGGGGCGGAAGCGTCGAGAATCGTTCCAGGTTTGGCCTCGAAGTGCTCAAAGCCCTCATCTCCGTCTTTGGAAAGAACGTCGCGATCAAGCTCAGCCCTGCCGTGGGTTTCAATGACGTCGGGTGAGCTCCATGCTTCTCTCATTTCTACGCCTGATATTTACTATACTCTGTACACGTAGAATGCCTCTTCAAGAGACCCTCAAGACCTTCCGATACTTCATCGCCGAAGCCGACAAACTCGGCCTCTCCTACATCACGCTCATGCGCTACAGCCCCATGATGGACGTGACCCTCGAGGATGGTACCTCTCGCGCAACCCAACACGACGTCCTCGAGTCCTACAGGTCATCTATCAAACACACCAACCTCTTCCTGAATGTGGGACTCACTCCGGAAGAAGGGGCCAAGCTTATCGAAGAGGGCAAGATTGATGGAGCAGGGTATGGTATCCCGTGGATCGCCCACCCAGACTTTGCGCTTCGCGTCAAGCACGGGAAGCCAGCGGATACGCAGCCCAATTGGCAGTTGATGCAAATAGGCGAGGGTGATTTGGCCGAGAAATGGGGTGCGGGCTACACCGACTACCCTGCTCTGACCGAATAATGAGGACGTAGCTCAAACACCCGTCGCTGACTGATCTTCAAAGGGTAATCCGCTATACAAGGTTGCATTTCGTATTTTAGTCTTAAATATATGAACACATTCATGGAGTCACGAAGCATATGCAATGGGAATACTGTACAGGCCTGTAGGGAGGCAACCGTAACGCGTAACGCACCACTTTTGGGTTGCCTATTTGGAGGCCCGTAACGCATAACGCGCCCGATTCTGTCCAGATTAAGCCGGAAAATGGGTGAAAATCGAATATTTTTCCCATTTCCGCGCCCTGCGGGGCCCAAATTAGGCAACTTTTGGGCATAACGCACCCTCCGTTGCCTAATCCGGCACCCTACCTTTGCGTAACGCACCTTAGGCCGTTGCCTCCCTACAGGCCTGTACAGTAGGATCAGGAAGGAAGAACTCATCCTAGATAGCACTGAGAGGGAGAGAGAATCAGAAGTTGACTGACCAAATGGCTCATTCCGTTCCTAATCACTTTCGACGACGAATCTGGCAGAGCGTCATACTAGCAGCGGCAAGTGAAGCCTCGATGAAAGGAATGTGGGGGATGGAAAGGGGGAACATAAACCCCGGTCTTTTTGAACGATAGGGAGATGAAAGCTCACCGACGCTCCCCCGTTTCTGCCCCTCGCAATGATTATACTGTAGGCTTTCCAGGTGAAAGTTGCTGGCTTGTGCCAAGAAGGTTGGCGCCTGGTTATGATCGGGAGTGCTCTGAAATGGACTGGCTTGAGCACTGTTCAACGGCGGAGGCGCTAATACGGAGGTTTGTTAGTGTTATACTCGCTAGGCTGATTCACGAACAGGTAGATGGCTGTGGTCGGATTAAAGGGGAGGCGGACGGTGCACGATCTTGAGGTACCAGGCCCGCTGAGACCGCCGGAGAAGTTTGGGAATGGCTAGATCCGGATTCTTGCGACCTGAGCGGTTGATGCGAAGGGGAAAGATAGGAAGTATTCTGGGCTGGCGTCTGCGAACTTTGCCAATTGAATTCGATGCTCGCCTCTTCTACCTGGCCCCCTGGGCTTCTCCTCCAGAGGTGAGATAGGCACATTTGCCGGGATATGCGGTCGTCGACAGTCAAGAGTCAAGAGCAGCGCCTGAACTGCCTCATGTCAACCGTGAACGACCCTTTTCAGACCGTGAGAAAGAAACCTCGTGCTGATGGAAATAAGCGCCCAGAGAGTCTCAAGTCGTACAGTACAGTCAGATGGGCAGTCGATCTTCGCCGGAACTACCAATTAGCTGCCCCAATTACGCTTCGCATGCTCGCGTACTACGATGTACCACACGGTTCTTCCGTGAAGTCTCCTCTCAGCAACTAGGCTAGCTTCGTAAAGTGTACTAAAGCCGGGCTGAAACTCTCAAAATAACGGCCCCAGAATGACATCACGCGTTTCAGTCCTGGGCATTATATCTTCCCTCAGGATTCGAATGGGAAATCTTCCGCATCCCCGCCTTCCTAATTTCCCCTCTACCTCCCATTCTGCTCGTGGCTTTGTGATTGACGAAAGATGCCTCTTTTTTACATGTGAGTTTCCCTGACTGTCTACCGTTTTTCTGTCGAATTTAGACCTGACTTTCGCCGCAGGCAAGGCATGCCCATTGGGTTTGTCGCCCTTATGCTAGCCCTCGTCGCTAGTATGGGTGGGTTCATTTTCGGATACGACACCGGACAAATCAGCGATATCCTTCTCATGGACGACTTCAGACTGCGCTTCGCGACGTGTACAAATTATGCAGTGGCCTCGACGTGCGAGTTCACGGTTGTGCGGTCGGGATTGATTGTCTCTCTGCTATCGATTGGTACCCTTGCTGGAGCACTCGTAGGCGCTGTGTGAGTTTCAGAGCAACCCCTTTCACGGGTTTCAGTCCTCATTTTCATGCAGTGTCGCAGATAAACTCGGACGAAGGCTCGCTATGGTTGTGGAATGTTTGATATTCATGATCGGCGTCACCATCCAGCTCACGTCGTTCCACGTCTGGCAACAAGTTGCGGTTGGTCGTTTCATCTCTGGTCTCGGGGTTGGCGCTCTTAGCGCTGCCGTACCAATGGTAAGTACCTAGAAATTCCCTGGTTGTTCTTGTCAACTTATTTTTCTCTTCCAGTACCAAGCCGAGACTGCTCCAACACAACTTCGAGGGACGTTGACAGCCACCTTTCAGCTCTTCATCACTGGGGGTATTCTTGTTGCTTGTGAGTACCGTCTATCTTCTCCGCCGAACTGCAGCTCATGGATAATTAGACTCCATTGGTATTGGAACTCGCTCGCTCAGCGGCGCATCGTCTTGGAAGCTCCTCATTGGTCTCGGAATGATATTCCCTGGTATGCTGATCGCCGGCATTAGCATGATGCCAGAATCTCCTAGGTATCTATGTGTTGTCCTCGCGTTCCGAGACGGGTTTCTGATTATCTTTATAGATGGCTTTGCGCAAACGGCAAGAGCGACAAAGCTGCACAGGCCATTGCTCGTATCTATGGTATTCCAAGAAAGGAGGCCTCGTCCAATCGATACGTTAACGCTGAACTCGACGAGATCGTAAATCAGCTCGAAGCCGAGAAGCGATTTAAAGCGGGATGGATCGATTGTTTCAAGCCTCAGAACATGACCTTGTACCGAACTCTTCTCGGAATGTCGCTCCAATCCCTTCAGCAGCTCACCGGTGCCAACTATTTCTTCTACTACGGTGCAACCGTCTTTCAGTCCGTCGGAATCAACGATTCGTTCATTACTCAAATTATTTTGGGCGGTGTCAACTTTGGCTGCACGTTTGGAGGGTTGTATGTTATGGAGAGAGTCCGTCTTCGTTCTCCTTGTTTCCAGACTTCTGTTTCTGATGCTTGCATTGCAGTTCGGTCGTCGCCGGCCCCTTATCATTGGCGGCCTGTGGCAATCAATTTGGCTATTCGTCTTCGCCTCAGCTGGTACCGCTAAAGATCCTACGACAAGCGGGAACATTGGAACACGTATGTTTTGCGCGACTTCGGTGTTGGTCTTGGTTCTAACTTTGCGTAGTCATGATCGTCAGCGCTTGTCTGTTCATTCTCGGTTATGCTACGACTTGGGGACCTGGTATCTGGATTCTCATTGGTGAGACATTCCCGACGAGAACACGCGCTAAGCAGGGTGCTCTCGCCACTGCATCGAACTGGTGCGTACTTTCCAATGTTCAATGTTTGCAAGGTCACTGACGATGTTTTGACAGGACATGGAATTTCTTGCTTGCATTCTTCACTCCTTTCATTACCAAATCCATCCAGTTCAGATATGGATTTGTCTTCGCTGCCTGCAATCTCCTCGGAGCATGCGTTGTTTTCTTCTTCCTTTACGAATCCTCAGATCTCTCCCTCGAAAGTGTTGATGACGTGCGTCCTTCTTATATTCTACTGGGGGTGGATCCTGACTGACGCACCTTCAGATGTACAACGACCCCAAATGCAAACCTTGGACGTCTCGGAGATGGGCGCCTGCTGGCTACTCTTCAAGATACGACCTCGTCGAGCAGACTAAAGCTGCTCAAGCACGCAAGCCGTTCGCCGACACCGAAGAGAAGCGCATTGAACACGCCGGGAGTAACCTAAATACGACTGTTGGGACGACAGCGACGGGTCCGAGCGACCTCCCAGCCGATGCGGACGTCGAGCGGTCGAATGTGTTTGTGGGCAGGAATGGGGGCCCTGATGCGCCGGGGTATAATGTGGGGCTGACGAAGAGTGGGCCCCCAGGAGGCATGGATCGCGCCTACCGTGACGGTCATGGGAATGCTTCCTAGATTTAGGGATGAAGGAGCACTCAGCTGTCCCAAAGTCTTGCGTAAGCATCCTACGCCGAAGATGTCAAAGCAATGGCAGGTGCTGACACCGAACCCTCCAATCGACAGGAAGTGTCAATATGTGGTTGAACAGATGGCAAACAGATGGGAGATAGGGAAGCGCCCTCTTGTTCTGTACATTGATGAAGAGATTATGTTCCAACAACGTGTTGAAGGCATCAAGTCAACGTGGGTGGACTCCGATTGAGAAGGCCTACCGTAACCGTTGGTTGACAAACAATATCACAGGTAGCCTCAAAACGACTGTCGAACGAAGGGCCGGATAAGCGCGATACATCCCTTATGCATGACGTCCAGGCAGCGCAGATATTGATAATCTATTCATATTCATTGTAACATCATACCAGGAAGTTAATTTGTTGGTATACGTATTGAGCCTGAGGACACAGTGGGCGACGTTAAGGCCCCCCAAAAAAGGTCGAGGTATACCTGAGCTCACGCGTGTAGACCGCCAGCCCGAACATTTTACCCCGTTTTGTCAGATGCAGGATCGATTCGTTTACACTCGCCTAGTCGCTCGCGCTATCACACGCCTCAATCTAACAAACTGCCCAAACTCGAGAGTATTCAACGGCGCTCGAAATAAGCGCGCGCACTGATGGGCTGCCGATCTTCGCGGGCATTGTGCTTTTCGACGAGACAACTACTCAGTCAGTACTTGATTCAGATGTCTGCAGGAGAGGAGCGCGGCGAGGACGGTATCGGCGAGCGATTTGAACTTGATTCTGAAATATCAAGGCGGAAGAATCGCGTGAGGATTGTGCCGAGCTCTTGGAGGGCAGGCGCACAGAGGAAGACAGAGAGGTCTCCAATGTCTGGAAGTATGTTCGGGCGAGCTTGAAATCCAGAGCTATACGGTCTCTATCCAAGCCGTTAGCTCGAAAACATGGTGTGTCGAGAAGGGAAGGTACGTACCTCGCCTGGCCTCCCCCGAAGCCAAACACACCAGCATCCGCTACATCACCCCAGATCTCCGTTCTGCTTCGGTGGATACAGCCCAAACCAACCCAAAGACGTCACTGCGCCCATGAACGGGGCCGCGTACTAGGCTTGGACAAGAATACGGAGATGGGCTTGGAAGCGGCGGCGGCCCCGAGCTTGAGATGGGGAGGAAGGGCCCTGCGACGCAGAGGCAGACAAGGGTGTTGGCTTCTAGTGCGAGGAACAGCGTGTCGATGTGCAAGGAGGCCGGTGGGGAGGAAGAGGTCGTACTGCTCGGAACACCGCGATTGCATGGCATGCGGAGACCGCAACCAGTGCGCGCCTATTTAGCCACAAGTACCAAGTTAGGCCATTATTTGCGAGATATGAGAGGAAGAACGCACCCACTGCAGCAGGGGAAGCACACTGGGCTATCCTGGCCACATTCGAGTTGGCAATACATATCCTTCCCTTCGGAAACACTGACAGCGCGTTGTCCGAGAGCGCGGAGCTGCTGCACAGACCTGCCTGAGGACGATAGGTTGATGATCTGGAGTTTGAGTGGGTGGTTCATGGCGGTGCGTTGTCAAAGGTCTTGGGGTTAGGCCATCCAGGTAGAGAAGAAGTGGAGCTGGAAAAGCGCATTGTGTCGTGGTGGAGGTTGGGGAGAGAGCTTGGTTGCCGGTTGGTCACCGGTGAATCCACGCGATTCCACGTGGGGCCACCATCGGATCAATCGTGTCTCCGAGGACCGAGGCTGTGGCTGGGGCCGCCGTCTTGCTTCCAACGACGACGTCCTCTGAGTCAATCGCTCGCTCCACCAGACTATCACTCCCCAGACCCACTTAGAAATGAACGTCGGGCTGGATTTCTATCTGGCAGCTCTGCAAGCACTCCCTCTCTTGTGCACTCGGTGAGCGATTCAGAGTGTGGACTGTGTGTGCTCATCAGCAAGTATCTCACTCGGGACGGGGACAGCACTACGCCAACGGTAGTACTGTCGTCCTCCTCGAGACTCTCTCCCTCAGCTCAAGTCCTCACACGCTCCGGCTCGTCGAAGGCGAGCGAGCTCCTGCTCGCCTCCTGTATCGTCGTCCTAACCGCTGGCACCCGCCGCGAAGTAGAAGAGGAGTGGGAGCAATGAACTTTAATTGTGGTTGCAGCGGTATGACGAGGTCCTTGAGAGGAACGGGAGGATGCTGTCGATATACAGCGTGGGGCCAGCAAGAGAACCCCTCTGCTGCTCTTGAGTTACCTACCCTTCGTGTTGCTTCCATCTAACCTTGAATCCAAGACCAATCCAGGACGACCCGTCCGGGGTTACCTCAAGACTCACATCCATTCAGACCGGATTAGCGAACGTACGCCGCGCTGCTGGCGTCTATTTACTTCTAGCTTCTCAATTACTCCCTCAGCAACACTCTTCCCCATCCTCACCATGGTGGATGAAGTCTACAACGCCACCTTGGCCCTCTCCTCCCACTCGGCACCCGTACATAAGGTGCGCCTCGCCTACGTCTTTGCGCTCTCGCACTTGCCCGGGAAACCGATGACTCTGTGCCAGCGACAATTGAAAGAACAGTACATAGTCGTGGATATATGGTTCGTGTCCTTTTCCAAAGCCTAACGTGGTCCGTGGATGCCATACGTCCCATCGCATGATCTCGCAGCGATGGTACTCGTTCACGTTGAACGAAATGGAAATTCTGGACCCGCGGTCTCGAGCATGAGGATATGGACTTCGTGCTCCGACCAAGATGGAGCCAATTTATTCTGGAGGAGGTAGCAGGAAATGTGTGGCTGGAGCGCATGTGGGATTGGGTGGCGGAGGATGGACAGAAGGGGTGGTTGGCCGTAGTCGCGGGGAGTACGTCAATGCCATATATCGTTGCTCATCGCTAGGTCAATGGTTTCTGGAAGTGGTATGTTTACCATACACCTTATGACCGAGTTGTGTTGTTTTGATATACTTCGGGTCCCTCCTCGCTGCGCCATCCTTCTGGGGGGATAAGGAAGGGGTCTGTGGGCAGACACAAAGCAGGGAAGTCGAGATCAAGCCGAGGTTGAAGTGAAGGTGAGTCAGGTACGTCTTTGTGCCATTCACTGGGGGTACTAGCTTAGACAACGTGTTTACTTGTAACATGTGTATGAATAGGCATTTGAAGTAAATCAGACAGTGCTGTCTTCAAAGCTGAGCTTGTTCGAGCTAGCCATCGATTGCGCATTCAAGAGATAATGTTCCTACGATGGAAGAGAGCTACTCGGCACTCCTGGAGATTCGGATGAGGAGTGAAGCTTCGCCCTGCCAGAGTACATCAAGGCCGCCTGGAGTCGTGACGAGAGATCTAAAAAGAAGTCGCTCAGCTGAGAATGCTGAATGCACTTTTCATTGTCTTCGCGACAGCCCATGATCGTCGTTGTAGTTGCCCTTTGGCGTCGCCGCTCATGGTCAACCGAGAGGTTAGAGAGTGTAGGTAGCCGCTAAGATGGATTGTCGCCCGCTGTCGACTGGCCGTTCAAGAATGGCTCGAATATGAGTCTTTAGCGACTGCAGGACGAGGATTGCCGAGAACCGACACAGATTGGGCATCTAGATCGAGAGAAAGACGCCAGGCGATATCCAGGGTCATTTTCTTTCCTGTTGAGGGTCGGCGAGCGAGCCTATCGAACGTTGAAGCGGAAAGGTGGTGGTGGTCCAACTTCAACCAAGTCGAAGAACGAGTTTGATGGACCTCGTTTGGCGGCACGTTCAACGCCGAACGCAAGCGAACGCATCAATTTGTTTTCTGTCCTCGACCACGACGTCAACCGCACCGAGGACTCGCTCGACAATGCTCAACTCTGGCTTCGTTCGGAAACTTTGAAGACATCGATTGCGAGCTATCCAGGGCGTCGCTTGGGTTGGGTGAACGCAGAAGATGGAAGAAAATCGTCGTGAAGGAGGGGTGGGGCGTACTCGGGAATTGGAGGTTGGAAGCTATTATGTACGGATAGCACAGGTGAACCTGTAATCAGTAGAGGTGAGTTCTGTGATCGTCTCATCCTGAACAACAACTTACACTCCTCTAGTACTGTAGTACTGTCTTGCCTATCGATGGATTGACCTGCGTAACACACCGAACACAGTTTACTTATGATCTATTTCTCACCCCCAGCTTTGGCCATCGTTTCCAGCGTTGAAAGGCGTTGAAGCGCCGTGACATGCAGAACGCCACAATGTTCTTTCCTATTTCTGGCTTCAGAGGAAACAGGTGGCAGGGAGGACACGAGGCAGACTGCATCGCCCTAGCGGAGGTTAAACGCACCTTGCCCTCCCCAAGCACTGAAGCTGCGATCGTTGCCTCATAACTCCATCGACAGGTTCCGAAGTCATCAAGATGGACCGCCCTCGTAAACGCGATAGAGCCAAGAGGTGGCTCTGGGAGACCTTCACCTGCTCTCGTTCACCCTCACCGTCACCTGCACCCTCCCAACACAATCTGTCGAGGTCCCATACCCCCTACCTCCCCATCAACTGAATACAACTCCAGGGGACGCACAGGAACCTCAAGTCAATGTTACTTCGACCATCGTGCCCAGTCCGGAAAGCGGCCTCGTCGCGCAGCCGCAACCAACCTTGGGCAGGACTGCAGCATTTCCCCTCCCGATCATCTTTGCAACGGCGGGAATACCCAATCCACCTGACGCTCAGAAGATTGACGAAGGTACATCCGTGTCTGGTGCAGAGCAGCGAAGTCTCCAGAACGATGTACCGGGCCTGCCGCCCATCCCTGTCGATGTGAGTGTGTGCCGTCGCTATACGGCAACTTACCTGAATAACCATTCCCTTGATGTAGCTTGGAACGGGGACGGCCGCTCAAAATCGCAACGTGAAACAAGCAGTCGAGGGCCCGATTCAGGACACTAGCAGCAGAATTATTCCCTTTCCCGACCCATCTCAAGTCGTCAACACCGATCACCAGAATATCGACAATTCACCCAGCGAAGCCATAATCAAGCAGCAAAGTCCGGGCAGGAAATTCTACGAAGGCATGAAGACTACCTTGCGGACAATCGAGAGAGTATCCGATGTTTTTACGCCCTTGAAGAGCACCGCGGCCGCCCTGTTGGCGATCTGCGAGACTATCGACGTGTGTATTTTATGTTATCTTGTTCACCTCCCCGCTGACGCCGGGCGCCTGTCTAGGCTTACGGCGACAACCTCGAGGAGTTTGAGCGGTTGTTGAAGAGGGTGGAAATCCTTTACTCTATCATGGAATCCTGGCCGGAGGACGCTTCGCATGATGCAAAGGATCGGTTCAGTGGCCTATCGCGGCAAGTATAAAGAATCGCTGGTGTCGCCTGCTACACTGACAATGTCTCTAGAACACTGGTCGATATGGAGAAGCTTTTGAAGTCCAAGGTCGATGGCACTAGATCCGGGCTTGAGCGCGCCGGTGCAGTGCTTACGGGTCAGGACAAGGAGGATGTTCTGAAGCTCACCCGAGAGATCGAACTCGCTATGGAGATTGCTTTGGTGAGTTTTCTATTAGGTTAAGCATTGCAAGAAGCTTACATTTCCAAGTTTGAGGCGACTGTCACCAACGAACGTCGGGGTCTCCAGATCGTTCGTGGAATAGAATGGCTGAAGGACCGGAGCAACAGTACGTACCCAGTTCTGAATGAAAGTTTGTTTCTCATATTCCCTTTAGTCGTCGAGGAGGTGGTTGATTCAGTACGCAACATCGAAGGGGCCATCCGATTCATATGGGAAAAGGGTATGATTCTAGCTCTGTGTCCTAATTGACCTTCACTCATTCGCTTCCAACAGAGCTGTTACGGAAACTTGGGAACGCCGATGGGGGCGAGTACACCAACCCGGAGCGAGGTTCCGAATGCACCCCCGGCACTCGACTATGGCTGCTGTCCATGCTCATGGCGTGGGCGGAGGATCCTCGGTCTCCACACCTGTTCTGGCTGAACGGATTGGCGGGTACGGGGAAGAGTGCCGTGGCCAAGACACTCTGCTCTAAGCTCAATGAACGGGGGCTCCTCGGTGCTACGCACTTCTGCACGGTCAAGGAGAGCGAACTAAGGAATGTCTATCTCATCATCCCGACCCTCGCAAAAATTCTAGCCCAAGAACACCCGAAGTTTGGTGTCGCCCTTCAACAAATCCTCGCAGACGATGGAGCGTGCAGAAACCCGACGAAGATGCAACTGAAGGATCAGTACGTGAAGCTTATCCTTGGACCCGCCGAGCAGGCGTTCTGCCCCGATGAGGTCGTCGTGCTCTGCGTGGACGCCTTGGACGAATGTGAAGACAAGGACGCCATCGAAGAGTTTCTCGCTGCCATCCTTTCGCAAACGCCCACGACCTCGATCAAATTCTTCCTCACCAGCCGGCCCGAACGAGCACTCAGGCAGCCCTTCAAGAAGTTTGATTCGACACAACATAAATCGCTTCGGCTGCACGAGATCGACGCCAATGACGTCCGGGCCGACATTACCCTCTTCCTTGACAACTCCTTCAAGCGTAACAATGAAATCTACGAGAAATACCAGCACAGCTGGCCACCTCCTGAGATCGAGAAGATCGCCGATCACTCTGGCAACTTGTTCATCGTGGCCTCGACTGCATTCAAGTACATTGCCTCGTCGAATGGCCTGTGTGTTCGTAGATTTCAGCAATTCGCTCAACGCTCGTCGAATCTCAAATCCACGGGAGTCAACGTGCTGTACGAAGGCATTTTGGCGGAAGCTTTCAAGGACCTTGAAGATGATGAAGTGACTCTGGTACACTCTGGGCTTTCGCTTCTAATTACCGCTCAGAAGCCGCTTTCAGTCCACGATTACGGAGCTCTTCTTGGAACGACTGTGGAGGATGTGCGGGGAGCCTTCAACGGACTTCACTCCGTTGTTCAAATCCCTGAGGATGGGCGTAACGACGCAACCATTTCAATCTTTCACGCGTCCTTTTTCGACTACCTGACTTCGGACCAGCCTCAACCGCCACGATGGACTGTGGTCCTTTCTGATGCTCATTCGGCCACCGCGAAGGCCTGCTTTAGGATCATGGACTTGCTGCTCTGCTTCGGTGTCTCGGGGGCACAGACGTCGTACAAAAGCAACAACGACCAGCCTATGCCACTGAGTATTTCAACGGAGCTTGCGTACGCATGTACGTCCTGGGGGGAACATGTTATCTACGCTGGAGTCGAGGATTGGCAATCAAAACTGCAGGATTTCTTGGGTGGGCCGATGGTGCTGTATTGGTTGGAGGCCCTGAGTGTTGCGAGGAATGTCCAGTATGCATACACCACCCTATGGCGGTTAGCAAAGGTAAGTGATCAAGTTGTCTCACCTCTGAATATATCTAATGTCATCGGAGTAGATGCTCGGTCCCACAGAGCTCGGTAGCCTGCTCAGTGACGTTGGTGATTTTGTCCACAACTTCCACACTCCCATCTCCCACAGTGCACCTCATCTCTACCTGTCTGCCCTGCCGTGCTACGCTGCGATAAAGAAGCTGGACCAAGCTTCCTTTCCTGAGTTCAAGGGGGTCCCCAAGGTGCACCATCGGCCTCTCGGAGGACAGCAGGTTTTGACCGTAAACACGGGAAATGGGATTCTCTCAGTTGCCTTCTCCCCTGATAGCAAGTACTTTGCATCAGGTGGCTGGGATGGGGACATCCGTGTTTTCAACGCCCAGACTGGACAGGTGGTTGTGGGGCCATTCAAAGGGCATACGAACAATCTTAACTCAGTGGCTTTCTCTCCGGATGGGAGGAAAATAGCCTCAGGCTTGGAAGACAAGACTGTTCGGGTCTGGGATGCGCAAACAGCCCAGCTGGCCTTGGAGCCACTCACTGGACATACGGACAAAGTCAACTCGGTGGGCTTCTCCCCCGATGGGAGGTACGTGGTCTCTGGGTCGGATGACAAGACCGTCCGGGTCTGGGATCTGCAAACAGGTCAACCTGCATTTGATCTTTCCGCAATACAAACGGGTGCTGTGAAATCCGTAGGGTTCTCCCCCAACGGGATGTACATCGTCTTTGGCTCATCCGACAACACTGTCCAAGTTTGGGATACACAAACATGTCAGCCTGCCATGAATCCATTCACAGGACATACGGGTGGGGTTTGCTCAGTAGCTTTTTCTCCCGATGGGAGGAAGGTTGTATCTGGATCGGAAGACTGCACCATCTGGGTCTGGGATGCGCAGACGGGCCTGCCCGTTTCAGCTCCATTCACAGGGCATACAGGCTATGTTCTGTCAGTGGCCTTTTCTCCCGATGGGAGCCATATTGTGTCTGGCTCGGGCGACCAGACTGTCCAGGTCTGGGATGCGCAAATGGGCCAGCCTGCTTGGGACCCATTCACAGGACATTCCGATTGGGTTCGGTCAGTCGCCTTCTCGCCCGATGGGAAGCACGTTATCTCTGGGTCTGGCGATGGGACAATTCAAGTTTGGGACTGGCAAACCAACCAAGCAGGCTCCGATCGCGGCAGGGGACATACCGGCGCCGTCAAGTCAGTAGCCTTCTCACCCGATGGGAGATACATCGTGTCTGGCTCATCCGACAAGACAATTGGAGTATGGGATGTCCAGACGGGTCAACCTGCTTTGGATCCATATACTGGGCATAGCGGCTCGGTTCAGTCAGTAGCATTCTCGCCAGATGGGAGGCATGTTGTCTCTGGCTCGGATGACAAGACTATCCAAGTCTGGGATGTTCAGACCGGCCAAGCAATGTTAGCACCATTCAGAGGCCATGAAGGTCAGGTTACGTCAGTAGCATTCTCAAAGGATGGGAGACAGATCATCTCTGGCTCGGCAGACAAGACTGTCAGAGTCTGGGATGCGCGAACAGGGAAACATGCTTTGGATCCATTTACAGGACATACCGAGTCCGTTCGCTCAGTTGCCTTCTCGCCCAATGGGCAGCACATTGTCTCTGCCTCGGACTCGGACGACAAAACCATTTGGGTCTGGGATGTTGAGACGGGTCAGCCTACCTTGGCTCCTTTTCAAGGGCACAGCGGCTGGGTTACATCGGTCGTGTTTTCGCCTGATGGGAGGCTCATCGCCTCTGGCTCGATTCTGACGAATGACAAAACCATCCAACTCTGGGATACACAGACCGGCCAAGTGGCTGTGGGCCCATTCAGGGGACATACGGGTTGGGTTCTGTCGGTGGCCTTCTCCCCCGATGGGAGGTGGATTGTTTCTGGCTCGAAAGACAAAACCATACGGATCTGGGATGTGCAGACGGGCAAGGCTGCTTTGGATCCGTTCGTAGGACATACAGACATCGTCTGGTCAGTAGCGTTCTCCCCGGACGGGAGCTGCGTTGCGTCCGGCTCGGATGATAGGACCATCCGGGTCTGGAAGCTCCCTCAAGCTCTTGGTGCCTGCGAAAGTCCAGGTACGATACTACACCTTCACTGGCCAGTGTAGAATCACCCTCGTGACTTACATCTTCAATTCCAGAGAATATCTTTCTCCATGACTATCCCCCCGGTTGTGTTACACTTGGAAACGATGGCTGGCTGCGAAACACCAACGGGGATCTCCTTATGTGGATTCCACCCTCCTTCCGGGATGGGTTGTACATCTGCGGCGTGCAACAGATTATTGGAAGATTGGCGACTACGAAGATTGAGCTTCGGGACGCGCTCTGTCATGGCGAGCAGTGGTTGAGGTATGTATCATCACGGATATGTCTCTCGTGTTATTGGCCTAGTGCTCATGGTTCCTCGATAGATGTCAGGAATCCCCGCCTGGAGATCCCCCCGTCGAACGCGTTCACTGGCCCATATCAACTCCGAAAGTCCTGATTTGAGATGGCCAGCTACATTGGATCGGCCTGAGTTTATTATGTAGCTTTTGTTTTCTTTCTAGACATGACCCCCATTTCTTATGTTCGCTTACTCGACTCGAGCCCCGTGTTGCTTGTTTGGATTTCAGGAGGGCTGCATTCGCCTTTTACTTACTGACTTTGGACTACCTACCACCACTAGGCGATTATTTAGAGCCATTTCCCCACATTTCCTATGAATCCCTCCCGTTTTGCCCGCTTTTGGTCTGCTAAATCTTACAGTCTCCCGCCCGGTTATTCATCCGTCTATCCAACCAAGTTCTAGTCTTTCTCCAAACTAGTGTATATGTTCACAGCCTACAGAGCAGGTCCCGTCACTGGTATATATCTAGCACCGGCATCGTATATGGCATGTAGTAGCCAAGTCTTCTTCAGTCAGATGAGTAGATTGTGCTCGAATGAAAGGATTCGGTAAATAGTAGGTGTTGCAGAAATACCCGTACCTTCCTCCTCGGTGCTGGGTATGATGCCGGGGCCGTGGTAAGCGGTCTGGTGGGCAGCAGCTCGGGGCCAGCCTGAGCGTGGTATACAATCGGTCGTCCTATCTTCGACGATTCCCCACAGGGGCAATTCAATCTTCCTTCTCCACTCTCTCCATCCATCCACCCGTCCGACACCCATCCATGTCCGACGACACACTCTCGTCATTCGGTTCGCGCATTCGCAGTCATTGATCATCCCCCAGTCACTGCGGACTCGGATGCCCTGCGTGCGTTTCGTCGGTGTGGGAGACGACGGCCGTCGACGAGGCCGGACATAAGCCTCGAGAAGGTGAGGACGAGGGCGCCGGCAGTGAGGAGTCGGGACGGCGTAGCGGGCGGAAGAGACGCCTATCATGAGCGCGGCAACGACGAGAATGTTGTGCGAGATGCGGAAGAGCGATGAGAGTGCGATGTTAGCGCGGGCTTCTTTTCTTGGAAGAAAGAAAAGGGAGAGGGACATACAGTAGCTCTACGTGCCGTGCAGTATACCTTGGGGTAATAGATGCCGACACAATCCTCACAAAATGCGCAGAACCTGGGCTTCCCGTCGTGGAAGTTGGTATTTGACGCGTGCAGCGAGGGCAGGCGACCACCGCGTACACGAGACTGCTCAGCTTTGCAAACGCCATCAAGGGCGAGCCACCTCCGCCTCCTCCGCCTGAAGGCACTCCTGTTCGCCTGGGATCCTGGAGGGCATCGCGTGAGAGGGCTGTGAGGTGGTGTAGATGAGGGAGCTAAGCATCGTGCTGATCGTGAAGGCGGAGAGGGCAGGCTAGGGAGGGCGCTGCCTTCTTGCAGAGCGGGCACTCGGAAGAAGACGAAGAGGTATGTGCTGCCCTCGAAGCAGGTCTGGTGAGCCGAGCACGAGGAGGTCCGGGTCTAAATAGCAGGAATCGTCGTCAGTTTAACTACTATACGGGAATTATACAAGAGAGCCTGAGGGAGAAACACGTACCGCGCTTGGCGATATTGTACCTGCGCACCGAGAAGACATCAGTGTCCGCCTGTCCACCGCCATGGCCCCAGTTTTTTCCGGCCGAATGCCGACCGACGCAAGACCGAGAAAGCCTGCCTTCGCAAGGTAAGTAGCGACGAACGAGCCTGTCGCCCCCACGAGCTGGTTGCTCACGATCCCGGCTGTTGTTGCGACGCGCGAAGAGCCCGTTGGTGAACGTTGCACGGCCCATGATGGAGGAACGGGCGGCTGGGAGAACACCAGCGGAGACGGAGGATGAAACGAGCCATGACTCAAAGGCGCTGAAGAGGGTGGACGTAGATGGAGAGGGAAGGAAGGCACTGCTATGCAGATGCAGGCAAGATGCAGAATACGAGGTAGAGTTTGCGTCGACTGCTGTAGAAGAGTTAATGTCAGTATCATTCATCGCGAGTCGCAGAGACACTACGCACTGCTGGTCTGCCCAGACGCCGACGAGGGCCGCAGCAAAGCCTGCGCGGAGAATCCGGCAACGAGGAGCACGGAGACAGCGCGGTCGGGGGGAATGAGTCTTACTCGCCGTCGAGCAAGTAAACGTACGGGCCCTGGGGCCAGTCTGCGCCCACCATAATCGCAAACCCAAGCAATCTGCTCCCATTCAACCTTCGTCTCCTCCTCTTCGTCTTCCCTGCCAGCATTTTTTTCGCGTCGAGCGCCGCATGCATTACACAAGGTGTCCTTCAGCTGGGGGCTGCGCAGCTGAGCATTCTTTCCACCGAGAACGAGGCGAATCCTAAGAAGACTGCCGTGGTTATTTAAGGGGATGGGTCGTTTGGCATGGCGGCAATGGAGCCGACGACTGCTGCGCAGAATAATATCGGGGTGAGAGAGAGGAGTTGAGGCCGCCGTAACGTTTGAAAGGGAGTGGAGGAAGAAACTGAGAAGACGTCGATGGGGCATGGGCGCCATTTCCCATTTCGGATCGGACCGACGGATCAATCGCCTCCGAACCCCTGAGACTCAGAACTCAGACCTCGACGTTCAACCACGATACCCTACCCCCACCGCCATGCCCTGGAACACCCTCTAAAAGCCCATCCATATCAAAAGGTCAAGAACCAGCAACATGCCCGCCGAACCCTCACTCTCGACCAGACCTTTCCTCAGCACCATCACCATCGGGGCTTCTGTAGAGTAGGTATCGTAGGGAAAGAGGTCGATCATCCTGGAGATGTACTTTGGACAAGGGATGTGGAGGAGGTTGCGAAAGATGCGAGGTATGCGAAGGTTAGGGAGAGGAGGAGTGAGCAGGAGGTCGGTGGGGATGAGGGGCCTGGGGTTGGGGCTGGGAGAAGGGAACGGAAGGGCACATCGCCGTGTGGGGTTTCTGCCGGTTTTCGTCCCCTGCGTTGACGCTTAGGCGCGCTAAAACTGTGTCATCGGCACAAGGCTCCAACCCCCTCGAGCCTCGTCGCCTCTCCCGAGTCTCGAGCGCCTTCTCTGACCCACCACCATCTTGCACATCTCCTCGCAACGACTTCGAGCCTGGACTCACATCGCCTTGCCCTCAAACTCGATTCCACTACACGACACGCCTTTATTCTCGTACTTATATCTATTGTCTTGACTGATCGAACGAGAATGCCGACGATACTACAGCAACGCTGCATTAGGTATTACCCGTATATTAAAGAAACTCGCGACTTCGTTTGTCTCTGTTTGTTCGTGGTCTTTCTCTTCGCATCTCTCGTCACGTCGCCCTCTTATATGTAGGTTTTTGTTTCCCCTGTCCTACCCTGTCTTTTGTTGGTCTTTTGTTGTATCCTCTTTTGTGTCCGCACTTTTCTTGCTCTTTTGTTACTCTTTTTTTGTTACCCGCTTTCTGAATACATTCACTTGGACCGTCAATGTCGCTTTGACATTCTCATCTGCTTGGTCCCATAGTATCCGCCGCCTATATATCCCCCTTCACCCTTCTCTGGCTTCCTACCCTGTTTCTGGAGTCATAAATGCGGATCGGTCCCCAGCCTGAGTTCACCGTTTCTGAAGTGGATCAAATGACTTATATATTTCACCAACTTCTTATCCAACAGTCAGGAGTGTAGAACCCAAAGCTCTCGCCATTGCTGACCAGTCGCCGAAGCGAAGCGAGGCCGGATCTTGTGTATCTTAACTACGTGAGCCCTTCGAGATGCTAAATTTGCTATAGTGCCCACTAGGGGACGGAAGATTTCAATGGTCTCCCCTATGCTCTTCGTTAGCCTCAAATGGTTCAAGATTTATCAAAACTGGCCATCGTTCCTCACCAGTACCACCGAGGCTCGGAACTCCAACTCAACATAGCTATCGCGTAACTGACAACGACAGGTTCGACCGGCTTTCGCCCCTTCGCTACCCTTCGCGGAGGATAACTCCTCGCCAGTACTTACCACGTCTCGAAATTTACACACATTGAGACCATCCGTGCCTCCTCTTTGAAGGCAGACTGGTTGGAGAGCGCACTCAACCACGTACCCCGGCGCTTCATACCTCAACATAATTTGCTATAAATTCATTGGCTTGAACACCAGGCTCTGCGAGATCATTGCGCCCTGTGCTGTGAGCATGTCAGAAGGCCATCCATCGCGCGTGAACGTAGTGGAGTTCTCAGTGGCACATATTAACTTGTTGGCCCCCAGGAACAGACTACACCATGCATCTACTGTGCAGAAAGACATACGCATGTGCGATGAGGACCGTAGTGGAGGAGAATGTCGCACTTGTGTCAAGCGCGCAAATAGGCGCCCAACACTGATAGATGGCTTCTCAATGAATTTGGCGGAAAACACTAGAGGGTGGATATTCTTCACGGGGGAGGTGGTGGATGGTATTGTGCAAGGATTAGAAAGAGAATCGAAGAAGAGGGGAGACCTCATTCACAGGCAGCCTCAAAACGGGTATCGATGGCGGGACGGCATAAGCCCGATCCATCCCTCATGTCCAAGTCGTCAAAAAGCAGATTGGACATGTGTATTCATTTCGTATTCATAAGAATAAATGGCTACATACCTAAACAAATAACTGATATATAAGTATTGAGCCTGAATACACATTGTGATCGTCAGGCCCAGTCTGGTATGCTTGAACTCACGGATATGCGGCGCCAGCCCGAACACCATCCGTCCTATTTTCAGATGCGGAATCGATCCATTTACGCTCCCTAGTCATTCGCTCCATCACATGCCTCTCGGACGAACCGCCCAACCCAGAATATTCAATGACGCTCAAACTAAGCGCCCGCACAATGGGAGGCTGGCAATCTCCGCGTGCATCGGTTATAGCCTATGTCGAAGCCAAAACGCACGAACGAAGAGAGAACGGGCGTGGGCGAGTAATACAAAGCCCTCAAGTAATACGGTAAACATGAGGGAAGACGAAGACTTGTAAGAAATCAATGACATGGTAAGGCTGTAAGAGGAGTGAAGAAGCTCGAAGGAACGACAGGAAAGGGGAGGATTAGACAGACGGACAGATAGATTAAGTATACACACCAAGGTCTAGAATAGAAGATAGAAACGAATAAAATCCGGCAAGAATGTGAATGCGTAGGAACCGAAGGAGTGAATGGCATCCGGGGGGTGATATCTGTGCATAACGGGCGGGTGGTAGGAGGCGTGGCTTGGCACTACTTTCAGGGCCGTGCAAACCATCCCAGAGGCGAGGAGAGCAGGGCGTGGGCTACTGTGTCCGGCCCAACGAAGAGCGCCAACTATGCTGGACAGGGCGGCGGAGCGTGCAGAGAAAAGTGGGCGCCTAAACTACTCGGTTTTGGGGCACTCTCACTCTTCAAGCTCTCTACCGCGCATGACCGCCTTCATGAACGGAAAGAACTGATTCAGCGTACTTCGGGGGCGACACAGGGCTAACTACACAACGGAGGCAGGCAGATATCAGAGCTCACGCACAAAGGGAGAGAAAAGAAACGCGTACGATAGCATCCTTCATCCCATCACACATGCCCCATCTTCTTCGCCCAATCATACGCCGTCAAGATATCGATAACGCCGAGGTAACGAATCGTCCCTCGCATTGGCCGATCGCTCTCGTCGCCGCCCTCAAGCCGCCTTCATCCTGATAGAAGAGCCACCACCGTCGATGCTCGTCCTCTTCGGAGATGGAATGCCGAAGAGTCACCTTCACCCGCCCTAGACGATTCCAGAGGGGCGTATAGCTTTCCGCATTGTGATAGCCTGGCGAGTGTGCCCGCCTTAGCCAGCGACTTGATGATGATACGTCTCGACGACGCATTCTGTAGTTCGAGCTGTGGGCTCGTCCGTCAGTCATGACAGCAGCTAGGGAGGAGTACTACCACACACCAAAAACACTCTCAGCGTGTTCCGTCCAACAGCGTGCCGGATTGTTTTGATAATGAAGCAGCACAAGTCGCACGAGAGGTAGAAGAAGGAGCCCGATGTTGGAGAGAGAAGGTAGTCGGGGGGGCTGAGCTGGAAATGGTCTTCGCTCGGGAGGCGGATGTAGCCCTTGAACTTGGAGTCGCATTTCGGCCACGGTGTGAGCTCGCTGCCCAAGAGATCGAACGAGAACTTGTGCCGCGCTGTGAACTTGTCGTCCGTGCCGTTTTATTTTATCCCAAATCGAGATGCCTATAGGTGATCGTTAGCGGCCTCGTACTTGAACTTGGCAAGGCAGGCTACTTACAAAGATCGCTGTAGGCATGTTGTAGTCGACACGGCCTTCGTTGATGAGAACCCCGACCAACGGGCGATCCTGCTGCGAAGCGCTGGAGCCCCGGCGCGTGAAGGTCGCCTCCGCCTCCCTCGGCCAGCTATTTGCTCCCCTCGCCAACGAGCGCCTCGTCATCGTACGAAAGTGACCGCGAGCCTCCCGAGGCTTTGTACTGAGGGTAAAATCGCCGGTGCTTGGAAGAAGAGGGCGTCGAGCTGGTCGTGTTACGGCGCAGGACGGCGGGCTGGGACATGGTGCTGAGGTGGGTGCGGCGATGACGACGACGAGCCCACGGGTGGATGGAGGCGGATTTCTTGGGGTAGCAGAGACTCTTGAACTGGTCACGATAGCGGGGAGAGTCTAGTTCTACAAGGTGGGCGGGCGTGAGTTCAGTTGCGGCGGGGCCTGCTGTATGGGTGGGAACGCGGCGGGGGCTACTTCCTGGCGGTCAACGCTAGCTGGCGGTGAGGGTGGAGACCCAGTATGTTGGAGCCCTTCTTCACATGCGGCATGTCGACGTCGTCAGGCTGAGTCTCCACGAGCTTCTCTTTCGTCGTTATCGCCACGGTGTGCACGGAGGACGTCGGCGAGTGGGTGTCGATGAGGGCGATCCGGAAGAACGCTGCAGACGAGGGTACCAGACTTGCTGCATTGTGACGTTGAGGATGATCAAGAGAAGCTGAGCGCCGAGAGATTTAGCCCTCGACCAGGTGGAGGCATCGACCGTAGGCGGAAGCAACCAGCGTGTCGAGGTTGAGGTTAGGAGCAAGCGGGAGGTCGCCCGTCATTCGGCTGTGGGACACCACCGGATCAATTGGCCCTCCGTCTCTTCGACCTCGACGGCGATGTCCTGGACTCACTGATATCAGGGAGAAGCCTGCCTGTGGGCCCGTCTCCCGACAGGCGTCTGACCCTACGCTGCACAACTTCGCCAGGCATGACGCCCAGCAGGGGCAGTCTCAGCCCGAGTCGCCGCGCCCACCCCACGCTCATCATCCTCGCTACTCGACGGCGTCTCGCGTCTCTGTGCATTTCTTCGATCCTGAACGATGGCGGAGATTCGGGGGACCCTCACTCAAAACAAGAACAAGAGCACGCACGACGAGAAGGCAGGAAAACACGACGAGGAGCGCCCATGCACTGCTACCAATCGGAGTGCTTAGTGCTGACTCGGACGATACCGTTGCCGTCGACGCAGACGGGGTGTGTATGCATCTGCTTCATTACTAGACTCCTCAACACGTCGCTCATCAAACTGTAGACGAGCCAAGGCCAAAATCAAGCCTCGTCAGCTCGGTGTCGTGTTCCGCGACCTGCGCGCAGTTATGCTGAACTCGTGACAGCGCTTGGCATCATGGAGATGGAGAAATCTACGATGGAAGTTACCTGTGCGGAGGTTAGGGAGAGGAGAAGGGTCGATGGGGATGAGGGTTTGGGTTCGAAGTTAGGGAACGGAAAGGCTCGCCGTTCGACGGGTTGTGTCCTTGCCGGTATATGTCTCCTGCGTTGGTGGATAGGCGCGCTTAAACCCTGTTAACGGAACAGGGTTCCAACCTCCCCAATTCTCATCACACTCCCGAGTCTCCAACCCGTCTCGCACCCACCTTTCTTATACCCATTTCCCACACCTTCTCTCGCCTCTCATCTCGAATCACAACTGATTTTTTCCCTCAAGCTCCGGCGCTGGATCACGCAGGCAGCTCGGTTGGTTTAAAAGAGAGACAGGTTGTTATTGGATATATCTTGCCCTGGCTTATTGAACGAGAATGCCATCAAGATGTGCAGCAGCGCTACTCGTAATTATGAACGCTCTTGAAATGGCCCCTTCGAGATACTGACATCGCTTTAGCGCTCAATAGGAACTATCGCGTGGATGGCGACATCAGGTTCGACGAGCTCACACCACCTTCACCACCGTTCGCAGAGTGCAACCCCTCGCTAGTACGACTCCTCGAACGCGCCCATTCTGCAAACAGAATGGAGAGAACGTCTGAACAAAACCTTGTGCCCCAGATCACGTACTCTTCGACTCTTGAGTGCAAACCCACCAAATCCATTGCCCCGGCAGTAGATTACGCTCCATGTACTGATCCTCACTGCAAGGTTCTATGATTTGGCTGCTCTGAATTCATCTGTTTAGCCATCGGACTCGGTGAGATCGTTGCATCCATGTGCTGTGACTGAAGGCTTTCCCGCACGCGTGAACGTAGCGAAGCCCTCAGTCGCACACGTTACCTTGTGTGGGCCCATAGGAACCGCCAAACTTATAGGGATCCTGCGCTGGGGGGCTTTCGCACGTGCAACAAGCACTTGGGATGTCCACAGTGGAAGAAAATGTGGCACACCGCGAAATAGGCGCCGCCCAACTCTGATGGGCGGCTTTGTCACCAAGTTCGGCGGGAAAGACGAGAGCGCGGAGAATAATGACGGGGAAAGCTTGAGACTGTGTCGAGGATGTATTCAAAGGGGATTAAAGAAGGGGAGAGCGCCCGTTGTCTGGCAGTACGATAGCACAGGCGGCCTCAACGAATGAAGGGATGGAAAAGCGCGATACATCCCTAATACATGTCGCCGAGGCAGCGTTGATATTCAAATCATATCCATATTCATAGAAAAAGGCAGGTAAATTACCTACATATCTAGCTGATATAAGGTTTGAGCTGAGGTGGGTGTCAGGCCCAGGCAAAAGGGCGCCGGACTCTCGCATACGGATCGCCAGTCCGACCATTGTCAGATGTGCGACCGTTACTTCACGCTTGCCCAATCGTTGGCTCCATCGTACGTTCGACCAAATCGCCCAAATTCCAGAATATTCAATACCGATCAAAATAAGCGCGCGCACTGGTGGGCTCCGATCTTCGCGTGCATCTGGCTGCAGGGGCCCTGGAAGTACGTTCGAGCGAGCTTCGGGACCAGAAGCTTAAATCTCTACTCAGATCGTTAGCCTAAAATAGGGATCTCGAGAGAAGAAGGTGTACACCCTGCCTGGCCTACTCCCCGAACCCCAAGCACATCCCTACCCTCCACCTCACTCCATTTCTCTACTCTTCTCCGGTGGAGACAGTCCATACCATCCCAAAAGCGACTTTGTATCCATGAGCGGAACCGTAAATTAAGTCTGGACTCTGAATACGTACTCGGAAGGGTGGAAGAAGCGGCGGGGCCGAGGCTGAGATGGTGCCAGTACGAAGTCCAGCATGTCAAGCTGCAGAGAGGCTGGTGGGGAGGAAGAGGCCGTACTGCTCGGGGTACAGTGATTACATGCAGAGCCCGCAGCCATTATGCGTCTAAGTACCTGAAGACGATTGCACTGTTGGAACACTATCTGCGAGATATGAAAGGAATGACGCACCCATAACGTTCGAGAAGGTACCTTAGACTATCTTGGGTATATTTTAGTTGAAAATACGCACCATTCCCTTCGAAACCACTGACAGCACGTTATCGACCGCGAAGCTTGCTGCACAGGCTAGGCTGAGAACGACTGGCTGGATATTTGGAGTATGAGCGGATTATTCACGGTGGTGTGGTTTCGAAGGCCCAAAGCCGTTCAGGTAGAAAAGAACTAGAGTTAGAAAAGCTCATTGTGTCGAGGTGGAGGGAGGTGGAGGTTTAGGTGAACGCCTGATTGCTGGCTGGCTGGCTGGTCACCGGCGTTTTGGCGTGATTCTAATGTCCCTATCCTCCACTTCCTACGCTGCATTCTTCCCCGACTTCTGCAGATGACGATCCATGACAGACGAGGCGATATCGAGTCCGCCGTCGTTGGCAGAAGTTGAGGGTGCCATGTAGTCGCGGACCCGGTCCAAGAGCAGGTTTGATGGCTTGGGCATCGCGATCAAAGTCGAGCTCGCTGTCCGCGTCAAACGGATCGGCAATTTCTTCTCTCAACCACGACGTTCCCTTGCGCCCAACGCCGGCCGCTTCTTTGCTCTGGCGAGCAACGTCAAATCGGCTGCAGCTCTACTTATAAAAATACCTCGACGCTGGGCAAGTTGAAGCGGGTGGATGGAAGGGAGAGCATGGTCTTGGAGCATTGGCGTTCCTCTAACCTTGGTGAGCTCTACGCATGACTTAGTTTTGGCTTTTACTCACATACCTCGAAGTGTGCCGCCTTTAGCTATTCTAGATATATCAATTTACGAGTCCGAGCAACTAATCATCGATACGGGTTTCAGCGCGGAGCGCTGAAAGACCTTGAATTTCCAATCGCTAGCTAGGAACACTCTCTACCTCTGATTCGTGAAGCTTCAAGGCTGAGCACTGAGCGTCGACTCCTATGTACCGGATCTGGAATGGCTTGACAGTTGTGTGTGCACGGAGGCACGAGGCTTTGACATAGGCTGCGCTGACTTCTCAAATCAGGTTACTCCTCCACTTCAACTTGAATCGTTGCCCCCCACATCAGCCAACAGCCCGCCGGCGCAAATGGATCCCCCAGACCGGCATGGACCGCCTCGAAAGCGAGATCAAGTCAAGGGGTGGTTGAAGAAACATCTTACCGGGTCGACTACGCCCTCTCCGTCTCTCTCTCCGGCGCTATCCCAAACTAATCTGTCAAAAGATCAGACTCCTCGGCCCTTCCCTGGCACCGCGGCAAAGGCTGGGGCTGGAGTCAATGTTTCCCTTATGTGCGAATCACCAAGCACAGGCCACAATTTCTACGAAGGTGTCAAGACTACGTTGCGGGCGATTGAAAGGGCGGCCGACGTTTTCACGCCGTTGAAGAGTACCGCGGCTGCGCTGCTTGTCATCTGTGACACCATCGACGTGCGTCCTCTGTCGGACCTTCTCTCCCATTCCACTGACATCTGGCTAGGCTTACGGCAAGAATCGCGAGGAGTTTGAGCGACTGCTGAAGAGAGTAGATGTGATATCCTCCATCATGGCATCCTGGCCGAAGGACGCTTCACAAGGAGCCGAAGATCGTTTTAATGGGCTCTCGCGGTAATTTTAAATCATTATTTCGAGACGCCTTGCATCACTGACGATGAAAATAGGACCCTAGTCGATATGCAAAAATTGTTGACGAACAAGATCGACGAAGATAGGTCGAAGCTCGAGCGCGCGATGCTCACGGCTCAGGACGGCCAGGAAGTATTGAAGATTACTCGAGAAATCGAACTCGCGATGGAAATCGGTCTGGTGAGTTAACTAGACGCTAATTCCAGCAGGAAACTCACACATGATAGTTCGAGGCAACCGCCACCAACGAGCGTCGAACTCTTCAAATCGTCGACAATATCGGATGGATTAAGGACAGGTTTTGCAGTACGTTCCCGCCTTTGAGTCCAATATCATCCCTTATACCTCACCACAGTCATTGAGGACACCGCTGGCGCACAACGCAACATCGAAGCGGCCGTTGAATTTCTCTGGAAAACTGGTAAGGCTGTTCGCCCTGGCCACGACGCATCGCTCATCTCTACGGCTAGAGCTACTGAATAAACTTGGAAACGTCAACATTGGGGAATATAACAATCCGAAGCGGGGCTCCGAGTGTGTGCCAGGCACTCGCCTATCCCTGCTTTCCATGCTCTTGGCGTGGGCAGAGGTCCAGCTATCCCCCCATCTCTTTTGGCTGAACGGGTTGGCGGGTACGGGGAAGACTGCCGTGGCCAAGACGCTCTGCTCCAAACTCAAGGAACGGGGGCTCCTCGGTGCTACGCACTTCTGCACGGTCAAGGAGAGCGAACTGAGGAACGTCTATCTCATCATCCCTACCCTCGCGAAGATTCTAGCACAGGAACACCCGAAGTTTGGTGCCGCCCTTCAACAACTCCTAGCCGACGATGGCGCATGTAGAAATCCGACGAACATGCGCCTGAAGGATCAGTATGCGAAGCTTATCCTTCAGCCCGCTGAGCAGGCGTTCCGGTCTGACGAGGTCGTCGTGCTCTGCGTGGACGCCTTGGACGAATGCGACGACAAAGACGCCATCGAGGACTTCATCGCCGCCATCCTTTCGCAAACACCGAAGACCTCGATCAAATTCTTTCTCACCAGCCGTCCTGAACGTGCACTCAGGCAGCCCTTCAAGAAGTTTGATTCGACGCAACATAAATCGCTTCGGCTGCACGAGATCGACGCCAAGGACGTCCACGCTGACATAGCCCTCTTCCTCGACAACTGCTTCAAGCGTAACACCGAGATCTACGAGCAATACCAGCAGAGCTGGCCCCCTCCTGAAATTGAGAAGATCGCCGAATACTCTGGCAACTTGTTCATCGTGGCGTCGACCGCCTTCAAGTACATTACCTCGTCAAATGGCCTGTGCGTTCATCGATTCCAGCAATTCATTCAGCGCTCGTCGGATCTCAAATCCAAGGGGATCGACACTTTATACCACGGGATTTTGGCGGAAGCTTTCAAGGACCTTGAAGACGACGAAGCAACTCTGGTACATTCTGGGTTGTCACTCCTCATCACTGCTCAGAAACCCCTTTCAGTGCATGATTATGGGGCGCTTCTCGGGACAACTGTTCAGAACGTCCGAGGGGCCTTTAACGCACTTCACTCTGTTGTTCAAATCCCCGAGGATGGGAAGAACGATGCCACCATCTCAATCTTCCACGCATCCTTCTTCGACTACATCACTTCGGAAATGCTTCGAGCGCAACGATGGGCCGTGATCGTTTCTATCGCCCATTCAAGCACCGCGGAAGCCTGCTTTAGGATCATGGGCTCGCTGCTCCACTTCGGTGTTTCGGGAGCACACACATCATACAAGAGCAATGACGACCAACCTATGCGACTGTCCATCTCATCGGAGCTTGCATACGCATGTACGGCCTGGGGGGAACATGTTATGTATGCTGGGGTCAACGATCATTGGCAATCCAAACTGCGAGGGTTTGTGAGCGGGCCGATGGTGTTGTATTGGTTGGAAGCCTTGAGTGTTGTGAGGAATGTCCAGTACGCCTACGCCATTCTTTGGCGGTTATCGAAGGTAAGCAGTCCAACCTGTCTTTAGCTATGAAATATCTGATGACATCGGAGTAGATACTTGGTCCCACAGAGCTTGGCATTCTGCTGAGTGATGTCGGCGATTTTGCCCACAACTTTCAGACTCCCATCTCCCACAGTGTGCCCCATCTATACCTCTCTGCCCTGCCGTGCTACTCTGCGATAAAGAAGCCAAACCAAGCTCTCTTTCCGGAGTTCACGGGGGTTCCCAAGCTGCACCATCGACCTCTTGGAGGACGGCACGTTCTGACTGTAAATGGGGGACACTCTACCTACTCAGTTGCATTCTCGCCTGACAGCAAGTACTTTGCATCGGGTGACGGCGATTATGTCGTTCGCATCTTCAATGCGCAGACTGGACAGATGGTCGTGGGCCCATTCAAAGGGCATACGGGCTGTGTTACCTCAGTGGCCTTCTCTCCCGATGGGAAGAAAATCGCCTCAGGCTCGCTCGACAAGACTGTTCGGGTCTGGGATGCGCAAACGGCCCAGCCGGCCTTGGAGCCACTCACTGGACATACAGACAAAGTCAACTCGGTGGGCTTCTCCCCTGATGGGAGGTACGTGGTCTCTGGGTCGGATGACGAGACCGTCCGGGTCTGGGACGCGCAAACAGGTCAACCTGCATTTGATCTTTCTGCAATACAAACAGATGCCGTGAAATCAGTTGGGTTCTCTCCCAACGGGAGGTACATCATCTTTGGCTCAGCCGACAACACCGTCCAAGTCTGGGATACACAAACACGTCAGTCTGCCTTGGATCCATTCACAGGACATACGGATATGGTTCGCTCAGTAGCTTTCTCTCCCGATGGGAGGAAGATTGTCTCTGGATCATACGATCACACCATCCGGGTCTGGGATGCGCAGACGGGCCTGCCCGTTTCAGATCCATTCACGGGGCATACAGACTGTGTTTGGTCCGTGGCCTTTTCTCCTGATGGGAGCCATATCGTGTCTGGCTCGTTTGACGGGACCGTGCAGGTCTGGGATGCGCAAACAGGCCAGCCTGCTTTGGATACTTTCACAGGACATACCAGTTGGGTTTACTCAGTCGCCTTCTCGCCCAATGGGAGGCACGTCATCTCTGGGTCACACGACGAAACCATCCGAGTCTGGGACTTGCAGACCAGCCAAGCAGCCTCCGATAGCGGCAGAGGACATACCGGCGCAGTCAACTCAGTATCCTTCTCGCCTGATGGTAGGTACATCGTGTCCGGCTCGTACGACAAGACAGTTGGGGTCTGGGATGCGCAGACGGGCCAACCTGCTCTGGATCCATATACTGGCCATAGCGGCTCGGTTCAGTCAGTTGTGTTCTCGCCCGATGGGAGGCACATCGTCTCTGGCTCTGGAGACCATACTATCCAAGTCTGGGATGTTCAGACCGGCCAAGTAGTGTTGGACCCATTCAGAGGCCATGGACATGGGGTTACATCAGTAGCTATCTCACCGGATGGGAGACAGATCGTCTCTGGCTCATTCGACAAGACTGTCAGAGTCTGGGATGCACGAACAGGGAAACCTGCTTTGGATCCATTTACAGGACATACCAGAAGTGTTTGCTCAGTGGCCTTCTCGTCCGATGGGTGGCACATCGTCTCTGGCTCAGCCGACAAAACCGCCCGGGTCTGGGATGTGCAAACGGGTCAGCCTACCCTGGGTCCATTCAAAGGGCACAGTGACTGGGTTAGGTCGGTCGTGTTTTCGCCTGACGGGAAGCACGTCGCCTCTGGGTCGGATGACAAAACTATCCAAGTCTGGGATACGCAGACCGGTCAAGTGGCTGTGGGCCCATTCAGTGGACATACAGAATTTGTTCTGTCCGAGTCAGTGGCCTTCTCCCCCGATGGGAGGTACATCCTTTCTGGTTCGGAAGACAGAACCGTTCGGGTCTGGAATGTGCAGACGGGGAAAGCTGCTTTCGATCCATTCGTAGGACATACGGACGATATCAAATCGGTAGTGTTCTCCCCCGACGGGAGCTGCGTTGCGTCTGGCTCGAGAGATAAGACCGTCCGGGTCTGGAAGCTCCCTCAAGCTCTTGGAGCCCGAGAAAGTCAAGGTACGACAATCCTTCAGCCAGTGTGGGACCAACCTTGTTAACCTGGCTTTCAGAACACGGCTTTCTCCACGAATATCCCAAGGGTGCTCCGGGGTTCAAAAAAATCACCTAGGGTCGGAAAGATTTTTTTGGCCATCCCAAGGGTAACTATCTAACTACGTAATCAGGGGCATGCCTATATATAGTAATATGACATCATTTTTTTGGGCGCTTCTTTGCCCGGTTACCCTCCGACGTCCTACACGCATCACAAGTCCACGATTTTGGCGCGGCTTCAAGTTCAATACATGCGAGATGATACTGGAAGGTAATGAGAATAATTAGTGAGCAGTGAGGCGCTTCAGAATGGTGAGTAACGTACCCAAACCGTCTCGCACCCCTTCTTGTGACACTGGAGCGCCGGATTCTCTGCGTCAGTTGGCGTGGCAGGTGAGCCACAGATACAGTTACCGAGCATTTCGCTCTCATCCGCATCCTCAATGATGCGTCGTTTCCTCTGTCTCCGAACTCGCCCACCGGTCACCTGTTCAACGTCCTCGGGATCCTCCGGTGCAGCTGGCAGTGGAACTGCAGGCTGGGTCAACTCGCCGACGTTGGGATTGGCGGCGGATGTAGGTGAGGGTACACCTATATGGGTGCCGGTTGGTACACTAGACTGGCTAATCGAGGTGAGCGCTTTTCGACTGATATGAATCTTGATGGGCGCCGAGACTCTGCTTAGTCGATTGTTATCAGCGCGCTGGGTGTCGTGAGTTTAAAATGAATCACTCGCCTTTCGTCACTCCGTTCACTCGGTGTTGGGCTAGCTGGCGCACTCCCATCTTCCAGCATATCCTCGCCATCATCCCAGAAGCCCTCAGCTCCAAGCTCACCCTCAAGATCCATCCCCTTGTCGGATCCTTCGTCATTCTGGGACTCAGAATTGTCCTCCCCAATCATCGCAAAGGCCGCCGCTCGATTAGCAACGTCGAGCTCGTTTATTTGCTCAGGCGAAGGCCTACAATAAGAAGGAAACGAATTAGAACCATGCATGGCAAAAGTCTGTGAGTAACAAAAGAGAATTCACGTACTGCGTCGCACTGCTTGACTTGTGGCCTTCAGAGACTGCTAATTTCGAGGGATCCGACGCCGTTGTTCGACGAAGCGATCCTTGATGTCGCTTCGCCCAGATCCCTTCGACGAGTTTCTTCTCGAAGTTGGTGAGTTTCTAGAGGTCGGCGAATTCATCTGGGCGGCGAGTGGGGTGAGCGCGATGGAGATGGGCTCGGAGGTTGTACAACCAGACGGCGGGCGTATTTTTGGGACATGCGGGGCATTGAATGGGTCGGTTTGTGCACGGCGCAGTCGCCGTAGAAACCGATGCACGGCCATACTGAAAGGTGACGTTCAAATTCTTGCACCGGGACTTCTTCTTGTTGACTCGGAGGTTCGCCTGTGCGCCCTTCCCCTTCTCCAGATACCACATACACACCGGAGACGCCTGCAGACACATTCCACACGGCTCGTCGGACTGTCGAGCTTTGATTCGGGGATCGCAGAGAATGTGGGCGGCCATGTGCTCAAGTACTCGAGCCCCCTGACCCGGATCGAGAAGATACGGTGGGTCGCAGTATTCGCACTCGACGATGTCCCCGAAGCCAATTTCTCTAATGTCTCGTTCATCTTCACAAAGGAAGCATGCGTACCCTGTGTTGGGATTGTTAGAAGGATTGCGCAGAACGGAGAATGAAGGTACGCACCACCAGCCTCTCTATACGGGAACTGCTTTGACGACACCACCTTCGGAATGCCTCGCAGGTCATTTACAGTCAGCCGGCCGTACAGACTCGCCGCGAGCGCCACAAGAAACGCGCTATCTAGAAGATGGAAAATGGAGGACGGGCTGGAAGGTACCGAGGCCACGACCGGATCGATTGCTTCAATTGCTCGACCCGGGACGGTGAACGTGAGTTCTGGAGCGTACGAGACCGTCCTCCAGTCGTACATCCCTGAGGTGTCCTCGTCTGTCCGTGCGGGGCGAAGGCCGAGCATCTGGAACGAAATGCTCACGTATTCTTCACCCAGCACGCTCCGTGAAACGTCGTCCACAACCTGCCCATCCACTCGTATTCCGTTCACCTCTCCAAGACCGAGCCAGGGCTGACCATTACAACAGAGTATCGTTGCAACGGGATCGTGAACAACCAACCGAGCAGTGGTGGAGTCGGATCCAACGAGGTGAGTTGTGTTTCGTTCTATAGTGCTCGGAGAAAAGCGCTGAACATGTTGGATTCGCTTGAGGCGGTCGACCGAAGTGGGGATCTTCCGGTATTTGCTGTACGCCGAGAGTAGCCGTGACTTCAGCACTGCGATGCCTTTAATGAGCAACGTCTTGCTGAAGGATGGTGGGGAAGGTCGGGGTGTAGCTGTTACAGAGTTCAATTGAACCCCGTCGTCGTCGTCGTCATCCTCCTCCGGGTCATCAGCAGCGAGTGCGATAGAATCCTCGACTTCAACTCGCGCATCCTCCGCGGTCTCGGGGGTGTCTTCGTCAAGAAGGATGGGAGGCGAAGGGGTCTCCGGGCTGTCGTTGTCGAGAGATGGGTCGTCCTCGCTAGTATCTTCAATGTATTCGGTCGTCTTGACGAGTAGTTGACCGTTTGGCGCGAGAATGTCGACAGGGTCCTTCGCAATATCTTGCTCTAGCTGGGAGAACATGTTCTTGGCGTCCGGCATGAGTTTCTCGACAATCCTTCGCCCCACCCTCCAGACTGTCTGGAGTATCACATCCCGGACTTTCGTCGATGCGCGCCAGCTTCCCGGTTTCAAATGGTCGGATGTCGCTGGAATCGTGTTGAACATACGATCCATGAGCGGGATTTTCAGCCTACGTGGTGGTCGATCCCAGTGAGGGTACTTGGCGAGGATGTTTGCGACTTCAGCTGTGGATCCTAAGCGCCAAGAGACCTGTAGGATGTCGAGGTTGGCGTCGTTTCCGACCATCGTTCGCAGGTCGCCAAAGATCTCTTCAAGCCGGTCAGTGCCCAGAAGAATAATCCAAAACTCGCCGTCCGGGTCGTCCACCTTCGCCTTTGCCACACAAAAGAATACATTCTTGAGCATGATCATGATATCCGTGTAGAGGAGGGTGGGCAAGAACTCTTTCCCTTCCATGCGGTACAGCAGGAAGCCCAGGTGCGCCGCAGCACTGAGGTGCTCTAGTTGCTCGGAGAGGGTCAGATCGACGCATAGGTATGGAAAGACCGTATGGAAGAGGAACTGGCCGAGGATCCAGAGCGCCTCGCGTGTTCGCACATATCCAGGATTCATGTCTTCTTTCGTCGGCGCGCGAGGAAGATTCCAAATCGCTTGAAGGAGCCCAAACGCGAGGTTAACATCTTGTTTGTCGTCTGGGTTGAGGAGAGAACCGATATGCGTTTTCGTTTTCCCTTCATCCTCAAAGTGAGTGCTGAGGATAGCTGGTGTGATGCGAGTACCTGCGACGACGATTCCTTGAGGGCGGATCAGCAGATTTCGGAGCCGCTTGAATACGTGCTTCCAGTCTTTATCCGCCGTAACATCGTCGTCACCAACATGCATATTCATGAAGGGGAGAGACTGAAGCAGTGGGTATATGGGAGATTCTGGCGACAGTTCAGTCTTGAAAGTCAAGTCGGCGAGAGCTGCACCACGACGTGTTTCGCCATCAGACGCGATGGACACAACACGTATGCCAGTACTGTCTTGATGCTCGTTCACCCCATCGAGAGTCGTCTGTATAACCTTCGCATGTTCTTGACCTGTTTCCTTCTTGCAATCCCCCGATATGAGGACTCCACGAGCAGCGTAAAGTCGATTGTCCTTCGCCAACAGCCCAACTGCGCCGATCGTTGCCTAATCGAGCATCACTGGTAAGCGACGCAGAATCAAAACGGAACCAATGCATCTCTCACCTCTCCCGCATAGTGAACCGTTCCATCATCGATTGCCTCGAACACCCCCACCATATCTTCCTCACTCCCAAACTCAAGAGATACCTTATGGGCGTGTTCGCGGCACACGCCCATGAGCATGTTCGTCTTCGAGTCCCACCGGATACGCTTCTCCGTCGCCAGCTCATCAAACATCAATACCGCATGTCGTCTTGGTGCATCCACAGCTGGCTTCAAGATGCTGAGAATGGGCTCAAACGTCGCTTCAACATTCTTCGACACCTCAGCAACCGTAGGAGCCCCAGGAGATGGAATGATTGGTGGAATCCGGGCTTGGTTGCGCAGAGTTGTGACGGACGGCAACCCCAATGCACGGTGAGCAATTGCAGCTATGCGATCCCCTCCGAGCCTCCACAGGACGACCCCCTTCATGTACTCCTCCTCCGTGTAGTCCTTGGGGGTGTACAGCCGCTTCACGGCTTTCACGCACTGCCCTAGGATATGCCGCACCCCTCGCTTCTGTCGAAGCCCTACACGAATGACTGCGTCCAGTCGCTCGACCTTCTTGCTCGCAACCGCTGACAGAATTCGTTTGAAATCGGACAGGGCATTCGCTGCAGTCGCCAGCTTTCGCGCAAGGTTCAACGCTCGCAGCCGGTGGAACTCGATCTGCGTGTTCTTGTGTCGCAATGCGTCGATGAGAGCAGAGATGCCGAGGTACGCATATCTCGTTCCTTCGCGTGTTCCATGCCTCATCCGATCGACAATTCCCTCTAGGCTTCGGTTCTCTTTGAGTGCCATGCACGCCCCGCATCCTTCGCCTTCATGAAGACCAGCACCTCCACTACACGACTTTGACCACAACACCAGGCGCCCGTCATCCACCATATAGCTCCAGGGGAGACTGTTGACATCGTGTAGGCCGAACGGGTATGCGGAGTGTGGCGATAGCCCTGGGGGTACGTTGACCCTGTATCCAGCACAACGGGAGATTACTGAACTTGATCTCGTAGTGCTTCGTGTGCTGTTCTGTGTTATCGGTGGTGCACACGCCTCGTCGTCCGAATCGGGGATAAGAATCGCGTCGGTAGACTGGTGCACGACAGCTTGCGGGGTAGCGGGCTCACTCGGCTGGGCAACGGTGGTGTTCTGTGTGGAGGTTGGCGGTACCGTTGTCCCTCGCCTTTGATATCAGTGAGTACGGTTGGTTACTGGCCCTCAGGCATGGTACTCACCACTTCTTTAGCCCATCGGCAACCCGTTCCATCCGCATCTCAAAGAGTGCTTCGCTCAGCCCTCGCTTAGAGACGAAGTACTCAACGAAACCCACGAGTCCGACAACTGACGCCCGGCGTACACCTCGGAACTGATGTTCCTTGTCGTTTCCGCCCCACCCCAGCTCCCTGTGAAGGATGGGATTGATCACCTCCTCCCACAACTCGTCCTCGTCTAGCCCCGGGTTATCGAAGTTCTCGGGTGCCTGATCAAACGCCGCAAGGAAGTCATTTCCTTCACCGGCTGGTTCATGGAGCGTGCCGAGCATAGAAACGAGCGTTGATGTTACGGCAAGTGTATTGCGTGGAGGGGCGGTCGATGGCTGCAGTGACCGACAGGCGGGCTGGGAAACCGAGGACGGGCCTGGACTGCCAGGCTGTAACGGCGCGGATCTGAGTAGCGGAGGTTGCGATACCGTAGAGGGCACTACAGGCGCCTTTGTCTTCTTCCCAAAGAACGATGTTATGCTCTTCATCCCTTTGGTCCGGGCCCTCTTGCAGCCATCCGAAGGCATGTGCTGCTTTGTTAGGTTCCCCAATCCCCCTACTCCGAGTGGTACACTCTTTCCACATAGTGGACATATTGCGTCGCCGGCACTGTTGTATTTCAACGTCTGTGTAATAGTATGTATTGATTTTGTCAATGCTTCCATCTTTACGGCATAGGTGCATATGATGCTAACTGACCTTCGGATCGACGGTATGCTCTTCTTTTTCCTTCTGTTTTGGAGCCATGTTGCCCAGGCACTGAGAGATTGCAGAGAGAATGAAAACAAGCTTGACGAGGAATAGACTGAGTGGCCGAGCAATTTGCGAGTTTGTTTGCGAGCAAAGCAAAAATCGAGTCATTCCCGGAATAGCAATCATCCAAATTGGTACATAGGGGTTAGGCCAAATATGGATCATAGACTCTGGAGCGTATTTCACGGTTTCCACATTGATTGCTGACCTTCAAGATGTATTATATGGTACTATAGAGTTGTAATATACTGTTTCCAAGCTTTAAATCGACTCCCAGACCCCCAAACCAATGGGGGTCAGAAAGATTTTTTTCTGACCCTCCGAGGGGACTAACTAACTATCCCACGGTCGCTCATTTGAACCCCGGAGCACCCTTGGAATATCCCTTTGGTTGCGTCACGGTCGGAGATGATGGATGGCTGCGAAACACCGACGGGGATCTCCTTATGTGGATTCCACCCTCCTGGAATCCGGGATTGTATCGCTGTGGTGTGCAACAGATCATCGGAAAAGTGGCGACTACCAAGATTGAGCTTCGGGACGCAGTTTGCCATGGCGAGCAGTGGTTTAGGTATGTACTATCACGAATGTGTGTTTCTTTTTTTTTTGGCCCGGTGCTCATGAGAAACTTATAGATGTCAAGAATCCCCGTCTTTAGATCCCACCGTTGAGGGCGTACTCTGGCCAATCTCATGTCCACAAGTCCTGATTTGAGATGGCCGCCTATATTGGCGTTGGATCATGATCAGCCTTTGGAGCTCACCATGTAGCTTTTGACCTGACCCTTATTTCTTCTTATATTCGCTTACTGGACTCTAGCCCCATGCTACCTATCTGGACCTCGACATTCCCTTCGGCGGGCTGCGTTTGCCTTTGACTGACTTCGGAATACCTACCATCGCTAGGCCTTTATTTAGAGGTTAGAGCCATTTCCCCACCTTTCCTAGAGCCCTCAGTCGCACGTTAACTTGTGCGGGCCCATAGGAACCCCCAAAGTTATAGGGATCTTGCGCTGGGGGGCTTTCGCACATGCAACAAGCACTTGGGATATCCACAGTGGAAGAAAATGTGGCACACGCGTCAAGCGCGAGAAATAGGCGCCCAACTCTGATGGGCGGCTTTGTCACCAAGTTCGGCGGGAAAGACGAGAGCGCGGAGAAAAATCACGGGGAAGGCTTGAGACGGTGTCGAGGACGTATTAAAAGGGGATTGAAGAAGGGGAGAGCGCCCGTTGTCTGGCAGTACGATAGCACAGGCGGCCTCAACGAATGAAGGGGTGGAAAAGCGCGATACATCCCTAATGCATGTCGTCGAGGCAGCGTCGATATTCAAATCATATCTATATTCATAGAAACAGGTAGGTGATACCTACATATCTAGCTGATATAAGTTTTGAGCTGAGTTACACAGTGGGTGTCAGGCCCAGGCAAAAGCGCGCGGCATACCCGGACTCTCGCATATGGATCGCCAGTCCGAGCTCTTCTCGGATGTGCGATCGTTAATTCACACTGGCCTCCATCGTACGCTCGACCAAACCGCCCAAATTCCAGAATATTCAATAGCGCTCAAAATAAGCGCGCGCACTGGTGGGCTCCGATCTTCGCATGGATCTGGCTGCAGGGGCCCTGGAAGTACGTTCGAGCGAGCTTCGAGACCAGAAGCTTAAATCTCTACTCAGATCGTTAGCTTGAAATAGGGATCTCGAGAGAAGAAGGTGTACATTCTGGCCGGCCTATTCCCCGAACCCCAAGCACATCCCTACCCTCCACCTCACTCCATTTCTCCACTCTTCTCCGGTGGAGACAGTCCATACCATCCCAAAAGCGACTTTGTATCCATGAGCGGAACCGTAAATTATGTCTGAATACGTAGTCGGAAGGGTGGAAGAAGCGGCGGGGCCAAAGCTGAGATGGTGCCAGTACGAAGTCCAGCGTGTCGAGCTGCAGAGAGGCTGGTGGCGAGAAAGAGGCCGTACTGCTCGGGGTACAGTGATTACATGCAGAGCCCGCAGCCAATGTTTGTCTAAGTACCTGAAGACGATTGCACCGTTGGAACACTATCTGCGAGATATGAAAGGAATGACGCACCCATAACGTTCGAGAAGGTACCTTAGACTATCTTGGTTATAGTTCAGTTGAAAATACGCCCTTCGAAACCACTAACAGCACGTTATCGACCGCGAAGCTTGCTGCACAGGCTAAGCTGAGAACGACTGGCTGGATATCTGGAGTATGAGCGGATTATTCACGGTGGTGTGGTTTCGAAGGCCCAAAGCCGTTCAGGTAGAAAAGAACTAGAGTTAGAAATGCTCATTGTGTCGAGGTGGAGGGAGGTGGAGGTTTAGGTGAAAGCCTGATAGGCTGATACCGGCGTTTTGGCGTGATTCTAATGTCCATATCCTCCACTTCCTACGCTGCATTCTTCCCCGACTTCTGCAGATGACGATCCATAACAGACGAGGCGATATCGAGTCCGCCGTCGTTGGCAGAAGTTGAGGGTGCCATGTAGTCGCGGACCCGGTCCAAGAGCAGGTTTGATGGCTTGGGCATCGCGATCAAAGTCGAGCTCGCTGTCCGCGTCAAACGGATCGGCAATTTCTTCTCTCAACCACGACATTCCCTTGCGCCCAACGCCGGCCGCTTCTTTGCTCTGGCGAACAACGTGAAATCGGCTGCAGCTCTGTAAGAATACCTCGACGCTGGGCAAGTTGAAGCGGGTGGATGGAAGGGAGAGCATGGTCTTGGAGCATTGGCGTTCCTCTAACCTTGCAATGTGAGCTCTGCGCATGACTTAGTTTTGGCTTTTACTCACATACCTCGAAGTGTGCCGCCTTTAGCTATTCTAGATATATCAATTTACGAGTCCGAGCAACTAATCATCGATACGGGTTTCTTGAAGACTGAGCGCGGAGCGCTGAAAGACCTTGAAATCGCTAGCTAGGAACACTCTCTACCTCTGATTCGTGAAGCTTCAAGGCTGAGCACTGAGAGTCCTATGTACCGGATCTGGAATGGCTTGACAGTTGTGTGTGCACGGAGGCACGAGGCTTTGACACAGGCTGCGCTGACTTCTAAAATCAGGTTACTCCTCCACTTCAACTTGAATCGTTGCCCCCCACATCAGCCAACAGCCCGCCGGCGCAAATGGATCCCCCAGACCGACACGGGCCGCCTCGAAAGCGAGATCAAGTCAAGGGGTGGTTGAAGAAACATCTTACCGGGTCGACTACGCCCTCTCCGTCTCTCTCTCCGGCGCCATCTCAAACTAATCTGTCAAAAGATCAGACTCCTCGGCCCTTCCCTGGCACCGCGGCAAAGGCTGGGGCTGGAGTCAATGTTTCCCTTATGTGCGAATCACCAAGCACAGGCCACAATTTCTACGAAGGTGTTAAGACTACGTTGCGGGCGATTGAAAGGGCGGCCGACGTTTTCACGCCGTTGAAGAGTACCGCGGCTGCGCTGCTAGTCATCTGTGACACCATCGACGTGCGTCCTCTGTCGGACCTTCTCTCCCATTCCACTGACATCTGGCTAGGCTTACGGCAAGAATCGCGAGGAGTTTGAGCGACTGCTGAAGAGGGTAGATGTGATATCCTCTATCATGGCATCCTGGCCGAAGGATGCTCCGCAAGGAGCTGAGGATCGTTTTAGTGGGCTCTCGCGGTAATGCTAAATGATCATTTCGAGAAGCCTTTCCTCACTGACGATGAATATAGGACGCTAGTCGATATGCAGAAATTGTTGGCGAACAAAATCGACGAAAATAGGTCGAAGCTCGACCGCGCGATGCTCACGACGCAGGACGGCCAAGAAGTATTGAAGATTACTCGAGAAATTGAACTCGCGATGGAAATCGCTCTGGTGAGTTAACTGGACGCTAATTCCAGCAGGAAACTCACACTTGATAGTTCGAGGCAACCGCCACCAACGAGCGCCGAACTCTTCAGATCGTCGACAATATCGGATGGATGAAAGACAGGTTTTGCAGTAAGTTCCCGCCTTTGAGTCCAATGTCATCCCTTATACCTCACCACAGTCATTGAGGACACCGCTGGCGCACAACGCAACATTGAAGCGGCCGTTGAATTCCTTTGGAAAACTGGTGAGGCTGTTCACCCTAGCCCTGAAGTATCGCTCATCGCTACGGTTAGAGCTACTGAATAAACTTGGAAACGTCAACATTGGGGAATACAACAATCCGAAGCGGGGCTCCGAATGTGTGCCAGGCACTCGCCTCTTGCTGCTTGCCATGCTCTTGGCGTGGGCGGAGGATCAGCTATCTCCGCATTTGTTTTGGCTGAACGGATTGGCGGGTACGGGGAAGACCGCTGTGGCCATGACACTCTGCTCCAAACTCAAGGAACGGGGGCTCCTCGGTGCTACGCACTTCTGCACAGTCAAGGAGAGCGAACTGAGGAACGTCTATCTCATCATCCCTACCCTCGCGAAGATTCTAGCACAGGAACATCCGAAGTTTGGTGCCGCCCTTCAACAAATCCTCGCCGACGATGGAGCATGCAGAAATCCGACGAACATGCGCCTGAAGGATCAGTACGCGAAGCTTATCCTTCAGCCTGCCGAGCAGGCGTTCCGCCCAGACGAGGTCGTTGTACTCTGCGTGGACGCCTTGGACGAATGCGATGACAAAGACGCCATCGAGGACTTTATCGCTGCCATCCTTTCGCAAACGCCCACGACCTCGATCAAATTCTTCCTCACCAGCCGTCCTGAACGTGCACTCAGACAGCCCTTCAAGATGTCGACACAGCACAAGTCCCTTCGACTGCATGAGATCGACGCCAAGGATGTCCATGCCGACATAACCCTCTTCCTCGACAACTGTTTCAAGCGTAACACCGAGATCTACGAGCAATACCAGCAGAGCTGGCCCCCTCCTGAAATTGAGAAGATCGCCGAATACTCTGGCAACTTGTTCATCGTGGCGTCGACCGCCTTCAAGTACATTACCTCGTCGAATGGGCTGTGCGTTCATCGATTCCAGCAGTTCATTCAGCGCTCGTCGGATCTCAAATCCAAGGGGGTCGACACTCTGTACCACGGGATTTTGTCGGAAGCTTTCAAGGACCTTGAAGACGACGAAGCAACTCTGGTACATTCTGGGTTGTCACTCCTCATCACTGCTCAGAAACCCCTTTCAGTGCATGATTATGGGGCGCTTCTCGGGACAACTGTTCAGAACGTCCGAGGGGCCTTTAACGCACTTCACTCTGTTGTTCAAATCCCCGAGGATGGGAAGAACGATGCCTCCATCTCGATCTTCCACGCATCCTTCTTCGACTACATCACTTCGGAAATGCTTCGAGCGCAACGATGGGCCGTGGTCGTTTCTATCGCCCATTCAAGCACCGCGGAAGCCTGCTTTAGGATCATGGACTCGCTGCTCCGCTTTGGTGTTTCGGGAGCACAGACATCGTACAAGAGCAACGACGACCAACCTACGCCACTGTCCATCTCATCGGAGCTTGCATACGCGTGTACGGCCTGGGGGAACATGTTATATATGCTGGGGTCACCGAACATTGGCAATCCAAACTGCGAGGGTTTGTGACTGGGCCGATGGTGTTGTATTGGTTGGAGGCCTTGAGTGTTGTGAGGAACGTCCAGTACGCCTACACCATCCTATGGCAGTTGTCGAAGGTAAGCAGTCAAGCTTGCTCGTAGGCCTGAGTATCTCTAATGGCATCGGAGTAGGTACTTGGTCTCACGGAGCTCAGCAGCCTGCTGAGTGACGTTGGTGATTTTGCCCACAACTTCCAAACTCCCATCTCTCACAGTGTGCCCCATCTATACCTCTCTGCCCTGCCGTGCTACGCTGCGATAAAGAAGTCAAACCAAGCTTCCTTTCCAGAGTTCAAAGCGGTTCCCACTGTGCACCATCAACCACTTGGAGGGCGGCAGGTTTTGACCGTAGATGCGGCAACCTCTAGCTTCTCAGTTGCATTTTCCCCTGATAGCAAGTACTTTGCATCAGGCGGGTACGATGAGGCCGTCCGCATTTTCAATGCCCAGACTGGACAGATGGTCGTGGGCCCATTCAAAGGGCATACGCGCTCTGTTAACTCAGTGGCCTTCTCTCCCGATGGGAAGAAAGTTGCCTCGGGCTCAGACGACAAGACTGTTCGCGTCTGGGATGCGCAAACAGCCCAGCCGGTCATGAATCCATGCATTGGACATACGGGCGGCGTCAACTCGGTGGAATTCTCCCCCAATGGGAGGTACATCGCCTCTGGTTCGAAAGACAAAACCGTCCGGATCTGGGACGCGCAAACAGGTCAACCTGCATTTGATCTTTCCGCAATACAAACGGGCGCCGTAAACTCAGTGGGGTTCTCTCCTAACGGGAGGTACATCGTTATTGGCTCGTCCAACAAAACCATCCAAATTTGGGATACGCAAACATGTCAGCCTGCCCTCCATCCATTCACAGGACACACGAAGAAGGTTCGCTCAGTAACTTTTTCTCCTGACGGGAAGAAGGTTGTCTCTGGATCGAACGACCACACCATCCGGGTCTGGGATGCGCAGATGGGCCTGCCCGTTTCAGATCCATTCACAGGGCATACAGCCCAGGTTGAGTCGGTGGCCTTTTCTCCTGATGGGAGCCATATTGTGTCTGGCTCGGAAGACGAAACCGTCCGGGTCTGGGACGCGAAAACTGGTCAGCTTGCTTTCGATCCACTCACAGGACATACCGATCAGGTTTGGTCAGTCGCCTTCTCGCCCGATGGGAGGCATGTTATCTCTGGATCAAACGACCAAACCATCCAAGTATGGGACGTGCAGACCCGCCAAGCGGCCTCCGATCGCGGCAGGGGACATACCGCCGGGGTCGGCTCAGTAGCCTTCTCGCCCGATGGGAAATATATCGTGTCCGGCTCGTTCGACAAGACAGCTGGGGTCTGGGATGTGCAGACAGGTCGAGCTGCTTTGGATCCATATACTGGGCATAGTGGCTGGGTTCACTCAGTCGCATTCTCGCCTGATGCGAGGCATGTCGTCTCTGGCTCAGATGACAAGACGATCCAAGTCTGGGATGTTCACACTGGCCAAGTAGTGTTGGACCCATTCAGAGGCCACAAAGGTGCAGTTATATCAGTAGCATTCTCATCGGATGGAAAACACATTGTTTCTGGCTCATATGACAAGACTGTCCGAGTGTGGGATGCACAGAAGGGGAAACCTGCTTTGGAGCCACTCACAGGACATACGGGCTGCATTCACTCAGTTGCCTTCTCACCCGATGGGCAGCACATTGCCTCTGGCTCGAACGACCAGACTGCCTGGGTCTGGGATGTGCAGACAGGTCAGCCTACCTTGGCTCCATTTGAAGGGCACCACAACTGGGTTAGGTCAGTCGCATTTTCACCTGACGGGAAGCACATCGCCTCTGGGTCGTGGGACAAAACCATCCAAGTCTGGGATACACAGACCAGCCAAGTGACTGTAGGCCCATTCCGGGGACACACACATTATGTTTACTCAGTGGCCTTCTCTCCCAATGGGAAGTACATCCTTTCTGGCTCCTTAGACAAAACCATTCGGGTCTGGGATGCGAAGACAGGCAAAGCTGCTTTGGATCCGTTCGTGGGACATACGGACTTAATCAACTCCGTAGTGTTCTCCCCCGACGGGACCTGCATTGCATCCGGCTCGGATGATAAGACCATCCGTGTCTGGAAGCTCCCTCAAGCTCTTGGAGCCCGAGAAAGTCAAGGTATGATGATCCTGAGTCAGCCAGTGTAGAACCAACCTCGTTAACCTCGCTTTCAGAACACAGCTTTCTCCACGAATATCCCCATGGTTGTGCCACGCTCGGAGATGATGGATGGCTGCGAAACACCGATGGGGATCTCCTTATGTGGATTCCACCGTCCTTCTCACGGGATGGGTTGTACATCTGCGGTGTACAACATATTATCGGAAAAGTGGCGACTACCGAGATTGAGCTTCGGGACGCGATTTATCACGGAGAGCGCTGGTTAAGGTATGTATCATTACGGATATGTCTCTCGTTTTGTCGGTCTTGTGCTCATGGTTCCTCGATAGATGTCAGGAATTGCCGCGTGCAGATACGACAGTTGAACGCGTACCCTGGCCCATCTCACCTCCGAAAGTCCTGATCTGAGGTGCCCACTCACATTGGCATTGGATCGACCTGAGTTTATTATGTAGCTTTCATTTTCTCGCTGGACATGACCCTCATTTCTTATCTTTGCTTACTCGACTCGAGCCCCATGTTGCTTGTTTGGATTGGATTTCGAAGTTCTCTCCGGAGGGCCGCGTTCACCTTTTACTTACTGACTTTGGATTCCTATCCGTCTGTACATCCAACCAAGTCTAAATAGGCTAGCGGCGGCATCGTGTTAGCATGCAGTAACTAGTAACTTGTAAGCATGTAATCTTCAGATCTAAATCACTAGGTAGGTAAAAGCGAGCTCCTGGTATCTTACTCCTTGGTGCTGGTTATGGCGCCAGAGCCCAGGGCCGTGGTATGCGGTCTGGGGGGCAGCCGCTCGGGGCCAGCCTGAGCGGAGTATATGGTCGGTCAATCCACCCTTCCTCCGTCCTATCTTCGACGAATCTTCGTGCCCGCACTACAATAGGCTTCCATCTCCACTCTCTGCATCCACCCACCGATCCATTGGTCAACGACAGACTCGCCGTCATTCAGCGCTCTCTGCGGACACCCCGCGTGCGATTCGGTGCCGGAGACGACGACGAGGCCGGTCATAAGAGACGAGAAGGTGAGGACGAGGGCGCTGGCGGTAAGGACGGCGTAGCGGGTGGAGAAGAAGACCGTCACGAGCGCGGCGATGACGAAGATGTTGAGCGGGCTGCAGAACAGGGAGGAGAGCTGCCGTTAGGGTGCGATGTCAGTATGGGTTTCTTTTCTGAGAACTTGGAAGAAGGGGAAGAGGGACATATAGTAGCTTGGTGTTTGTTCGAGATAAGTTTACTGCCGCGCGTAGCATGCCCTGGACAGGGTAGGACATCCCCACACAATCTTCGAAGAGGCAGAATGTCCAGAATCTGCTCTTCTAATCTTGGAGTTTAAGGCTTGCAGCGAGCGCAAGCGCCGCCATCGCGCACACGAGCTACTCAGCTTCGTGTGCACCGTCAAAGACAAGTCACCTGAAGTAACTCCTGTGCTTCGTTCGCCTGGGATGCTGACGAGCGCGTGAGGAGGGCTGCGAGAATAGTGTGGGCGTGCGAGCCGGGCCCGAGCATCATGCTGATCATGAAGGTGAAAACGATGTATTCTAGAGGTAGGCCGGAGCGAAGCCGAGCACGAGGAGGACCGAGTCTAAGCAAGAAGAATATCATCAGTCTGTACAGCAAACCTAGGGAGAAGGGGAAGAGGAGGAAGCACGTACCATTCTTGACTGCGTCACAAAACTCCCCAGTCTATGCATCTAGAAGACGTTGGTATCTGCCTGTCCACCGCCGCTACCCCAGTTCTCGGCCCAGGTGCCGGAGATGACAACCCACGCAAGTCCGAGCAGGCCCGCACTCGTAATGAAAGGAGGGACGAACGAACCTGTCACCCCACGAGCTGGTTGCTCACGATCCAGGCTGTTGTTGTGACTAGCCCGTTGGTGAGCGTCGCGCGGCCCATGGTAGTGGAGAGGAAGGCTGGGGGCACTTATGCAAGGCGGAGGAGGAGACGAGCCAGGAGGCGCTGAAGACGATGGACGTGGAGATGCAGAGGAAATTGCCGAGCAGCAAGATGGAGAGAAAAAGCATTGTAATGCAGCCGTAGGCGAGAGTGTATGGATGCAGAAGTCGAGGCAGAGTTTGCGTCGGCCGCTGCATGCAGGGGAGTTGATGTCAGTAGCATTCGTCGCGAATCGGGGAGACACTACGCACTGCTGGTTTGCCTAGACACCGACGAGGGCCGCAACGAGGCCCGCGCTCAGGAATCCGGTAAAGAGAGGGGCGGAGACGGCGCGCTCGGGGAAGGAGTGCTGCTCGCGGTCAAGCGAGTAAAGGTATGGGCCCTGCAGCCGGTCTGCGCCCATCGCAATCGCGTCCACCAGAAAGAACCGCCGTGGTCTTTGAAAACAGCCCTAACCCTTCCCTTTCAACCTCAACTTCCCCTCCTCCTCTTCGCCTTCCTCGCCTGCATTCTGTTCGCATCGAGTGCCGCCGCATTACACAAGATCCTTCAGCTGGGAGCCGTGCAGCTGAGCCTTCTTTACAGCGAGAACGAGGCGGATCCTAAGAAGACTGCCGTGGTTATTGAAGGAGATGCCATAGAGATAACGACCGCTGTGCAAGATGATATCGTGGTGAGAGAGAAGTTGAGGCCGCCATAACGTTTGAGAGGAGAGTAGAGGAAGAAACTGTGTAGACGCCGTCGACCTCGATCGGCAACAGGCGCCATTTCCCATTTCGGATCGGACCACCGACGGATCAATTACCTCCAAACCCCCTGAGCCCAACGCTCACAACTCAGATCTCAGACCTCAACCACGACATCCTAACCCCCACCGGCCCGTCCCAGAACATCCTCTGCGATCCCAGAGCCCGAAGCCAAGAAACAGAAACATACCGAACCCTCACTCTCGCGGCCTACCACCCTCCCAAACCTCCTACTTCTCTGACAGTAGACGTGCCAACGCGCGTAGCAGGCCTCAACACGTCTTACAAGAAACTCTCTGCACATCGTCACAGTGACAGTGCTTAGGAGTGTCGGGCATGGCAAGGTGAGCTTGAACGCATCTGACGAACGAAATTCCATGGCTTACCTCTGTCGCGTCGACCACACCAGAATCTTCGGCACCCTCGACACCATTTGGTCTCCCTGAAGCAGATCTCGCTAGAGGAGAGATCGATCATCCTGAGCTACAGCGCTGGGCACCAGGGAAACGGAGAAAACTGCGACGGAAACTACGTAAACGGAGGTTAGGGAGAGGAGAAGGGTCAATGGGGATGAGGGTTTGAGTTCGAGGTTAGGGAACGGAAAGGCCCGCCGCCGCTGCGCCGTTGGGTGGGGTCCTTGCCGATGTCTCCTGCGTTGGCGGACAGGCGCCCTGTCATCGGAAAAGGGTTCCAACCTCCCTAATCCTTATCACCGTCCCCAGTCTCCAACCCGTCTCGCACCTAGCATTCTTACACCCGTTTCCTCCCATCTTCTCGAGTCCTAAGTCTCGAAGCACAACCAATCCTTGCCCTCAGGCTCCGGAGCTGGTTAACTCAGGAAGCTCGGTGGGCTTGAAAGAGAGACAGGTTGTTGTTGGATATTTCTCGCCTTGGCTTATTGAACGAGAATGCCAGCAAGACGTTCAGGAGCGCTAGGTATGTAAGCTCCTGAAATGGCCCCATCGAGATACTGACATCGCTATGGTGTTCATTAGGGTCTATCGCGTGAATGACGATAGCAGGTTCAACGAGTTCACACCACCTTCACCGTTCGCAGAATGCAACCCCGCTCCAGGACGACTTCTCGATCGCTCCCTCCCTGCAAATAGAATGGATAGAACGTCTGAACTCGAACTTGTGTCCCAGGATGACTCGGACCTCACGTACTCTTCGACTCTTGAGTGCAAACCACCAAATCCATTGTCCCGGCAGTAGGTTACGCTCCATGTACTGATCCTCACTGCAAAGTTCTATGATTTTGGCTGCTCTGAATCCATTTGCTAAGCCCCCAAACTCGGTGAGATCGTTGCATCCCTGTGCTGTGAGCATGACTGAAGGCTTTCCCGCACGTAGCAAAATTATAGGGACCCTGTGCTGAGGGGCTTCCGCGCATGCAACAAGCAATTGGGATGTCCACAGTGGAAGAAATGTGGCGCGCGCGAATAGGCGCCCAACTCTGATGGGCGGCTTTGTCACCAAGTTCGACGGGAAAGACGAGAGCGCGGAGAATACTGGCAACGATAGCACAGGCGACCTCAACGAATGAAGGGCCGGAGAAGCGCAATGTATCTCTAATGCATGTCGCCGAGGCAGCGTCGATATTCAAATCATATCCATATTCATAGAAACAGGTAGGTGATCACCTACATATCTAGCTGATATAATTTTTGAGCTGAGTACAGTGGGTGTCAGGCCAGGCAAAAGGGCGCCGGACTCTCGCATACGGATCGCCAGTCCGAGCCCATTGTCGGATGTGCGACCGTTACTTCACGCTTGCCCAATCGTTGGCTCCATCGTACGCTCGACCAAACCGCCCAAATTCCAGAATATTCAATCGCGCGGCGCACTGGTGGGCTCCGATCTTCGCGTGCATCTGGCTGCAGGGGCCCTGGAAGTATGTTCGAGCGAGCTTGGAGACCAGAAGCTTAAATCTCTACTCAGATCGTTAGCCTGAAATAGGGATCTCGAGAGAAGAAGGTGTACACCCTGCCTGGCCTACTCCCCGAACCCCAAGCACATCCCTACCCTCCACCTCACTCCAGTTCTCCACTCTTCTCCGGTGGAGATAGCCCAGATCATTCCAAAAGCGACTTTGTATCCATGAGCGGAACCGTAAATTATGTCTGAAAACGTAGCCGGAAGGGTGGAAGAAGCGGCGGGGCCGAAGCTGAGATGGGGAGGAAGGCCACGCGACGCAGAGGCAGGAAAGGGCGTTGAATGCCAGTACGAAGTCCAGCGTGTCGAGCTGCAGAGAGGCTGGTGGGGAGGAAGGGGCCGTAATGCTCGGGGTACAGTGATTACATGCAGAGCCCGCAGCCAATGTGAATGTGCGTCTAAGTACCTGAAGACGATTGCACCGTTGGAACACTATCTGCGAGATATGAAAGGAATGACGCACCCATAACGTTCGAGAAGGTACCTTAGACTATTTTGGTTATAACAGCACGTTATCGACCGCGAAGCGTGATGCACAGGCTAGGCTGAGAACGACTGGCTGGATATTTGGAGTATGAGCGGATTATTCACGGTGGTGTGGTTTCGAAGGCCCAAAGCCGTTCAGGTAGAAAAGAACTGGAGTTAGAAAAGCTCATTGTGTCGATCGAGGTGGAGGTTGGTGGAGGTTTAGGAGAAAGCCTGATTGCTGGCTGGTCACCGGCATTTTGGCGTGATTCCAATGTCTATATCCTCTACTTCCTACGCTGAATTCTTCCCCGACTCCTTCAGATGACGATCCATGACAGACGAGGCGATATCGAGTCCGCCGTCGTTGGCAGAAGTTGAGGGTGCCATGTAGTCTCATGTAGTCGCGGAACCGGTCCAAGAGCAGGTTTGATGGCTTGGGCATCGCGATCAAAGACGAGCTCGCTGTCCGCGTCAAACGGATCGGCAATTCTTCTCTCAACCACGACATTCCCTTGCGCCCAACGCCGGCCGCTTCTTTGCTCTGGCGAGCAACGTGAAATCGGCTGCAGCTCTATAAGAATACCTCGACGCTGGGCAAGTTGAAGCGGGTGGATGGAAGGGAGAGCATGGTCTTGGAGCATTGGCGTTCCTCTAACCTTGGTGAGCTCTACGCATGACTTACTTAGTTTTGGCTTTTACTCACATACCTCGAAGTGTGCCCCTTTAGCTATTCTAGATATATCAATTTACGAGTCCGAGCAACTAATCATCGATACGGGTTTCTTGAAGACTGAGCGCGGAGCGCTGAAAGACCTTGAATTTCCAATCGCTAGCTAGGAACACTCTCTACCTCTGATTCGTGAAGCTTCAAGGCTGAGCACTGAGCGTCGACTCCTATGTACCGGATCTGGAATGGCTTGACAGTTGTGTGTGCACGGAGGCACGAGGCTTTGACATAGGCTGCGCTGACTTCTAAAATCAGGTTACTCCTCCACTTCAACTTGAATCGTTGCCCCCCACATCAGCCAACAGCCCGCCGGCGCAAATGGATCCCCCAGACCGACACGGGCCGCCTCGAAAGCGAGATCAAGTCAAGGGGTGGTTGAAGAAACATCTTACCGGGTCGACTACGCCCTCTCCGTCTCGCTCTCCGTCGCCATTGCAAACCAATCCGTCAAAAGATCACTCTCTTCAGCCCTCCCTTGGCACCGCGGCAAAGGCTGGGGCTGGAGTCAATGTTTCTCTTATGTGCGAATCACCAAGCACAGGCCACGATTTCTACGAAGGTGTCAAGACTACGTTGCGGGCGATTGAAAGGGCGGCCGACGTTTTCACGCCGTTGAAGAGTACCGCGGCTGCGCTGCTAGTCATCTGTGACACCATCGACGTGCGTCCTCTGTCGGACCTTCTCTCCCATTCCACTGACATCTGGCTAGGCTTACGGCAAGAATCGCGAGGAGTTTGAGCGACTGCTGAAGAGAGTAGATGTGATATCCTCCATCATGGCATCCTGGCCGAAGGACGCTTCACAAGGAGCCGAAGATCGTTTTAGTGGGCTCTCGCGGTAATTTTAAATCGTTATTTCGAGACGCCTTGCCTTACTGACGATGAAAATAGGACCCTAGTCGATATGCAAAAATTGTTGACGAAGAAGATCGACGAAGATAGGTCGAAGCTCGAGCGCGCGATGCTCACGGCTCAGGACGGCCAGGAAGTATTGAAGATTACTCGAGAAATTGAACTCGCAATGGAAATAGCTCTAGTGAGTTTACTAAGGGCTAAGTTCAGCAGAAAACTCACATTTGATAGTTCGAAGCGACCGCCACCAACGAGCGTCGAACTCTTCAGGTCGTCGACGGTATTGGGTGGATCAAGGACCGTATCTGCAGTAAGTACCCGTCCATGAGTAAAATATTGCTGCTTATGCCCCGTCATAGTCATCGAGGAGACCGCTGGCGCACAACGCAACATCGAAGCGGCCGTTGAATTCCTTTGGAAAACTGGTGAGGCTGTTCACTCTAGCCCTGAAGCATCGCTCATTGCTACGGTTAGAGCTACTGAATAAACTTGGAAACGTCAACATTGGGGAATATAACAACCCGAAGCGGGGCTCCGAATGTGTGCCTGGTACTCGTCTCTCGCTGCTTTCCATGCTGTTGGCGTGGGCGGAGGATCAGCTATCTCCGCATTTGTTTTGGCTGAACGGGTTGGCGGGTACTGGGAAGACTGCCGTCGCCAAGACACTCTGCTCCAAACTCAAGGAACGGGGGATCCTCGGTGCTACGCACTTCTGCACGGTCAAGGAGAGCGAACTGAGGAACGTCTATCTCATCATTCCTACCCTCGCGAAGATTCTAGCGCAAGAACACCCAAAGTTTGGCGCCGCCCTTCAACAAATACTCGCCGACGATGGAGCATGTAGAAATCCGACGAGCATGGAACTGAAGGATCAGTATGCGAAGCTTATCCTTCAGCCCGCTGAGCAGGCGTTCTGTAAGGGACCATCGGAACGGCTACTCCGTTCCGTTGTTTGTCCCTATTTATCTTAGAGACTCTTGACGCGCGAGGAGCACATCGACGCTCCTCACGCTCAACCATATACACACATAGAATAAGTAACCCAATATAACTGGATCTTGTTCATTGTGTGCGGTTGAGGTCTTCCCCCCTTACACATTTTTGAACAACCAGATTCCTTCGCCTTTTCTCTCCTCTTTTGCCCTATCCGACTCATACGTCACACGCCGATATTCCGAACCGACGCGCTTTTGACCGACCACCCAACCGACGTTGCGACGCGCCTCAATACGTGTAAAAGCTACATCAACCCCCGAACCACCAGAAACCAGCCAAATGCAGCATGCAGCATGAAATCCAAACCAACCGAAGGGTCTTGGATAGGAACAAGAACGACGGACGTGCCGGAAGGGAGAAGGAGATGAGAGAGAGGGAAGAGGGAGGGGTTACAGAGGTACGACCGGGTCTTCTCTTGGCCGCCGAAGCCGTGCGTGCCAGCACGATTTGGGGGCTGTATCAGGAGGAGCTCTGGAAGATACTGGTATCGGAAAGCGGCAAGGTGGCTTCACCTTCACCCACCAACGACGACTTCGCGGCGGCACTCAGGCGTGCTACGGCGCTCCAGCGGGAGCTTGAAGGGGCAAACGACCTTCCAAGCGAGCTCAGAGGCCCCCTACATCCAGTGTTCCGTGACAGTCTTCGCAGACTATTCCGGAATGTGGATCCTGTTCGGACGTCAGCGGAGGATTGGCAGTGGGAAGTCATTGGGAGAGTGCTCGACGGTCATATCAGTCAAATGGTTGACAAGGTCATGGATGGGTCCTCCTCTCTCACCTCTACGAGTCCTGTCATCATCAACGCCAACGCTGTGCCCCATCCTCCGGTCGCGACCCCCACTGTTCTGCCGCCACCTCCAGGAAAAGCACCGCTACGAACGCCAACGAGCCAAGTTGGACAAACGCCACCCACCCCGCTAGCTTCGCCAAAGTCATTGGTCATTATGCAGGAGATCATCGACCGGGCTCGAGAGCTCGGGATGGCACCTCTGAGCGGCGAACAGCTCTTCGCGTTGATGAAGGGAGAGATGGCGTGGCCTGAGCCGGTGCCCGTCGCCTCACCCGCACCCTCGATCGTGCTCCCACCCAAGCTCTGTCAACAACGGCCGACGCAAGTCCCTCGTACCCTAGCACGGAATAAACCCACGGCCAACGTAACCTTCGCTGACTCGGACCTCGACTCGGACACCATCGACGACGAGCCTCGGCTTGGAGCACCGAGCACCCCCGTATTTGCCCAGACTGAGGTGTTCATGCGCATCGATCAATGCGCGCCCCAGGACCGGATCCACCCTCACGCACGTCCACCCGAGCACCAGTACCCCGCTTCTGACGAGTACGACGACGCTGAGCCTGAACCGCTTCACATGCACCGACATCCGCCGGACCACCAGCACCCTGCCTTCGACGATTATAGCGACACTGAGCCCGACCCGATTCACCTCCATGCACGTCCACCGGAGCGCGATCATCCCACTCCGAGCATGAACCACGACTGCGAGCCCGACCGAATTCATCTCCACGCGCGTCCACCTGAGGACGGTTACCCCATCCCTGACAACTTCGACTATTCCGAGCCCGACTACTACCATCCCCCCGACGACTATCAGGATGACCGGGACAACACCCGCCCTCGGCCTGTATATGACAGCGAGGACGACTACGAGATGGGCATCGAGTCTAACCTCCGCGACGCCTACGAGGAAGGGTACGAGGAGGGGTACGAGGATGGCAGCGCCGCAGATTACGCCGAGTCGGGGGTCTATGAGAGCAATGAGGATGCGTCAGACTTGTCCGAGTTGGACGAACCTCACGGCTACAGCGGGGACGAGGATCACGGCAATGATCGTAGCACCTCAGGTGAGCACTCGTATTACGAGTCGGACGAGTAAATCCGAGGTGTGGGCTTCGTCTGAGGGGGAGTGTGCGTATGCACCACTCTCTTGCCATTCTCATGTTTCTCTTTGCCGTGTTTTCCCATTATTCATTCGTGTTCGTTGTTTTATGTTTTGTTTTATGTCTTCCCTCCATGGCATGTTTACCTTGCTTCTTTTTCCCAATTTTTTCTCTCTTGCCACCTGTTTTCATGCATTGTTGTTACGCCTGGACTCTGTTATGTTTATGCTTTCGTCTCTTTGACTCTACTTTGACTTTCATGCTATCGCTATATTGTTTTTGGCTCTCTTTTAGGTAAAATGATCTTTTTAATAGTTTATTTACTTCTCTCTTCTACCTGCGGATCGTTTCACGATCCGGAGGGGGAGAGTGTAAGGGACCATCGGAACGGCTACTCCGTTCCGTTGTTTGTCCCTATTTATCTTAGAGACTCTTGACGCGCGAGGAGCACATCGACGCTCCTCACGCTCAACCATATACACACATAGAATAAGTAACCCAATATAACTGGATCTTGTTCATTGTGTGCGGTTGAGGTCTTCCCCCCTTACACGTTCCGGTCTGACGAGGTCGTCGTGCTCTGCGTGGACGCCTTGGACGAATGTGACGACAAAGACGCCATCGAGGACTTTATCGCCGCCATCCTTTCGCAAACACCCAAGACCTCGATCAAATTCTTTCTTACCAGCCGTCCTGAACGTGCACTCAGACAGCCCTTCAAGATGTCGACACAGCACAAGTCCCTTCGACTGCATGAGATCGACGCCAAGGATGTCCATGCCGACATAACCCTCTTCCTCGACAACTGTTTCAAGCGTAACACCGAGATCTACGAGCAATACCAGCAGAGCTGGCCCCCTCCTGAAATTGAGAAGCTCGCCGAATACTCTGGCAACTTGTTCATCGTGGCGTCGACCGCCTTCAAGTACATTACCTCGTCAAATGGCCTGTGCGTTCATCGATTCCAGCAGTTCATTCAGCGCTCGTCGGATCTCAAATCCAAGGGGATCGACACTCTGTACCACGGGATTCTGGCGGAAGCTTTCAAGGACCTTGAAGACGACGAAGCAACTCTGGTGCATTCTGGGTTGTCACTCCTCATCACTGCTCAGAAACCCCTTTCAGTGCATGATTATGGGGCGCTTCTCGGGACGACTGTTCAGAACGTCCGGGGGGCCTTTAACGCACTTCACTCTGTTGTTCAAATCCCCGAGGATGGGAAGAACGACGCCACCATCTCGATCTTCCATGCATCCTTCTTCGACTACATCACTTCGGAAATGCTTCGAGCGCAACGATGGGCCGTGATCGTTTCTATCGCCCATTCAAGCACCGCGGAAGCCTGCTTTAGGATCATGGAATCGCTGCTCCGCTTCGGTGTTTCGGGAGCACAGACATCATACAAGAGCAACGACGACCAACCTACGCCACTGTCCATCTCATCGGAGCTTGCATACGCGTGTACGGCCTGGGGGGAACATGTTATATATGCTGGGGTCAACGATCATTGGCAATCCAAACTGCGAGGGTTTGTGAGCGGGCCGATGGTGTTGTATTGGTTGGAAGCCTTGAGTGTTGTGAGGAATGTCCAGTACGCCTACGCCATTCTTTGGCGGTTATCAAAGGTAAGCAGTCCAACCTGTCTTTAGCTATGAAATATCTGATGACATCGGAGTAGATACTTGGTCCCACAGAGCTTGGCATTCTGCTGAGTGATGTCGGCGATTTTGCCCACAACTTTCAGACTCCCATCTCCCACAGTGTGCCCCATCTATACCTCTCTGCCCTGCCGTGCTACTCTGCGATAAAGAAGCCAAACCAAGCTCTCTTTCCGGAGTTCACGGGGGTTCCCAAGCTGCACCATCGACCTCTTGGAGGACGGCACGTTCTGACTGTAAATGGGGGACACTCTACCTACTCAGTTGCATTCTCGCCTGACAGCAAGTACTTTGCATCGGGTGACGGCGATTATGTCGTTCGCATCTTCAATGCGCAGACTGGACAGATGGTCGTGGGCCCATTCAAAGGGCATACGGGCTGTGTTACCTCAGTGGCCTTCTCTCCCGATGGGAAGAAAATCGCCTCAGGCTCGCTCGACAAGACTGTTCGGGTCTGGGATGCGCAAACGGCCCAGCCGGCCTTGGAGCCACTCACTGGACATACAGACAAAGTCAACTCGGTGGGCTTCTCCCCTGATGGGAGGTACGTGGTCTCTGGGTCGGATGACGAGACCGTCCGGGTCTGGGACGCGCAAACAGGTCAACCTGCATTCGATCTTTCTGCAATACAAACAGATGCCGTGAAATCAGTTGGGTTCTCTCCCAACGGGAGGTACATCATCTTTGGCTCAGCCGACAACACCGTCCAAGTCTGGGATACACAAACATGTCAGTCTGCCTTGGATCCATTCACAGGACATACGGATATGGTTCGCTCAGTAGCTTTCTCTCCCGATGGGAGGAAGATTGTCTCTGGATCATACGATCACACCATCCGGGTCTGGGATGCGCAGACGGGCCTGCCCGTTTCAGATCCATTCACGGGGCATACAGACTGTGTTTGGTCCGTGGCCTTTTCTCCTGATGGGAGCCATATCGTGTCTGGCTCGTTTGACGGGACCGTGCAGGTCTGGGATGCGCAAACAGGCCAGCCTGCTTTGGATACTTTCACAGGACATACCAGTTGGGTTTACTCAGTCGCCTTCTCGCCCAATGGGAGGCACGTCATCTCTGGGTCACACGACGAAACCATCCGAGTCTGGGACTTGCAGACCAGCCAAGCAGCCTCCGATAGCGGCAGAGGACATACCGGCGCAGTCAACTCAGTATCCTTCTCGCCTGATGGTAGGTACATCGTGTCCGGCTCGTACGACAAGACAGTTGGGGTCTGGGATGCGCAGACGGGCCAACCTGCTCTGGATCCATATACTGGCCATAGCGGCTCGGTTCAGTCAGTTGTGTTCTCGCCCGATGGGAGGCACATCGTCTCTGGCTCTGGAGACCATACTATCCAAGTCTGGGATGTTCAGACCGGCCAAGTAGTGTTGGACCCATTCAGAGGCCATGGACATGGGGTTACATCAGTAGCTATCTCACCGGATGGGAGACAGATCGTCTCTGGCTCATTCGACAAGACTGTCAGAGTCTGGGATGCACGAACAGGGAAACCTGCTTTGGATCCATTTACAGGACATACCAGAAGTGTTTGCTCAGTGGCCTTCTCGTCCGATGGGTGGCACATCGTCTCTGGCTCAGCCGACAAAACCGCCCGGGTCTGGGATGTGCAAACGGGTCAGCCTACCCTGGGTCCATTCAAAGGGCACAGTGACTGGGTTAGGTCGGTCGTGTTTTCGCCTGATGGGAAGCACGTCGCCTCTGGGTCGGATGACAAAACTATCCAAGTCTGGGATACGCAGACCGGTCAAGTGGCTGTGGGCCCATTCAGTGGACATACAGAATTTGTTCTGTCCGAGTCAGTGGCCTTCTCCCCCGATGGGAGGTACATCCTTTCTGGTTCGGAAGACAGAACCGTTCGGGTCTGGAATGTGCAGACGGGGAAAGCTGCTTTCGATCCATTCGTAGGACATACGGACGATATCAAATCGGTAGTGTTCTCCCCCGACGGGAGCTGCGTTGCGTCTGGCTCGAGAGATAAGACCGTCCGGGTCTGGAAGCTCCCTCAAGCTCTTGGAGCCCGAGAAAGTCAAGGTACGACAATCCTTCAGCCAGTGTGGGACCAACCTTGTTAACCTGGCTTTCAGAACACGGCTTTCTCCACGAATATCCCTTTGGTTGCGTCACGGTCGGAGATGATGGATGGCTGCGAAACACCGACGGGGATCTCCTTATGTGGATTCCACCCTCCTGGAATCCGGGATTGTATCGCTGTGGTGTGCAACAGATCATCGGAAAAGTGGCGACTACCAAGATTGAGCTTCGGGACGCAGTTTGCCATGGCGAGCAGTGGTTGAGGTATGTACTATCACAAATGTGTGTTTCGTTTTTTTTTGGTCCAGTGCTCATGAGAAACCGATAGATGTCAAGAATCCCCATCTTTAGATCCCACCGTTGAGGGCATACTCTGGCCAATCTCATGTCCACAAGTCCTGATTTGAGATGGCCGCCTATATTGGCGTTGGATCATGATCAGCCTTTGAAGTTCACCATGTAGCTTTTGTTTTCTTGTTGGACCTGACCCTTATTTCTTATATTCGCTTACTGGACTCTAGCCCCATGCTACTTATCTGGACCTCGACGCCAGTCATAAGGCTCGAGAAGGGGAGGAGTCGGGACGGCGTAGCGGGCGGAGGAGACGCCCGTCCTGAGCGCAACGACGACGAAGATGTTGAGCGGGCTGCAGAAGAGGGAGGAGAGCTGCCGCGAGGGTGCGATGTCAGTATGGGTTTCTTTTCTGAGAACTTGGAAGAAGGGGAAGAGGGCCGTACAGTAGCTTGGTGTTCGTTCGAGATAAGTTTACTGCCGCGCGTAGCATGCCCTGGACAGGGTAGGACATCCCCACACAATATTCGAAGAGGCAGAATGTCCAGAATCTGCTCTTCTAATCTTGGAGTTTAAGGCTTGCAGCGAGCGCAAGCGCCGCCACCGCGCACACGAGCTGCTCAGCTTCGCGTGCACCGTCAAAGACAAGTCACCTGAAGTAACTCTTGTGCTTCGTTCGCCTGGGATGCTGACGAGCGCGTGAGGAGGGCTGCGAGAATAGTGTGGGCGTGCGAGCCGGGCCCGAGCATCATGCTGATCATGAAGGTGACAAAGAAGTATCCTAGACGTAGGCTGGAACGAAGCCGAGCACGAGGAGGACCGAGTCTAAGTAAAAAAACATCATCAGTCTGTCTGCTTATACAGAAAACCTAGAGAGAAGGGGAGGAGGAGGAAGCACGTACCATTCCTGACTGCGTCACAAAACTCCCCAGTCTATGGATCTAGAAGACGTTGGTATCTGCCTGTCCACCACCGCTACCCCAGTTCTCGGCCCAGGTGCCGGAGATGACAACCCACGCAAGACCGAGCAGGCCCGCACTCGTAATGAAAGGAGGGACGAACGAGCCTGTCACCCCCCACGAGCTGGTTGCTCACGATCCAGGCTGTTGTTGTGACCAGCCCGTTGGTGAGCATGGCGCGGCCCATGGTAGTGGAGAGGAAGGCTGGGGGCACTTATGCAAGGCGGAGGAGGAGACGAGCCAGGAGGCGCTGAAGACGATGGACGTGGAGATGCAGAGGAAATTGCCGAGCAGCAAGATGGAGAGGAAAAGCATTGTAATGCAGCCGTAGGCGAGAGTGTATGTGATGCAGAAGTCGAGGCAGAGTTTGCGTCGGCCGCTGCATGCAGGGGAGTTGATGTCAGTAGCATTCGTCGCGTATCGGGGAGACACTACGCACTGCTGGTCTGCCCAGACACCGACGAGGGCTGCAGCAAGGACTGCAGTGAGGAATCCGGTGACGAAGAGGAAGGCAATCGTGCGCTCGGGGTATCCGTACTGCTCATGGTAGGCCGAGTAAACATCCGGACCCTGCAACCAGTTCGGGCCCGTCACGATCGCGTCCACTACATACTAGAAGGAGGAACTGCCGTGGTCTTTGAAAACGCCGAAAGCCAAGCCTTTATGCAGTCCCGTCCCATTCAACCCCTTCGTCTTCCTGCGCCTTCCCTCCATTTGCGTCGAACACCGCCCAAAATGCACAAGGTACTTCGGCTGGGAGCTGCGCAGCTGAGTATTCAAGTTTACACCGAGAACGAGGCGGATCCTAAGAAGACTGCCGTGGTTATTGAAGGGGATGGGTCAATGGAGCTGACGACCGCTGCGCAGGATAATATCGTGGTGAGAGAGGAGTTGAGGCCGCCGTAACGTTTGAGAGGAGAGTAGAGGAAGAAACTGAGCAGACCGGGCGTACCATTTCGGATCGGACCGCCGACGGATCCATCGCCTCCGAACCACCTGAGCCCGACGCTCAGAACTCAACCTCAACCACGACACGCTAGCCCCCACCTCCTCGTCCTGGAACATCCTCTGCGATCCCAGAGCGCGAAGCCAAGAAACAGAAAGATACCGAACCCTCGCTCTCGCGGCCTACCACCCTCCCAAACCTCCTACTTCTCTGACAGTAGACGTGCCAACGCGCGTAGCAGGCCTCGACACCTCTTACTACAAGACACTCTCAGCACATCGTCACAGTGACAGTGCTTAGGAGTGTCGGGCATGGCAAGGTGAGCTTGAACGCATCTGACGAACGAAATTCCACTGTCGCGTCGACCACACCAGAATCTTCGGCACCCTCGACACCATTTGGTCTCCCTGAAGCAGATCTCGCTAGAGGAGAGATCGATCATCCTGAGATACAGCTCTGAAACACCAGGGAAACGGAGAAAGCTACGACGGAAGCTAGGTAGTCGGAGGCTAGGGAAAAGAGAAGGGTCGATGGGGATGAGGGTTTGAGTTCGAGGTTAGGGAACGCTGTCGTTGCGCCGTCGTGCGGGTCCTTACCGGTATATGTCTCCTGCGTTGGCGGATAGGCGTATTAAACACTGTCATCGGAACAGGTTCCCAACCTCCCCAATCCTCGTCACACTCTCGTGTCTCCAACCCGTCTCGCGCTCAGCATTCTTATACCATTCCTCCCACCTCCTCGAGTCTCAAGCCTCGAACCACACCCAATCCTTGTCTTCAAGCTCCGGCGCTGGATCACTCAGGCAGCTCGGTTCGTTTAAACAAAACATTGATTGTTATAGGATATATTTTGCCCTGGCTTATTGAACGAGAATGCCGCAGCAGCGCTAGGTATGTACGCTATTGAAATGGCCCTTCGAGATACTGACATCGCTAGCGTGCCCATTACTCATTAGGGGCTAGTTCCCACCATCTTCACCACCGTTCGCAGAATGCAACCCCTCGCCAGGTCGACTTCTCAAACGCGCCCTTCCTGCAGACAGAATGGAGAGAACGCGTTTGAACTCGACCCGGTGCCCTAGGATGGTTCGGGCCTCATGGACTCTTCGATTCTTTTGAGTGCAACCCACCAAAATCCATTGCCCCGGCAGTAGATTACGCTCAATGTACTGACTCTTACTTCAAGGCTCTATAATTTGGCTGCTCTGAATCCATTTGTAAAGCCACCAAACTCGGTGAGATCGTTGCGTCCATGTGCTGTGAGTATGACTGAAGGCTTTCCCGCACGCGTGAACATAGCAGAGCCCTCAGTCGCACAATTTACCTTGTGTGGGCCCATGGGAACCCCAAAAATTATAAGGATCCTGCGCTGGGGGGCTTTCGCACGTGCAACAAGCACTTGGGATGTCCACAGTGGAAGAAAATGTGGCACACGCGTCAAGCGCGAGAAATAGGCGCCCAACTCTGATGGGCGGCTTTGTCACGAAGTTCAGCGGGAAAGACGAGAGCGCGGAGAATAATGACGGGGAAAGCTTGAGACTGTGTCGAGGATGTATTTAAAGGGGATTAAATAAGGGGAGAGCGCCCGTTGTCTGGCAGTACGATAGCACAGGCGGCCTCAACGAATGAAGGGCCGGAGAAGCGCGATACCTCCTACATATCTAGCTGATATAAGTTTTGAGCTGAGTACACAGTGGGTGTCAGGCCAGGCAAAAGGGCGCGGCATACCCGGACTCTCGCATACGGATCGCCAGCCCGAGCCCATTGTCGGATGTGCGACCGTTACTTCACGCTCGCCCAATCGTTGGCTCCATCGTACGCTCGACCAAGCCACCCAAATTCAGGAATACTCAATAGCGCTCAAAATAAGCGCGCGCACTGGTGGGCTCCGATCTTCGCGTGCATCTGGCTGCAGGGGCCCTGGAAGTACGTTCGAGCGAGCTTCGAGACCAGAAGCTTAAATCTCTACTCAGATCGTTAGCCTGAAATAGGGATCTCGAGAGAAGAAGGTGTACATCCTGGCCGGCCTACTCCCCGAACCCCAAGCATATCCCTACCCTCCACCTCACTCCATTTCTCCACTCTTCTCCGGTGGAGACAGTCCATACCACATCCCAAAAGCGACTTTGTATCCATGAGCGGAACCGTAAATTATGTCTGAATACGTAGCCGGAAGGGTGGAAGAAGCGGCGGGGCCAAAGCTGAGATGGTGCCAGCGTGTCGAGCTGCAGAGAGGCTGGTGGGGAGGAAGAGGCCGTACTGCTCGGGGTACAGTGATTACTTACAGAGCCCGCAGCCAATGTGCGTCTAAGTACCTGAAGACGATTGCACCGTTGGAACACTATCTGCGAGATATGAAAGGAATCACGAACCCATGCTACATTGGCTACATCCCAGTTGAAAACACGCATTCTTCCCTTCGAAATCACTGACAGCACGTTGTCGACCGCGAAGCTTGCTGCACAGGCTAGGCTGAGAACGACTGGCTGGATATTTGGAGTATGAGCGGATTATTCACGGTGGTGTGGTTTCGAAGGCCCAAAGCCGTTCAGGTAGAAAAGAACTGGAGTTAGAAAAGCTCATTGTGTCGATCGAGGTGGAGGTTGGTGGAGGTTTAGGAGAAAGCCTGATTGCTGGCTGGTCACCGGCATTTTGGCGTGATTACAATGTCCATATCCTCTACATCCTACGCTGAATTCTTCCCCGACTCCTTCAGATGACGATCCATGACAGACGAGGCAATATCGAGTCCACCGTCGTTGGCAGAAGTTGAGAGTGGGATGTACGTAGTCGCGGACCTGGCATTTCTACATGGGAGCCCCATCGTATGTAGTAGTAGTAATAAGAATGTAAGTGTCCTTCAGTCAGATATCCAGATCGTAAGTAAGTAGACGATTGAACGAATAGATAAGTCTAACTCGCGATCAGTAGGTAGTATTAGAAAGCGCCTCCTCTCAGGCGTATGCATCCTCAGTCAGTAGCGTACTTCTTGGTGGGGGTATGGCGCCTGGGCCGGAGTATGTGGCCGAGGTGAGCAGCAGCTCGGGGCCAGCCTGAGCGGGGTATATGGCAATCCGTCGATCCATCGACGATCCTCCTCCAACTTCCGTCATCTTTGCGTGCGTACAGACGCCTCGTACACTGTGGATGATTCACTGTGGATGCCCAGTGTGCGTTTCGGTGCGGGAGACGACGACGACGCCGGTCATGAGGGACGAGAAGGTGAGAACGAGGGCGCTGGCGGTGAGGACGGCGTAGCGGGCGGAGGAGACGCCTGTCATCAGCGCGGCGACGACGAAGATGTTGAGCGGGATGCGGAAGAGAGAAGAGAGCTGGGGTGAGGGTCCCTGTTAGTACAGGTTGGAAACTTGGAGGAAGGGGAAAAGGGACTTACAGTAGCTCTGTGTTCGTTCGAGATAAGTGTCCCGCGTAGCATGCCCTGCACAGGGTAGTACATCCCCACACATGCCTCGAAGAGGCAGAACGCCCAGAACCTGTGCTTCTCATCCTGATACTTGACGCTCGCAGCGAGCGCGAGCGCCGCCACCGCGCAGACGAGGCTGCTCAGCTTCGCGTGCACCGTCAAGGACGAGTCGCCTCCGGGGCGCGTGAAGAGGGCTGTGAGGATGGTGTAGGCGAGCGAGCCGAGCATCATGCTGATCATGAACGCGGAGAAAATGTAGCCGAGGGGGAGGCTGGGGAGGGCGCTGCCTTCTTGGAGTGCGGGCACCCAGAGGAAGACGAAGAGGTACATGCTGCCTTCGAAGCATGTTTGGGTGAGGCCAAGCACGAGCAGGACCGGGTCTGCGGGGATTATCGTCAGTTATGTTTGCGCATCCACCACTCATGATGAGAGGGAGAAGAAAAGGGGCACTCACCTCCCTTGACGGTATCCCAAGCCTGGCCCAGTCTGCGTACCTGGAAGACGTCGGTATCCGCCTGTCCGCCACCGCTGCCCCAGTTCTCAGTCCATGTCCCGCGGATGACGACCCAGGCCAGAGCAAGCAGTCCTGCACTCGCAATGAAAGGAGCCACAAACGACCCCGTTACCCCGACGAGCTGGTTGCTCACAACGCCCGCGGCGGTGGCGACAAGCCCATTGGTGAGCGTTGCGCGACCCATGATGGTGGAGAGGGCGGCTGGGGGCACGCCTGCAGATGCGGAAGAGGAGACGAGCCAGGACTCGAAGGCGCTGAACAGGATGGAGGTGGAGATCCCTCCGAGTAGACGGCCGAGGAGTAGAATGGGGAGGAAGGGCATAGTTATGCAGACGCAGGCGAGGGTATAGGTAATGCAGAAGACAAGGCACAGTTTGCGTCGGCCGCTGCGAGAGTGTTAGTTCCTTTTGTCGTTGTGATAGAAGGGATTGAACGCACTGCTGGTCGGCCCAGACACCGACGAGGGGCGCGGCGAGGCCCGCACTGAGGAATCCGGTGACGAAGAGTACAGCGACAGTGCGTTCGGGGAATCCGTACTGCTCACGGTAGAGCGAGTACACGTACGGGCCCTGCAGCCAGTCCGCGCCCATCACGATCGCGTATACCAGCAGGTACCGCCGGGTAAGCGCCGCTGCCGCCGCATTCCCATCCTTCCCGCCGTTCTCCAGACGCGACTCCGCTGTCTCTTTGCCTTTGAGGAAGGACGAGAGCCGGCGGTCGAGGACGAAGCCTGCGGCGCAGATGACCGCGAGGACGAGGAGCTGCACCTCGTAGAACCCGAGGTTGGGCATGGTGGCTACGGTGGTGGTGGATTAGCTGGATTAGCCCCTAACGAGTGTGGTGGTGACACGTAGGTCGTGTTCTGCGCGCGAGGATGCGACTTTAGATGAGGGGGAGGGGGAGAGGCCGTTGAGATCCTCTGCGCTGTACGTGTCGCGGTTGACGCAGACCGATGTGGTGTGTGCTGGAGCCTGGAAAGAACCTTATGTATGTCTCCATCATCGGACCTGCCAAGTGCATCACTCTGTGTTACAGCCACCGTATCTGCAGCGGCAATGCAATGTGCCTGCAACGGCTTTGGAACTTGTATTTGGGGTGCCCTTCGGGGTGGCGATACCGCTGGTGCGCTGACGTCGATGGGATGCATCGGAGCCCTCAATTGTTGCCGGCGCCTAGACTTTAAAGCGGGGTAAACGCCACAAGCGCCAACCGCCATAACTCGAGAGTCGGACAAAATTTGATATTCATACATACATACAAGTACACAAGATGTTACAGATAGAAATACTCTTAATTATACTGCTTCTCCTTATCGGTGAGGGGGACATACTGCAATCCAAATCAGCACCATGCCATCGACATCAGGAGGATGATATACGTACACGAACATCCATAACCTTCTTCCTCGTAACCCTGCCCTGCTCATCTTTATCGATTTGCTCTATCGCCTGCATGTACGACCCCACAGGAATAAACATCCTCCCCGGGCTCGCAAGCTGGTCAAGCAACGCCTGCGGCACCTTCGACGCCGCAGCACCGACGTGAATCGCTTCGTACGGACCTAAGTACCCCAATTCACCAGTTAGCACATACCCATACTCGCTTGCTAAGAAGAAGGGAGCATGATCAGGGAGAGGTGCGACGTACCACCCGGAGCGTAGCCCTCTCTCCCATCCCCAGCCACCATCTCGATCGCCCCGCTATCCAAAGCGTGGCCTAGCCCGTCTTGGCGGAGGTTCCCCTCGGACCAGGTGACGAGCTCCGGGATGTGCTCGATCCCGATAACTTTGCCTGTGTCCCCGACTAGATGGTGCATCACGGCGACGAGGTAGCCACTCCCACTGCCGATGTCGAGGGCGCGCATGCCAGGGCGGAGGTAGTCCCGGAGATGCTCTGTGGCATAGGCATGCTATAGAGAAGGAGTAAATCAGGGATACTCTTCGGAGAGGACGCTGTGTGAGAGGGACGCACCATGTGCGGAGCGCTAATCGTAGCGCCGTACCCGATCGTCCTGCAGACTGTACGTCAATCGCTGTATGTGCTACAGAGCGCGTTACGCATACTGGGGCGAGTCATCGTATGCATTGACATCGCGTTTGTCGCGAACGTAGTTCGCGCGGTCCACGGCATTCAGCGCCTACGTCGGCCGGCGTTGGAGTGAATCTGGGATCGGGTACACGATGCGCACCTTTACGACTGGTTCTGAGAGATGGCCTCCACCTGGGAGATGGAGTCCGTCATGCAGGTTGGAGACGAGCTTTGCGTTGGATGTGCCGCTGCAGCGCCAAGCCATTGTGATGGGAGCGAGGATGCGGAGCACAGTGACAATGAAAATGAAGTTTGCAAGCTTCGTAATGATATTGGGCTCGGTGGTGAGTGCGCAAAAGTTCAGATGTAGTCGTCGCCCAAGCAGTGGAGGAGAGGAACTGCTGAGACAGGGGCTTCGCTAAGCCCCAATAATCCTGCTAACCCCAAATTCAATCCCCGCCTTCCCACGGGCTAAAATCCGCTCGTCACCGAGTCCAAGCATGCGACTCATTCCATCACCTTCCTCCACATTCCCAGTCCTCCCTCCTCTACTTGCCGCGAGTAATTCGAGGACGAACGACCGAACGAACGAAAGGAAGAAATACAGGAAGAGTGAAAGCGCACGCACGATGGATATTGACATGAAGAACAAAGATGACAGCAGCGAGGAGAAGGGAATCATGCCGCCGCCCAGCAGCGGCCGCGAGCGCGACAGGGAGTACGACCGCTCTGACAAGGACCGCGATGGGCCGCGCGACGGCGGGCGGGAGCGCGACTATGATAGAGGGGACAGAGATAGGCGGGACAGGGACAGGGATCGCGACCGTGAACGCGATTACAACCGCGACAAGCGGGATCTAGGTGTGCCACAGTTTCACTTTCTCCTCTCGGCAAGGCAAGACGAGCAAAAGCTGACTGGGGTGGTGTAGGCCGTGGACCCCCGAGGTCGAGGATGGTCGACCATTGGGAGCCCGAGCGCAGGAACGGAGGCGGCGGCGACGTAAGTCATCACTCACATTCATCCCCTCCTCCTCATAACTGGACGCAGCATACTCACTCATATCTACAGCGCCGCAAACGCTCTCGCAGCCGCTCACGCTCGCGCCGTCGCTCCGCCTCTCCTAGGCGCCGTCGACGCTCGCGCTCCCGTTCACCTCGCTCTCCGCGTTCGCGTTCGCGCTCGCGCAGCCGCAGCAGGGACCGTCGCGGTGGGGCCGCCACGGACTCCTTCGCGCGCTCGCTGGGGGGCCCGATGAACGCGCCGCACGAAGAAGCCGTCGAATTCGCCAAGATCAGCAAGCGGGAGAACCGCGTCTACGTGGGGAACCTGAGCTACGATGTCAAATATCGCGACCTTATGGAATTTATGCGGGGAGGTGGGTGGGGGTTGTTTAGTTTGGTTTTCGGATTTGGATTTGGATTTTTCTGTTGGTTGGGCTCCGGGGGCGGGCGGTGTGTCGGGGTTTTGTGCGGGGGTGAAGGTGCAGGCGGCAGGCGTAGGCGGGCGAGTCGAGTCGAGTTGAGAGGCGGGGCGAGCGAGTGAGCCAGCATCCGATGAACTAATGCTATTGAAGCGGAGTAGAATGGGCCATGGGGAGGATGAACCGCGCTGATGAGAGTGAGAGGGGTTTTGGGGTGCTTTTTCGATCTTTGTTTTTGATGGAACGGAAGAGTGGTTGGGATATTGATGGGATTTTCTTTTGGGATTGGCAGCTGGTGAGGTTCTCTTCGCCGAAGTTCTCATTACCCCCACGGGTATCTCCAAGGGTTGCGGGTGCGTGTAGTCTCCTCATAGTCTATAGGAATGGGTGTGCTGATATTTTTGGACAGGATTGTCGAGTTTGCCTCGCAGGAGGATTCGCAACGCTCGATCCGGGAGTTGTCAGAGCAGCCTCTGCTCGGGCGTCCAGTGTTCATTCGTGAGGTGCGTTCATGCTTTTTTTGGCGGGTTTGGAAGAGAGCTCATGAATCCTTGAAGGACCGCGAAAACGAAGCTCGGTTTGGTGCGACCCCTGTTCCGGGCAAGATTGGGATGGCGATGGCGGGCCAGGGCCTTCATGCGGCTCCTCCCCCTCGCCCGTCCCTCCACAACCACCTCGGTAACAGCCCAGCCGGAGGTGCGAACCCTGGGAACCAGCTTTATGTTGGAAACGTGAGTGCACCTCCTCGCATCTTGCACATAGGGGCTGAAAGTTACTCCTTTTTTAGCTGCCGTACCAAGCTGGATGGCAGGATCTGAAGGACCTTTTCCGCGCTGCGGGGAACATTGTGCGCGCTGATATCAATATTGGCGTGGACGGAAGGCCTAAGGGCTCGGGCACCGTCGTGTTCGAGACGTCCAAGGACGCACAGTCGGCTATCGGTGCGTACAATTCCTCATCACCTTTCGTTCTACACCTGAGTGGTTGAAACTGAACATGAACTGTGCAGCCATGTACAACGGTTTCGACTGGTACGGGCGTCTCCTCGAAGTGCGCGAGGACCGATACGCAGGCCTGAGCGGACCTGGGTTCCGAGGCGGCTTCCGCGGTGCACCCCGCGGCGGTCTGCGTGGTCTGCGTGGGGGAGGCTTTGGGGGACGCGGAGGCTTTGGCGGGCGAGGTGGGTTTGGAGGTCCTGGTGGAGGTGGAGGGGGACGGGACTTTAATGCGGATATATATGCGGATTATCCCGGGCCGGATGCGCAGAGTGCGAATGGTGGAGGTGGGGGAGGGGGAGGTGCGGGGATGGGGCCTGCTGTGCCGACTGCGCCTGGGGCGTATTCGAATGTGTCGTATGCGCCGTTTGGGCCTGGGTATGTTGAGCCGGATCCGAGTCAGCAGATTATGGTTCGCAATGTGAGTTGACGTCTTTATATCTGTGGGTATTGGGCGATGCTAATGTGTTTTTGTTCTTGTGTTTGTAGCTCCCTTGGTCGACTGCGAATGAGGATCTGGTAGAGCTGTTTGAGACAACGGGGCAGGTTGAGTTGGCGGAGATCTTGTTTGATGGGACGAGGTCGAAGGGATGTGGGGTTGTGCAGTTTTCGGCTGTGGCGGAGGCGGAGACTGCTATTGCTAAGTTCCAGAGTTATATGTATGGAGGGAGGCCGTTGGGTGAGTGGCGTTTCTTTCTTGCTTGCTTGCTTTCTTCCCCTCCCCCCTTCCCCCCTTCCTTTCTCGCTGGCTTGCTGGCTTGCTTCCTTTCGTTCTTTGTTTGTTCCTTGCTTCGCTCAGGAAAGAGGGTGACAGGCGCTGACGACTTTTTTCTAGATGTGCGCTTCAACGATAGGTGGCATACGTTCACGCCGAGCGCGGCGAAGGGCGGGTCTGTTGCTCCTATGCAGGCGGAGGCTTGATCGGAGCTTCTGAGGCCCTGCTTCCCATCCCAATTTCTTCCTTTCCCTCCTCTGTTCTTTTCCTTACTTTACTTCACTTAGTCTCCGTGCGTCTAGTTTCGTCCTGCTTATGTTCTCTGTTCTTGTGAATTTTTTCTTGGTACCGTATTGGTGACAAAATCGTCGTAGTGTACATATGGCCCCTCGGGTACTGTTTTATTGCGAATGAATGAGATACGTGGTTCTTGGTGCGAAGGATGGTGAGGGGGCGGGGGTCAGGGCCTTGGGGTGGTAGGATATTCGGGAGGTGCTGGGAATGAGGTGAAGTTGAGGTGAGGCGAGGCGAGGTTAGATCGTGTTGGGTGAAGGGATGGAGGGCCTGTGCGCTTAGGACTTCCTTCTGCCGTACCTTGGAATATCGAGCTGTGATTGTGGCGGGAGAGGCGTTTGGGGATTGGGGGCGGCGGTGGTGAGGGCGGCTGGGATTGGGCGTGAAGGGACGTCAGGTATACTTTTAACTTGTGGTGGATTGTCGAGTGTGGTGAATGTGGCGGGGGGCACTAGGCTTTTTGGGGCTAGGGGTGGTGCTGGGTGGCAAGTTGAGGGTGAATTGGCGATTGGGATGAGGTGTTGGGGGTGAAGGACGTAAGGGTCGTTCTAACTTCCCGTGGTATGGTATAGTGAACGTGGCGGTGTGTTGTTACCTTTCACCCCTGAAATATCGTGCTCTCGGTGTGTCGGACTTTCTATTCTCGATTAGTGTGGCCATGCTCATGAGTCGTGACTGACAGGTTTATTAGCATGGCGACAAGTGATTGGATGTGAGAAGGCGATTGGAAATGGATATGAGATCGTCGAGGCAGCGGCATCGATTGGTGTGATGTGTGGCATTGGGCAATCACAGCTGCTTTTTGGGGCCTCGAGGCTCTGTTTAGCTTTTTGCCCGGGTTCTAACTTCTATCTGAAGGGTCTTACGCTTGTGGTAGGTTGGGCGTTTGGTCCCGGGTGGGTCGAGGATGGGAAGGGCTTAATGGATCGAGGGAAGTGGAGTTTAATCATGGGCCTATCGGATCGCTGGACAAATGTGAAAAGGTGCGCTGGGTTGGTTGTTATCTCTCTACTTGGGCTCGGCCGGCGTCTCGGGGCGTGGGAAGGATGACGGAGTTGCCATTTCGGGCCAAGCATGACGATTAGTTGGGCATCGCGATGCTATCGACGATAGAACTCCTTCCTCTCTCACTCCTTGCTCGCCGCGCCCCGGTATATAAACGGGGAGTCCGACTTGGTCCTACCATTACACGGCTTTATCTGTTCCACCACAACCTATCTTCCTCGACAAGCAAACACTTTCCTTCCCCCTATTATGGATTCGTTCTCGGAGCCGTACACCCGCGAGGGCGACGACATTTCGATCTCGCGATTCCAGGACAAGATTCGGCAGCTCGAGGAGGAGCACAGGAAGAACGGGATCCCGCTCTCGGGGCGTATCATCCATGTCGTGCACTCTTTGCCTATCACCGTCACGCTCGACACCGCCAAGCGTGGTGGGCCCCCGACGCCGCCCGCAGAGGAGAGCGGCACCAGCGGCCCCGCAGCGTCTTCGGACGCCACGGCGTCGGCGAAGTGGGATCTTACGGCGCGGTACGGGCATGCTGCGATGATTAGCGGGATCATGTCGCTGGGCGCGACGCACGAGCAGTGTATTGTGGGGTGGACGGGGGATATTTTGGTGCCGGGTGCGGGGGCGAATGCGAGCACGACGAATACGTCGGTGGATAAGGTCCCGTCTGCGAGTGTGGGGGCGGAGGAGCGGAAGGCGTTGGAGGAGGAGTTGAGGGGGTTCCAGCCGAAGGATAGCGATATCGACGATGAGCTGCACCGCAAGACGGCGTATGTGCCTGTGTGGCTGGATGATAAGATTGCGCATGGGCATTACGATGGGTATTGCAAGCAGAGTGCGTTTTTCTTTTCTCTTTGGGTTTGCCAGAGTTAGGCTGACGCTGGGTTGTGCAGCGCTGTGGCCGATGTTTCATTATCTCCTCTGGCAGGACGTTGCGACCGAGTACGCGTCGGCCGACCAGCATTACCCGCACTACGAGGCTGTTAACGCTGCGTTTGCGCGTCGCATTGTCGAGATCTACAAGCCCGGCGATCTGATATGGGTCCACGACTACCATCTCCTCTTACTCCCCAGGTGAGTCTTCCTTCTTTCCTTCAATCCATCTGTCTGTCTACCCTGGTGGTCCGACCCAGTCCGAAGGGGCGTCGCCGCAGAACATTCATTCGAAATGCTTGTCATTCCTTGCACACCGCATCATTCCTCCTCATCCTTGGCTCCAGGTTACGATACTGATGATGCTTCGCTTTCTAGGCTCGTTCGTGACTCGATTCCCGATGTCGTGCTTGGACTGTTCATGCACACCCCCTTCCCCACAAGCGAACTTTTCCGGTGCCTTCCTCGTGAGTACTGCCCCCGCATTGGTCTCACCTTTTCTCCGTGCTCCAGGAGCCGCGTGCGGTGCATTTGCCCACACCGTTTCCCCACGAAAACGCCCTCGTCGGCTAGCTGAATGTTCAGCCGCGTCTGGGGTAAATGTTCAGTGCGGGGCGCTCGACGCGTTGCCCACGGCCGCGAGCGAGCTCCGCCCGTGTCGTCGATGGCCTGCGCGTCTCGTCGTCCCTCTCGCTTTCTGCCACTGATGGTCCCGGGAATCACCTCGATGACCCTGAATTTCCTTTTGAAGGCAAAGACCTGCCAAATGGAGGCAAAAAAGTGAAAAAAAGTCGCAAGTTCCACTTCAAAACATAGCCTGCAGGTGCGTAACTTCGGTATTTAGCAATCTGGGTATATTTTTGACCAAAACTATCTACTACACGCAGTGCTACGACGGCTACGGTCTATCTACGGCTATCGACACGACGGTGGTTACTGGGGCGACGTTACGACGCGTCTATCTACGAGATGTGGCGCTCACGCGGGCTCGCAGCTGGCGCGATGGGCGGGCGCAGCGTGTCTACAAGTCGGCGAGACGTGGCATGGCGCGACATGACGGGAATAGGCGGAGGCGACGTGATGTGCTCGGTCTGCAACGTGGAGGCTGGTGGGCACGGCAGCCGGTGACGACATAGCGAGAGAGCATGCAAGGGGTGGGCAGGTGGCAAGTGATGACGAGGACGGACGCTGGTGGAAGTTCAGCAAGACGGGATAGGGTCTGAAACAGGTGGGTACTCACTATATATACCTTTCTGCACCAAGTCCCGTGAGCCGAGCTTGTTGATTTGCATTCAACAAACGCGTACGTGTTGCGTACGCATCTTGACTACTCGGTTGCAGCTTCACAGCATAATGACTAGTCGATTTCGTGTAGGTCGTTACACCACCCGCCGTATGCCGTTAGCGTAATGATCGCTCCTGCGGTGCCCAGCCCGCTGCTTTCGCTTCGCCGTACCTCGTGCGTCTTCCTCCTCTCCTCTTGCTGTCTGTCATCCTTGGCCCTTCTCAACAAATTATGTTCATTTCAACTGGTCCTTGAAATGAACAGAACTTGTTGAGCAGCGTCAGGGACTTCCATTCTCTTGCTAACCCCGAATTACATATTGCAGTTGACCCTGAGTCCCAAGGGTCCGTCCGACGGTGTCGCTTTGCTTTCTTCCTCATCACCCATCGGACGGCGTTACTTCCGGTCCTTTCTCCTCTCTCCCCAAATTCCTTTGCTCAATGCTAACTTACCTTTTCTTCCAGGTTGTAGAATCGCTTCGCTCACTCCTGCTTCAAAGTAATATTATCTAGCTCCTATTTAGGTAGACGACCCTGAATGTATGAACTGTTATGACCTTATTTATTGCGTGACGCCGCCTTAGACTCGTTTTGGCTGTCTCCGGGTCAGGGACCAGGCTTCTTTCTTCCTCGCTTCGACACGTTCCCTCGGCACCTCTAGGCTCTAGGGGATTTCGTTCCATACCTCCTCTTTCATTCTTCCACCTTCCATACCCCTGCTTCCGTTTCCTGGCTTCCCCCAATCGTCCACCTCAGCATGCTCGATTCAGCTTTGAACTGGCAACGCGGTTCGTCTGCTCTTTATCTCTTTATTCCTCGCTAACCATTTTCTAGGCACGCGTCGTTGCAGAGGCATTCAGTTCGTGACCTTCGTCCGCCGTCGGCTCGTGTATTTGCAGATGACAGAATATCGTGCAAACTTCAAGTTATTCAGTCCAACGCCGCTCGCCGGGACAAAATCCATATATACTTCGCTATGCGCAAGACCCACAGCATCAAGATAGTGCACTTCACCCACCGTCTGACGTCCGTACCAAAGGCGAGCATTTTCTCTCGAGTACGACTCATCCAACGCTGACATAGTCTAGCGTTCTCGCGGGAACTCGATCTGTCGTGTCTTCGTGACTCAGACCGCCGGTCGCAGTTCCCGTTCCCCGGAAGAAGATACATATATACTTTGCCAGACGAAAGACCACCCTAGCGCCTCGTCCATCGTCCGGCCTTTTCATGCCATCAAGCTGACAGTTGTTGAAGCACTCGGCGCTCGCGCAGAGGTCCAGACGCTGCTCGCTGGGAGAAAATCCATATATACTTTACTATGCACGACTACGTCAAGACAATACCCCGGTCTCGCGCAACTCTTGCCGGAAATCATTCTGTTGCGTCGCGACGCTTCCCAAGTCCCGAAGCATCCACCCAGCCCACCGACGTCCCCGGCCACCTCTCGACGACCTCCGCTCACGGGAACTCGATACATCGTGGATTTGCCGTTCGGGGTACGTACGCAGTGATGTCGGCGTTTGGGTATGACTGACTTCGGAATACTTCTAGCTTGCGGGAAATCGATTCGTTGTGCATTTGACATCCGAGGTGAGCATACCACGCTGTCCAGGACATTCGGTGGCCTGACTTATCGAGACAGGGAGCACGCGCGCCGTCATCGCTTTACAACGTTCACCTCACGGCCGGGGATCATTTCTGTACGTCCAAGCCTGCTCGACTACACGCCCGCTCGCTAACCATCTCGTATCCGCCCTGCCTTCACTCTCGCCGGATTTATTTCTGTCGTGTAATTGCAATTTGCCGTACGTTCATCATCTTTGACCCTACTCACGCTCACTAATGATCTCGTATCCTTACTACAGCCTCGTCTCTCGCCGGAATCATTTCTATAGTGTAATCGCCGGTTGCGCACCCTTTGTACGTACCGTTATGCTGTTTGATTGTCTGCCGATTTACTTCAAATGCAGTTTAGACTTTCGCCGGAATCATTTCTATCTCATCCCCACCGTAAGCATTCCTAAATTCGCTCACAGCCAACCTCAACGTCTAATCCCCCTTTATTTGCATCACAGAGTCGGCTTCAATTGCAAAACGTGTGTACGAAGACCGCCGTAAGTGTTCGACGCCACCATCCATCCCACGATTCCCACTCACCAAGTCCCTCGCAGCCCGAGCGCCGTCTGCACGGAGACGAAAATTTTGCTGTACGTACGCTGGCTACACATTCCGAGGCCGACTCTGACATATTGCCTTTACTTCAAGGTAGACGTGCACGGCCTGGGAGCTTAGCCAAGCCTGTGCGGCGTTGGCGAGGCGCGCCGGCTTTTAGATTGGTTCTTTCGCGTCCCTGCTTGGAATAGAGTAGGCTTAGCGTAGATTTATGATGGGAGATAGATGTGTTGGGGTTACCGTACGAACCATACCACTGTGATATCCGGAGTTTCCGGGTCCTGTCCGGCTCCCTGAGATCATTTCGCTCACGGGCGCTTATTTTGAAATGAGATTTGTTTCTTCCTTTGAGATCGTTTCGAGGCCATGATATCTCGAAATTGGCGTTATTCTACCTGCCTAATATGCTCAAAGTGTATCGCACATATTTGAGACCGTTTGCGCGAACATTTGGCTCGGGGTAGTGAGATCTTTTTTCAACAGCAAGGCGCAAGCGCCCAGCGCGGGAGGGCCGAAATCGAGTTGCTTTGGACTATCCCTTTCGTTCCCACATGTAGTTGCACTCAAATACGTATGATTCTATGTAATACTGTTATTAATCTATGCTGGACCAATGGGAAACACGCTTCGGATCGCGAAATCGGGACTTGAGTTAGAAAGCAATTCAGCCGGTTTTTGGACCGTAAACGACGCCTCCAAGTCCAAACGGCGGCAGCGCATCCCTAATCAAGTGTCTAATGCAGACAGTAGTAGTATAAGTGTTAGTATGTGCCTCTTAGTTCGACCAAGCGTCCAGGTCCAATGAGAACGCCAACTTGAAAATCTCATGCGCCATACATACACCTCCTCCCCGTCCGATTCATCTCATTCCACCCCATCCAAACGACTCTATTCCAGCGCCCAGACTCTTACGACATACAATTACCGAAGTCACACACGTAATCGGGTATCCATCTGCCAAAAAATAGTCCGTAGAAACCCATTGCTCGAGTGGATACTGGCGTCGGAAGCTCGGTCGCCGCAGACTCGTAAAACGATGTTTGCGTTATTGTGGGTGTTCTGTGCATAGTGCTAAATATACTCATATGTACCCGTGAGACCTCTACTTTGGTGCCAAGTGCATCGATGTTGCCTTGGGACGGCGAAGTGGTGCGAAATGTAAAGGAACAGCTTGGGCGCTAAAAACAGCGCAGAGAAAGCGCGTTGAATACCACAAAGCCCAGGCAGTAATTGCGTTCATAGTAAATGTATAGCTCTTTACCCTCTCTATACCAGTATACACCAAGCATTTTTTAGCCCCCCACGCCCAGATCTCCAGCCCAAACCGACCCATCCACACCATCCCCTCCTCGCCCCACTCGCCCCAAAACACGCCATTCAAACGCACTTCCCAGGAGAACCCTGTCTTGGCACATCAACACAGCCCATCAAACACGCTAAGCGTACGTACCAACTCCACACAAGGCCCGAAATTCTGCTCGGAAGCGCGGAGCGATTGCAGGGAGACGGGGAGATGCACGTAAAGCGCGATACGAGCGAGCGAAAGACTTTGCGCATCCGGGGGTTGGGGGAGTCGTCGGGTGCCTAGGATAGGGTGCGCCCGGGAGTGGTCGGGTCAATGGGGAGGGGGCAAATGTATAAAGGATAGGAGGAATTCGAGGGGATTGGCATCATCCCTCCACATTCCCTTTCCTCTCTCCCTCACTTACCTCTTCATTCATCGCTCTCTACACCCTCTTTGGAGTTGTGACACTCAACTCAGTATATCATTGCCTTAACTATCCAGTTGTTGTCGTCGCCGTCGACGTCAACTGACTCTGGTATGCCGTTTCTTCTTTCCTTGAGTATGATGTCATTTTCTCATTTCTCATTAGCGCCCGCAGAACGAACCTCTCGTTTGGTCTAGCCAGCTGGTTTACAGCTCGACACCGACACCCAGTCGGCCAAGAATTGCAAGGGTACGTCTATTGACTCGCTTCAAGTTGCCTGCCCCGTTGCTCACAAGTCGTTTGTTGATTCTTAGTCCCATCGCGCAACTGTGAGTGAACGTTAGACACACTGTGGGCCATCTAACCTCAGACAACTCACGCTCGCTGCACAGGACCTGGAACTACAAAAGCTACGTAAGTACACACTCAGTTATACATAAGTCAGCTCACTCATTTCATTTGACTGTAGCGGATAACTTTAGAAAACGAAACCAATTTATTAAGAATCCTATGTACATTGACAAGACGTCGACCTCGGACACGCGTGACGCCAGCTCACGATGCACGACGATGAGCTGGAAGGCCAGGGTGCTACGCAAAGGTAAGCACCGGCTCGTTCGCCTACAGTACAGTTCACTGACGATTTGACCCATAGGGGCCCACAAACCCGCACCCGCACCTTCTGTCCTGCCCAAACCGCCATATCTCTGCCCTTCACCACAGTCGTACACGTCCACCGCGCCGTCGTTCGTGAGGCTTGAACGGCCGAGATTTGCCCGAAAGGCTGAACGAATGGAAACAGTCAGTCCACATCGTCAAAATGTTAATCTTTGCTTACCATTTACTAACCACCCACATAGCCCCGGCGTCCTCTTGCGTCACGGCCCACACACGTCCCGCTGACGATTTGTGAGCCGTAACCCTCTACTCCACCAAGCTCGCCACTCGCGACACTATCGTCGCCGTACACGTCAAGCACGACGCCGCTCGTGGGCCAATTTGTGAGAGAAAGCCTGTAAATAAAGTCGGTCAGTTCAAGTCGTCGAGTGCTTAATCTTTTACTGACCGCCTACATTAGCCCGGCCGTCCTCGCAGGCCATGGCCCACACACTTCGCACCGACGATTTGTGACCCATGGAGGACCGACACCGACACCATTGCCCTCCGTTCCCCCCAGCCCATGTCGATTCTGCCCTTCGCCGTCGCTGTGCACGTCCAGCGCGCCGCTGCCCGAACGGCCAGGCTTTGCGCGAAAGGCTGATTAAATGAAGTCAGTCAGTCCACATCGTCACCATGACACTCGTTTACTCACCATTTTCCATCGCCGACATAGAACTCGCCTGCACCGCAACCGCCGTGTCTCACAAATCCCGGCCCAGACACGGCGCGTCCGTGAATGGCTTTCGTCGCACATCTGGCGCGGCTTGCTGGGCCCCGAGCCTTCGGCCGCTGCTTGCAGCCTTCGTTGAAGGCCTCTGGTAATGCCAGGTAAGTCTACTATCGGCCTACGAGGACATGCTATTCACTCACCTCTGAACCTCTAGTCACGCTACATCATCCATCCACCCATCCGCTTGCTGTCCATCGCCAGGCCCATCGTCGATCGCATGGTGGTGGGAATGCGCGCGAGATTCTGTGGTTGGGCTGGCCGGCGTTCGTCCCATCGGCGAAGGCTGTCGTCGCACGTCGAGCCCGGTTTGCTAGGCCTCCCCATATCGCGTCGATTTCGGACTAGACCAGCGGTCAAACAGGTAAGCGTCGCTCGCACTACTATTAAGAGAAATCTTACTCACAGATACTGCTTCGAAGATCACGAATGCTGTGGCCGGATCGTCGGCGCCTCCCAGCGGTGGGTGAGTCTCGTCGCACGTCGAGCATCTTGCTGAAGAATCTGGCACTGCCGTTTCGTTGTCTGTGGTCATCGTAAGTACCCCTCGCATTGATCTGAGCAGAATTCACGGACACTGCTTCGAAGGCCCAAATCACGAATGTCGTCGTTGCGTGGCCTGGGCCATAATGTAAGTGTGCCGTTGGTCTAGGAGTGCGGGGATTTGCTTACCTTTTGAGTTTCCAGATGGCTCCCTTCTCGTGCACTTGTCGGCCGGCCGCGCGGGTTCTGTCGTTGGTGAGTGCGGTTAGTCGACTGTGCTTGACTTGCTTGCTGACTGCCCGGTACTCAAGCCGAATTCGTGAGGTGCTGCGAGGGTCGGCTTGCATGATCCACTCTGGTGGAGAACCGTGAGTCGCGCTCGCTGGTCGATCGGCCATCGCGCAAGGGAGTTCTGGCGGAGTTGGGTCAAGGACGCGTGCTGGTCGCCGTGTGTGTGTTCGTTGTCGATGGTTCTAGTTAGTAGCAGCTCCGAGCTCGTAGAAATAGTCATCTGTGGTGCAAATTAGCTTACTCGTCCACACGCGCGGTGTCGGTACTGACCTTGGATGTTCGGAGTCGCTGGCTTTCGGTTTGGTAGGGCATCGGACGGCTCCTTGAACTTTACGGCCTGAGTTTGAGAGCATGCCTGGCTGTGCCAAGATGCGGCGAGGTCTGTTGGGACTCGAGCGCAGTTGAGATCTTGCAGTGGAAAAGGCGGCAGGGTGCGTGATGGAGGCGTCGAAAGGAGGCGCGGGCGGGCGTCGAGGGAGGCATTGATCGCGTCCAACAAGGAGACGGCCGGGATCGAGGCGTGTGCGATGTGGGCGATTTGGCGTGCGAGGGGCGTTGAGCGCCGGGGGGAGTGCGCATCGATTGGTGTGATGTGCGGCATTGGGAAATCACAGCTGCTTTCTGGGGCCTCGAGGCTTTGTTTAGCTTTTTGCCCGGGTTCTCTTACCGCTTGTGCTAGGTTGGGCGTTTGGTCCCGGGTTGGCTGGGTCGAGGACGGGAAGGGCTTAATGGATCGAGGGAAGTGGCCTATCGGATCGCTGGTGGTTATCTCTCTACTTGCCCTCGGCCGGCGTCTACCTGTACGTAGTCGAGAGCTTCCAAGACCCGATGCACGTTCTATCTGCATTCCGTATACCGCCGCAAAGCCTGTATGCCGTGTTCCAGGATCCTCAACAGCAGCCCGAAGCTCTTTTTTCATGCAACGAAGCTCTAGACTTGTGTGATGGATTGAACGTTCGCTGGCTCGCAGAAATGTCGGATGCGGGCAGACATCGGCGCGAGGCCGGCGGGGCGTGGGAAGGATGACGGAGTTGCCATTTCGGGCCAAGCATGACGATTAATTGGGCATCGCGATGATATCGACGATAGAACTCCTTCTTTTGACTCGCTCTCTCACTTGCTCGCCGCGCCCCGGTATATAAACGGGGAGTCCGACTTGGTCCTACCATTACACGGCTTTATCTGTCCCACCACAACCTATCTTCCTCGACAAGCAAACACTTTCCTTCCCCCTATTATGGATTCGTTCTCGGAGCCGTACACCCGCGAGGGCGACGACATTTCGATCTCGCGCTTCCAGGACAAGATTCGGCAGCTCGAGGAGGAGCACAGGAAGAACGGGATCCCGCTCTCGGGGCGTATCATCCATGTCGTGCACTCGCTGCCTATCACCGTCACGCTCGACACCGCCAAGCGTGCTGGGCCCCCGACGCCGCCCGCAGAGGAGAGCGGCACCAGCGGCCCCGCAGCGTCTTCGGATGGGGCGGCGTCGGCGAAGTGGGATCTTACGGCGCGCTATGGGCATGCTGCGATGATTAGCGGGATCATGTCGCTGGGCGCGACGCACGAGCAGTGTATTGTGGGGTGGACGGGGGATATTTTGGTGCCGGGTGCGGGGGCGAATGCGAGCACGACGAATACGTCGGTGGATAAGGTGCCGTCTGCGAGTGTGGGGGCGGAGGAGCGGAAGGCGTTGGAGGAGGAGCTGAGGGGGTTCCAGCCGAAGGATAGCGATATCGACGATGAGCTGCATCGCAAGACGGCGTATGTGCCTGTGTGGCTGGACGATAAGATTGCGCATGGGCATTATGATGGGTATTGCAAGCAGAGTGCGTTTTTCCTTTTCTCTTTGGGTTTGCTAGAGTTAGGCTGACGCTGGGTTGTGCAGCGCTGTGGCCGATGTTTCATTATCTCCTCTGGCAGGACGTCGCGACCGAGTACGCTTCGGCCGACCAGCATTACCCGCACTACGAGGCTGTCAACGCTGCGTTTGCGCGTCGCATCGTCGAGATCTACAAGCCCGGCGATCTGATTTGGGTCCACGACTACCATCTCCTCTTGCTCCCCAGGTGAGTCTTGCTTCTTTCCTTCAATCCATCTGTCTGTCTACCTTGGGGCGTCGCCGCAGAGCATTCATTCGAATTTGCGCGTCACTCCTTGCACACCGCATCATTCCTCCTCATCCTTGGCTCCAGGTTACGATACTGATGATGCGTCGCTTTCCAGGCTCGTTCGTGACTCGATCCCCGATGTCGTGCTTGGACTGTTCATGCACACCCCCTTCCCCACAAGCGAACTTTTCCGGTGCCTTCCTCGTGAGTACTGCCCCCGCATTGGTCTCATCTTTTCTCCGTGCTCCAGGAGCCGCGTGCGGTGCATTTGCCCACATCGTTTCCCCACGAAAACGCCCTCGTCGGCTAGCTGAATGTTCAGCCGCGTCTGGGGTAAATGTTCAGTGCGGGGCGCTCGACGCGTTGCCGACGCCCCCTGATTCACATGCTGCCCATCCGAGCGAGCTCCGCCCGTGTCGTCGATGGACTGGCCCACCGAGGCCCCTGGCGGCGCGCCCCCAGACCCACACTCGCGGGCGCGCTGATTCGCTGTGCCCGACGAGTCGTGACGCGCCGACGACGCGTCTGACGGCCCAATGAAATCATCGCTGACTGTGACGTCATAGGCCGGAAGGAAGTCCTTGATGGCATGCTCGGAGCAAATCTCGTCTGCTTCCAGGTGAGTAGGCGCCTATTTCGCGGCAGATCGTCGAATCGTGAACTCCCTGATTTACGAGCGTTCTTTTGCATGTTTAGACGTATTCTTATGTCCGCCATTTCATCTCGACGTGTATCCGGGTGTGTGGATATGAGGCGAATTCGAGGGGTATCGATGTTGATGGGCATGTCACTGCTGTTATGCACTGTCCTGTCGGCATCGATGCTGACCGTGTTGCGCGAGACGTGTAAGTCGGTTCCTGTGGGGTGGAGGATGCATATCTGACGGATTTGCGTTGCAGGCAACGCCCTGGGATCCAGCCGAAACTCGAGGCCCTTATGAACCTCTACGAGGGCAAGAAGATCATCGTCGGACGGGACAAGCTCGATGTCGTCAAGGGCGTCGTGCAGAAGGTAGGAGTCGCGTCATTCGCACCTCGATATGGCCCCTGACCACGGACCGTGCTCCCTTAGCTCCGTGCCTTCGAAAAGCTGCTCCAGGATTACCCTGAATGGGTGGGCAACGTCGTTATGATCCAGGTCACCAGCCCCTCGTTGACGGATTCGCCCAAACTCGAGCGCGTTGTGAGCGAACTTGTGGCCCATATTAATGGAGAGTACGGAAGCCTCGATTTCATCCCTGTCCATCACTAGTGCGTTGTGCCCGCGAGCTCCCTCGGGATCGTCCTAATCGCGATCTTTTAGCCACCAAGCGTTGAAAAAGGACGAGTTTTACGCTCTCCTCAGTGTCGCCGATTTGGCGGTTATTACCCCTCTCCGTGACGGCATGAACACGACGAGCATGGAGTTCGTTATCGCGCAGGAGAAGACGAACAAGAGCCCCAGCGTGCTTTCCGAATTCATGGGTATCAGCAAGAACATGGAGGAGGCGCTGCTGGTGAATCCCTGGGATCTAGGAGTGAGTTCCCGTTCCCCTTCTTTTTCAACCCCGGTTTGCAGCATGGTGCCTGCGCCGTGTTTCATCGATCATCACCATCGATCTTCTCCGGGCCCTGTCGCGATCGCAATACGGAAAGAATCAGAACTAATCCACCCGATTCGCTCTTGCAGGGCGTTGCAGCCGCTATCAACCAGGGACTGCTGATGTCACCTGCCGAGAAAGCATCGAGGCATGAAAAGCTATATAAGGTCGTCACCACGCACACCTCCCACAGCTGGGCTGCTGTTCTCGTCAAGATGTTGCTCGAACAAATGGGCATCCAAGGCATGGCTAGACAGACGCCGTACATCCCCAAGGACCAACTCGAGGGTCTCTACCGCAATGCGAAGAAGAGGCTGTTCCTGTTCGATTACGATGTGAGTGCTTCGTCGCCGCCGTCGTGTTGCGTTCCGCCGTGCTGATTGTCGGCTTTCCTGTGATGCAGGGCACGCTCGCGCCGATCGTCAAAGTGCCATCGATGGCCACACCATCAGAGGCGACCCTCGAAGCGCTCGAACGGTTGTCGGCGGACCCAAAGAACGTGGTTTACATCATCTCAGGGCGCGACGGCGAGTTCCTGGAACAGCATTTGGGGCATCTCGAGAACGTCGGGTTCAGCGCGGAGCACGGAGGATTCGTGCGAGAACGCGGATCGAAGGAGTGGACGAACTTTACGAAGGCGCTGGACATGAGCTGGATGTCGGAGGTGGAGGAGATTTTCCGGTACTACACCGAGGTTCGTGCAGTTATCTTCTGGCCTGGGCCGTCCCGCGTCCCGAGTGCGCCGGGTGGGTGGATAGGGATGATATATGATGCTGACTCGTGTTTTTAATTCGCTTGATAGAGGACGACGGGAAGCCATATCGAAGTGAAGAAGAGCTCGATTACATGGCATTATCGGGGTGCCGATCCGGAATGGGGGTGCGTTGCTTGTGATTGTGGATGAACGTGTGTGTTGACCCTGCCTTATCTAGGCTGTTCCAGTGCCGCCAGTGTCAGGATCTGTTGGAGAACAACCTTGCGCATAAGCGCCCCATTGAGGGTACGCGATTAATTATCGGTGCTTCCTTGTGATTTTGTGTTGACGTTCCTCCATCGATAGTTCTTGTTGGGAAGAAGAACCTTGAGGTGCGGCCTATCGCGGTGAACAAGGGCGAAATCGTCAAGAGGATCTTGTACCAGAACCCCGATGCCGAGTTCATCTTCTGCGCTGGTGACGACAAGGTATGTTTAATCCCAATCTACGTTTAGTGCACAGCAGCTGATTGGTGTTTTCGTTCTCCCCTTCAGACCGACGAGGACATGTTCCGCGCGCTCCTGCTCTTCGCCCCGGGGCAGACGCAAGTGAAGATGGACGCGCCGCTCGCCGTGACGCTCATCGACGGCGAGGGCAAGCCCCCGGTGGACCTTGCGATCAAGCCCGAGGCGGTGTTCACGACGGCGGTGGGGCACAGCAGCAAGCGGACGCTGGCGAGCTGGCACGTCACTGCGCCGCAGGAGGTCGTGGACCATATGCTGGACCTCGTGCGCCCCGGCGGGGACGCGGAGAAATCGAACCTGTGAGCGAGGGTCGGCGCTCGTCGGCTTTTTCTTCTTCTTTACTTTGGGTGTTTGGATTTCTTATATTCGCTTTTTTTTGTTTGCTTTTTTTTATATTTCTCTCTGTCGGCTCTCTTGGTTTTGGTATTTGTGAAACTGAAACGCTATGGACGCGGTTATATTCTCGAATTGTATCATTACGCTTTGGAAGGGTGTGGATGGGGGCGGAGCGGGAGCTGGGGGAGAGGCAGGTGCCTATGTCGTTGGAGCAGGGGCAGATGCCAGTGCCGGTGCAGGTGCGGGAGTTGGGTGCGGATGCAGGCGTAGATGCGAAGGAGGTTAAACCACTGGCACCGATCTCGTCCCTCACGGCGTACGATTCGAACCTCATCCAGCTCGCGGTGCCGTGCGCTGTGCTCGCTGTATGTACGTGGTACGTTTTCTCGAGGTTCGTTTGAGGCGTTCGCCTTCTTCCTCTTCCCTTTCCATCTTTCTTCGACCTTTCCCCTTGTCTGCTATGTATCCAGAATGACTTTCTGCCTCCTCGTTTGTTATTCTCTTGTTCCCCTCTCCCTGCCCCTGTCCTGTTCTGCCTTTGATACCACCGAACCACCGACCGACGATGTCTTTCGCGCACGTTATATATAGTACTTAGATACATACTGTTCTTGTTTTGCGTTTGGTGTATAGTTACGAATCGTGGATGTGTTATGATTAGAAAACGATGTATATATGTGAATGAGCTTGCAAGGTCGCAGTCACCGGCATCGTTGTCTGATTGGCGCCCTTCTGTCAATGACGCAGTGTTGTCATTGCTACATTAAGGGCGGAGACCAAGCCGGCGGACAGTCGAGAGTTTTGAGTTATTTGGATTCTCATCGCTAGTCGAAGTGATGGTGCGCAGGTTGTTAAGTAGTCTAAAGCTGCAGCCGCACGGGAGGGCGAAGGAAGTCGATGGAGAAAGTAGATAAGGGAAGCGTGAAAGGTCGCGAACAAAGCGTTGGCGTAGCAAATAAAGTGAAGTAGTCCTTCTGAGAATAGCTTGATATCAGTCTTGGGAGAGATATGTTGTGGGACGGGTAAGCGGCCAGTGTTCGTATTCAGCCGCGGGTTGTCCTAGGGGCAAGTCTTCCCCACATCTACCGGATTCAATGAGTATTAGGACGGCAGGAAAGGCTGTGTATTCGTGGAATGCCTACCTCAACCAGTGCTCGCCGTGGAAGACCGCGTCTCGAAGCTCAATTTTGGTGGTCGGCACGTTTGCGAGAATCTCTTGCAGACCGCAGACATACAAACCTTCATGGCAGAAGGGTGGGATCCACATGAGGAGATCACCGTTCGTGTTCTGCAGCCAGCCATCCTCTCCAATTGTGGCGCAACCGTATGAATATTCGTGGAGAAAGAGGGGCTCTAATAGTAGTAAGGAAGATGGGGATGTTAGCTAAGGATAGTTATAAGAAAGATAGACTGCTAAACGATTGTCGCACCTTGACTTCCTCGGGCTCCAAGAGCTTGAGGGAGCTTCCAGACCCGAACGGTCTTATCATCTGAGCCGGACGCAATGCAGCTCCCGTCGGGGGAGAACGCTACTGAGGTAATGCCGCGGGTATGGCCAATGAACGGATCCAAAGCAGCTTTGCCTGTCTGCACATCCCAGACCCGAACGGTATTGTCATACGAGCAGGAAGCAATGTACCGCCCATTGGGCGAGAAGGCTACCGAGTTAACCACATCCTTATGTCCCTTGAATGTGCCCATAGTCACTTGGCCCGTCTGCGTATCCCAGAGCTGGATGGTTTTGTCCCTCAACCCAGAGGCGACGTGCCTCCCGTCAGGCGAAAACGCGACCGACCGAACAGAGGTGTGGCCTTCAAATGGAGCCATGGTAGGTTGACCCGCCTCAACATCCCAGACCCGGACGGTCTTGTCGTCCGAGCCAGAGGCGATGTACCGCCCATCGGGCGAGAAGGCCACCGACCGAATGTAGCCCGTATGTCCCTTGAATGGCTCCAAAGCAGGTTTCCCTGTTCGTGCGTCCCATACTCTGACAGTCTTGTCCTTTGAAGCAGAGACGATGTGTTTTCCATCCGGTGAGAAAGCAACCCTACTTCCATTCCCTACTATGGGTGTGTCCAATGCCATTTTGCCAGTCCGAATGTCCCAGAGGTGGATAGTTTCACCCGAGCTAGAGGCAACGTGCCTCCCATCGGGCGAGAATGCGACTGAGAAAACAAAGTCTCTATGCCCAGTATAGGGATCCAACGCAGTCTGACCTTCCTGCACATCCCAGACCCCGACTGTCTTGTCCAACGAGCCGGACACAATGTATCTCCCGTCGGGCGAGAAGGCTACTGAGGTGACATAATCGGTATGTCCCCACCATGGATCGGAAGTTGCTTGGCTCGTCTGCACGTCCCAGACTTGGATTATGATAGTTCCGTCGTCGGACCCAGACATAACATGCCTCCCATCAGGCGAGAAGGCGACTGAGGAAACCGAATGGGAGTGTCCTATAAATGGAACCATAGCAGGCTGGCCTGTTTTCGCATCCCAGACGCGGACGGTCTTGTCGTACGAGCCGGACACAATGTGGCTCCCGTCAGGAGAAAAGGCCACTGATTGAACACCATCTCTATGTCCTGTAAGTGGATCTAAAACGGGCAAGCCTGTCTGCGCATCCCAGACCCGGATGGTGTCGTCCCCTCCAGAAACGACCTTCTTCCCATCGGGAGAAAAAGCCACCGAGCGAACACTACCTGTATGTCCTATGAAGAGTCGATCCAGGACAGGCTGACATGCTTGCGTATCCCAGACTTGGATGGTTTTGTCAGATGAGCCAATTACGATGTACCTCCCGTTGGGGGAGAACCCTACTGACCTCACTTCTCTAGTTTGTATTGCGGAAAGATCTAATGCGGGTTGACCCAGTTGCGCGTCCCAGACCCGGACAGTTTCGTCGTCCGATCCAGAGACGATGTACCTCCCATCGGGGGAGAATCCCACTGAGTTTATGTTGTCCGTATGTCCGATGAATGGATCCAAGGCCAGCTGGGCCGTTTGTGCATCCCAGACCCGAACAGTCTTGTCGAGCGAGCCCGAGGCGATTTTCCTCCCATCGGGAGAGAAGGCCACTGAGAGAACAGCGTCTGCATGTCCTGTGAACGGGCCTCCGACCTCCTGTCCAGTCTGCACATTGAAAATGCGAACGAACCCAGCGCAATCACCCGATGCAAAGTACTTGCTGTCAGGCGAGAATGCAACTGATAAGATAGATAATCCTGCATTTAAAGTCAGAACGTGCCGTCCTCCAAGAGGTCGATGGTGCAGCTTGGGGACCCCCTTGAACCCAGGAAAGGAAAATTGGGTTGGCTTTTTTATCGCAGCGTACCACGGCAGGGCAGAGAGGTATAGATGGGGCACACTGTGAGAGATGGGAGTTCGGAAGTTGTGGGCGAAGTCGCCAACTTCGCTCAGGAGGCTACCAAGCTCTGTGGGACCGAGTACCTATTCTGATGGCATTAGGAATATACAGAGCTAAGGACTGCATGACTGCTTACCTTCGCCAACCGCCAAAGAATGGTATAGGCATATTGGACATCCTTCGCGACGCTCAAGGCTTCCAACCAATGCAGCACCATCGACCCACTCAGAAAGTCGCGCAATTTCGATTGCCAATGGTCGTCGACTCCAGCAGAGATAACATGTTCTCCCCAGGCCGTACACGCGTACACAAGCTCCGTTGCGATGGAAAGTAGAGTAGGTTGGTCGTCGTTGCTCCTATACGACGTCTGTGCCCCCGAAACACCGAAGCAAAGCAGGGAGTCCATGATCCTGAAGCAGGCCTCGGCGGTGGCCGAATGGGCGACAGAAACGACCACGGCCCACCGTTGTGTTCCAAGCTTTTCCGAAGTCAGGTAGTCGAAAAAGGACGCGTGAAAGATGGAGATGCTTCCCTTGTCATCCCCATCCTCTGGGAGTTGAACGACGGAGTGAAGCGCGTTAAATGCCCCCCGGACCTTTCTGGCAGTTGTCCCCAGCAGCTTCCCGTAGTCGTGAACAGAGAGTGGTTTCTGCGCGGTGACAAGAAGCGATAGGCCAGAGTGAATTTGTTTTACTTCACCCTCCTCCAGGTCACTGAAAGCTTCCGACAAGATACGGCGATAGAGGTCATCGACCCCTTTGGATTTGAGATCAGACGTGCGTTGAGTGAATTCCTGGAACCGGTCAAGGCACGATGTGTTGGACGAGGTGATGTATTTGATTGCAGTCGAAGCCACGATAAACAAATTGCCAGAGTAGTCGGCGATCTTCTCAATCTCAGGAGGGGGCCAGTTCTGCCGATATTGTTCGTAGATCTCGGGGTTGCGCTTGAAATAGTTGTCGAGGAAGAGGGTTATGTCGGCGTGGACGTCCTTGGCGTCGATCTCATGCAAGCGAAGCGACTTGTGCTGCGTTGAGTCAAACTTCTTGAAGGGCTGTCTGAGTGCTCGTTCAGGCCGGCTGGTGAGGAAGAATTTGATCGAGGTCGTGGGAGCTTGGGAAAGGATGGCGGATAGAAAACCCTCGATGGCTTCCTTGTCGTCGCATTCGTCCAAGGCGTCGACGCAGAGTACGACGATTTCGTCAGGGCGGAAGGCCTGCTCAGCTGGCCGAAGAATGAACTTTGCATATTGATCCTTCAGTTGCATCTTCGTCGGATTTCTGCATGATCCATCGTCTGCGAGGATTTGTTGAAGGGCGGCGCCAAACTTCGGATTTTCCTGTGCCAGAATCTTGGCGAGGGTAGGGATGATGAGATAGACGTTTCTCAATTCACTTTCCTTGATCGTGCAGAAGTGAGTAGCACCCAGGAGCCCCCGTTCCTTGAGTTTCGAGCAAAGTGTCTTGGCCACGGCAGTCTTCCCCGTACCGGCCAACCCGTTCAGCCAAAAAAGGTGCGGGGATAGCTGATCCTCTGCCCACGCCAAAAGCATGGAAAGCAGCGATAGGCGGGTACCAGGTACACATTCAGAACCCCGCTCCGGATTGTTGTATTCCCCACCGTCGATGCTTCCAAGTTTCTTTAGTAGCTCTGATCGTAAGTGTGAGTGAATCGACGATCCAAGGCTAGGGTGATGGCCTCACCAGATTTCCAAAGAAATTCTATGGCCCCTTCGACATTGCACAGTGCTCCATTGGTCTCCTCAATAACTGCGACGCGGTATGAGGAACGAAACTTTACTTAAGGACAAGAACCTACTTCTAAACCGGTCCTTTATCCACCCAATGCCGTCGACAATCTGCAAAGTTCGACGCTCGTTGGTGGCGGTCGCCTCGAACTATCATTCTTGAGCTTCCTGCTCGACTAAACCCTTGATACACTCACCAGAGCAAGTTCTATAGCGAGTTCGATTTCTCGGGTAAGTTTCAACACTTCCTGCTTGTCCTGGGCCGTGAGCATCGTGCGCTCCAGCTTCGACCTATTTTCATCGACCTTCCGCATCAGTAATTTCTGCATATCAACTAGCGTCCTATTTTCCCGTCAGTGAGGCAAGGCTTCTCGAAATGGTCATTTAGCATTACCGCGAGAGCCCACTAAAACGATCCTCAGCTCCTTGCGAAGCATCCGTCGGCCATGATGCCATGATAGAGGATACCACATCGACCCTCTTCAGCAGGCGCTCAAGCTCCTCGCGATTCTCGCCGTAAGCCTAGCCAGATGTCAGTGGAATGGGAGCGAAGGTCTGACAGAGGACGCACGTCGATGGTGTCGCAGATGACTAGCAGCGCAGCCGCGGTACTCTTCAATGGCGTGAAAACATCGGTCGCCCTTTCAATCGCCCGCAACGTGGTCTTGACTCCTTCGTAGACCTTTCGGCCTGTACTTGGTGCTTCGTAAGTAGGGCTGGAATATCTTTCGCGATTGATGTCTACTGTGTAGCGATCGGTACTGGCGAGTTGAGGTGGCATAGAGGCGGGATTGTCGAGGGCGTCCTGTTCGTCCCTATTCAGATTCTCGATCGCATCCCCTTCACTGATGGAAGCTTGGTTGGTCCCCTCCCTAGGTTTCGCAGTGGTTCCAAGAGGGGGATGAGGAGTCCGAAGTCTTGACCCCTTGGCGTGAAATGGCTCCTGAGAACGAGATGGAGACGACGTAGACGACTTGGTAAGATGTTTAGTGAACCATCCTTTGAATCGATCTCGCTTTCGAGGCGGTTCGTGCCGGTCTGGGGGATCCATTTGCACTGGCCCACTGGGGGAACGACGATTGGAGTCGAACCAACCTGATTTGCTTCTTGTCAGTCCAAGTTCGTCGATGCCTCGTGCCTCCACGCCCACACTGCCATGAAATGCCAGAATTGGTAAGGAGTCGACGCCCACAGTTATCAAAGGTACATTGAATGCTGTATACAGATTGGAGATTTCAAACCTTTCAAATTTCAGCGCTCTGCCTGCAAAGGGTGTTCGTATCTGCAATTATTTTGCTCGGTAACGCACATTTCCAATATATTGTCAATATATGCAAGAAATATACTTCCGAGGTACCTTAGTCGAAGTCGGAAAAGAGCATTGTATAGCACTCACCAAGGCTACATAGACGCCAGTGCGCCCTCCCCAAACCAGACTTTGCTCCGTCCTTGTTAATGCGGACATCCCAGGTGCTTGGGTCTCCCACCCTTCACAGTCCCGCTAAAGCTTGCACAGCTTCGAGGCTGTCTTGCAGATATGTTGTCGAAGACATCTTAGAAGTGGCCGGTGTTGGAGAGAGGAGAAGGGACCCGTTGTGGTTCTGGGAAGGGAGAAGTGATCCGTTTGACCCGGATGGCGAGCTCGTCGTTGACCACGATGCCCAAGCCATCAAGATCACTCGCTCGCTTTTGAACCTCGACCACCATTTTCTAGAACTCTGCCAACGACGGAGCTCGATACCACCTAGGTTGTCATGGCCCGCTATCTGTGGAAGTTGGTCTAGAAAAGGTTGGAGCCGGCCGCTTAGATGTTACGTGGAGGCTCGATGGATGGGAAGAGTAATACGAGCTTTAGAAGCATGTAAGTGTAAGTGTATGGTTGAGAGGCAGTGTCATGGTCTATGCAGGCACATATACATACTAGTGGACTCTCAGGGACTCTCAGTCTATGCACACCGACAATGTACTCACCTGGCCCTGCCGCTTCCAACAGCTGTATCCACAACAGCCCTGACTTCACATGCTACTCTACGACACCGAGTCTGCCTTTCGACACTATGGTGCTAACAGGTGTACTAGTACACTCAATGCGAACGGTGAGGGGAGTGTTGGAACTCACGCAAACACCAGGATCTTCATGGACTGCAGCCTGGGACGGTCATCTGGGCCGAGCACAAGGGATGGGCATGTCAGTCTCACTGACACGCTGTTCTCATGATATAGCCTGATTTTAGCCTCGGATAGCACATCCCGCTGTATGATAGAGTTCTCCACTATCTCGAGGCCAGGGGCGGGCGCCTATTTCAAGCACTTACCTGTCCCTCAGTCATGGCTGTGCTCATCGCTATAAGCTCGTAAGTCCTAGGCTAGTACCGTAATTGACCTGTTGCTGCACATACTTATGGTGAGCTCCCTGGGCCAGAAAGAAAGATTCCGTCGGTGCTACACAGACCAACGAATGTAACCGCTGGAAACCAAACCAATGAGTTTGATTTGAGAGATACGAGTGCAGGCTCAGTCGGAGTAGATCTGAATGAACTTAAGTCTCGTAAAGCACACCCAGTGAGGCACTTGAGCGGGGAGCATAAGTTGCAACTCTGAGCTGCCTCAACCTTCCAAATCATGTTTTGACGCTCAAAGCGGTAGTATTGGTGAATGTGGCTCAACTCTTTCTGAGTTTAGGTACACTTACAACGGAAGAGAATGCGTTTAATAATCTCATTTCATTGATGTGTGGTGGTTGGTGGCAGAGTGACTTTCGAGGCTTCGAGCTTCGAGGCTTACTCCGATGTTGTGTGACAAGTGACACACCGAAGCGCGTCGATCACGTTGTGCGTCACAGCGGTTTCGCGTTCAAGCGTGTCACACACTCCTGGTCAACGACCAACGACGACGAGGTCGGCCACAACGGAGATCAGCCCACCATGCCACTGCTCCGGATTGAGGTGTGCGACTTCAAATCGTATAGGTACGTTTGAAATGTCCCAGAACCATACTGAGCGCTAATTAATTATCTAGAGGACACCAGACAATTGGCCCCTTCACTAATTTCACGTCGGTTATCGGTCCCAATGGCGCTGGAAAGTCGAATCTCATGGACGCCATCTCTTTCGTTCTCGGTGTGAAGAGTGCTCAGCTGCGTAGTTCTCAGCTGAAGGATCTTGTGTATCGCGGGCGGCGCTTGGCGAATGGAACACAGACACAGGAGGATGTAGAAGAAGAAGAGGAGGAAGAGGGGGAGGGGGAGGGGACTGCGAAAAAGGCATGGGTTATGGCTGTTTTCAGGGACGAGAAGAACAAGGAGTGGACATTCCAGCGAACGTGCGTGGCTCGACTACTTGAGTGTTTCTGATAATTCAATTCCAGGTTAGGATCTCTACCACAGGCGCTTCGGAATACAAGTTGAACAAGAAAGTCGTGACCTACTCCGCCTACAATGCTGCACTCACTTCCCACAACATCCTTGTGAAAGCCAAGAACTTCCTTGTGTTCCAGGGAGACGTCGAGGCTGTCGCGTCCCAATCACCTCGCGAGCTTTCTCGCCTTATTGAACAGATTAGCGGGTCGTTAGAGTTAGCAGCGGAATACGAGAAGGCGAAGGAGGAGCAGGAGAAGGCTACCGAAAATGCGACTTTCAATTTCACGAAGCGGAGAGGGATTGCAGGAGAGATCAAGCAGTACAAGGAGCAGAAGACCGAGGCCGAGCGATTTGAGGGGTTATGCCAGGAGAGGGTGAGTGGCCGTTCATCATCCCCTCTAGCTAGCATGCTGACCCAATACAGGATGAGCTCATCCTACAACGCATTCTGCTCAAACTCTACCACATCGAGGAAGCCATCGAGAACAACTCGCACGCCATAAACCGCAAGAACAAGGAACTCGTCGGGTTACGTCAGGAACAGGCGGCGCACGACGAAGCACTCAATGCTGCTCGGACGGAGCAGGCGAAAGCGAGATCCGGAGTCATGCAGAAGGAGAAGCAGATTAAGAAAGCGGAAAAGGCGATAGACGCCAAGAAGCCCGAATTAGCCGCCTTTGAAGCCCAGATTACCCATGCTGCGCGAAAGCTTGCGAATGCGCAGAAGAATCAGGATGAAGTTGCAAAGTCGGGGGAGACGGTGCGGAAGCGAGTGGAAGCGTTGCAAAAGGAGCTCACTCTCGTCAGACGCGAGGCGGACAAAGCATCAGGTGAGTACGACCCTCTCTCGATCCACAGGATTTTTGAAGCTAAATTTCTTCAGAGGAGCAGCGTAAGGCTTCACGTCACAATATCGCACTGAGCGAAGAGAGCCTTGCGGAGTATCAAGCCTTGAAGTCGAGTGCGAGCATGCAGGCCGTAGACGAGCGCCAATCCCTTGAGACGCTGTCACGCGAGGAGAAAACCGCAAACAGAGCTCTTTCGCAGCTAACGGAGCGCAGTGCCAACTTTGAGGAGAAGAAGAAGACGCGTTCGGAGGAACTTCAAGTGCAGCTGGATAAGAAGGCCGACCTCGACCAGAAATTGGCGACACTGCAGGGCGAGTTGGCTCATGCCAGGCAGGAGTTGAATAACCAGCAGGCCGAGAGGGCGAAGATTGCGTACGTCCAAAAGCACTTTTGTGGGCATGTTACTGACAGGCCCATGCAGTAAGCTCGAAGCCGAGGTTGACGAGAGGCTTCAGAAAGTGTTCAGAGACCTTTTGCAAGCTGGCGTCGACAAGGTCGAGTCTGAGCGTGAATTGAGGCTGAAAGAGACACTGGCGAACTTGCAGAGAATATTCCCAGGTGTCCGGGGGCGCGTCGTTGACCTTTGCAAGCCTATTCAACGCAAGTATGAGACGGCTGTATCCGTTATTTTGGGCCGGAATATCGACGCCATCGTCGTTGACGAAGAGAAGACGGCTATTGACTGCATTGAGGTGGGCGCAGTTCTTTCGCATTGCAACTCACGTTTTAATACCCGATGTAGTACATGCGCAATCAACGTGCTGGACAAGCTACCTTCATTCCCCTCGACACTATCCAAGCCAAGCCTGTCAACGACAAATTCCGGTCCTTCGCCAAGGGCGCGCGTCTGGCTGTTGATGTTGTGCAATACGAACCGGCCGTCGAGCGAGCAATCCAACATGCGTGCGGTAACGCGTTGGTGTGTGATACTATGGAGGTCGCGAGGTATGTGTGCTACGAGAAGGGGCAGGAAGTTAAAGGTGCGTGTTTTTGGTGTCCTGCTGGAGAGCAAGGGTTGAGAGAGCCTCGCAGCTGTCACTTTGGAGGGAACTGTCATTCACAAGAGTGGTCTCATCACTGGTGGAAAGAGCACCCATAACAATAGCAAGAAATGGGACGACAACGACATTCAAGGTAAGTTGCAACTCCGTTAGTAGCCAGGTGTACATCTAAATGGTGGCTGCATTCTAGGTCTTATGCGATTGCGAGATAGTTTGCAGGCGCAGCGACTGGAATTGTCGAAACAAAAACCACGAGCGAAGTCGGATGATAATATCATCTCGGAGATCTCGAGGCTCGAAGCTACGATCACGGTTGCTCGTGATGACCTGGTGAGAAACAACTTGCAGTTTTGAAGGGGTTTCTAGTTCTAACTGGGGCTTGTAGACTGCGGCTAAACTTCGCATCACCGGTCTGAAGGAGGAGCTCAAGCATGTCGACAAAGAGTTGAAGACCGTTGCTCCTCAGCTTAAGAAGGTGCGGCAATGCCCAAGCGATTCTGGCGATGCTTAATCTAACGACTGACGCTCGCATAGGCGACCTCCACCCATGCTGGATTACAATCCAGACTTGAGGAATTATCCGCCGTCATTAATGCAGCGGAAGACGCCATCTTCGCTCGATTCTGCCGTAAAATTGGCGTTGCCACCATCCGAGAATACGAAGAGAGGCAATTGAAAATTGCGCAAGAGGAGAGTCAGGCGCGTCTGCGGTTCGACACCCAAATTGCTCGTTTAACCACCCAGTACGCACGGCCACCGTTCCGAGATTCTTTCTCTGACACTGATTGTTCGTTAGACACTCCTTTGAGGAGGAAGGTCTCCGCAGCATCGCTGACCGGGCGAGTAAGTTGACTGTCATCATAGATACGGAGAAGGCGAATTTGGAGAAGTATGAGCAGCAGAAGGCCGCGAAGCAGGCTGAGATCGAGGACGGCTTGGAGGTGGTCGAAGGTTTGAAGGAGGAGCTGGGCGCTCTGCAGGGTGTTTTGGAGGAAAAGACCAAGGCTGTGGAGCAGGTCAAGAAGACAACGTCCAAGGCTTCAAAGGTGCTGGACCAGGCGTTGAAGGAGATTGCGACCGCGGTGAGACCTGGTCCCTGCTGCATTTTTGCTTGGGATGAACCACTAACATGGTGTCGATGCAGAACGATGAGATTGAGAAGCTGGCTTTGGATAGGTCATCGATCTATCGGAAGTGCCGGTTGGAGGAGATTCAACTTCCTCTCAAGGAGGGTAATCTGAAGAATGTGCCCATGGAAGAGGTATGTTTGTCATGGCTCTAATATACCCCTGTAAAGCTCTGAACATTCCGCTCTCTATCTCTAGAATCTCCGAGAGGAGGTCACGATGGACGTGGACGAGGATGAGGACGCCACACAGCGACCCAAGGTTGTGGCCGACTATGGAATCGAGGTTGACTTCGATTCAGTGGAGGAAGACGAAAGGGAAGAAGACCCAGCCGAGGCGATCGCTCGTTACGATAAGGAGATTGCAAACACCAACGTCGAAATCGAGCGTATGGCTCCAAACATGAAGGCGATGGAACGGTATGTTTATTGATCGTCGAAACATTTCTACATGGGGCTCTACTGATCCATCCAATCTGGGCTTCCCGCGATACTTTTTTGTTTGCAGATTGGATGACGTCGAGGCCAAGCTTGCCACAACCGAGCGAGAAGCTGAAAAGGCCCGTAAGGACTCGAAGGAAGCGCGCGATCGATTCAACGACGTAAAGCGGAGGCGGTAAGCAGGGTTCTTTCATATCGCTTGGTGCTGCTGCTCCGTGCCTGGACTCACCAGTCATTACCCTGCATCTCATCACTATTAGGTGCGAAATGTTCAACAAGGCGTACAACCACATCTCCGATCGTATCGATCAGGTTTACAAAGACCTGACAAAGGGCAAGGCCGCGCCAATGGGAGGTGTTGCGTACCTCAGTTTAGAAGATAACGAGGTAAGTGGCGGGTGTAATTGAGAGTATCTTTAGTAGGTGCCACTCTGACCCACCCGATGCGATCTCTTGCAGGAACCATACAACGGAGGAATCAAGTATCATGCGATGCCACCTATGAAACGGTTCCGAGATATGGAGCAGCTTTCTGGTGGCGAGAAGACCGTCGCGGCGTTGGCGCTTCTTTTCGCTATTCATAGGTGTGTCGTCATTTTCCCCAGTTAACGCGAGGCACGGAGTCCTGATATGGTGTTTCAGTTACCAACCTGCGCCTTTCTTCGTTCTGGACGAGGTTGATGCAGCCCTGGACAACACGAACGTGGCGAAAGTGGCGAACTACATTCGCACGCACGCGTCTGCGAATTTCCAGTTCATTGTTATCAGCTTGAAGAACTCGTTGTACGAACGTGGAAACTCGCTGGTTGGGATCTATCGCGACCAGGACGTTAATAGTTCGAGAACTCTGACGCTTGATGTATGTTGTTTTATCCTCCCTTCGTTATGGCTTGTACTGATCAATGTCTCTAGCTCACCCAATACGATGATTAATTGCCATGGCCTCCTTCTGAAATCGTGCTGTCCGTCGAACCCCATTGCTGCCATCAAGACTGTAACATACTCGTGTTGTACTGATCCCTGATACCCTTGCTTTGACTTCTTGTAATTCCACTAATTTATTCACTCTCTTCTATTCATGGTTCTTCACGAACCCGGCTCAGGTGGTAACACAAATCCCGGGCCGCCGCGACCCTACCAGGCACCGGATATCTCGACCCTTGCATCGCGCCTGAACAATCGCGAGGGATATGTCGTGCAGCCATCCCTGGAGACCCTCATGCTCGGGAAAAAAATTACAATTGTAGACTCTACTATAATCAATACACGTAGTACGACGCCTCGTACAGGAGCGACATCTAGGAAGTAGCAAGCTAATGGGTAACGAAAGCGTAAAGACGACGGGTTATAGAGGCAAAGGTCCGAAGGTAGGAGTACAGAATGATCGGGTATGAAGTCGCCAGTGAGTAACAGAAACATGTTAATATAGATAATAACCAAATAATAGGAAATAAAAAAGAGGGAGGTGGTCCAGAGTGCTAGTGAGAGCGAAACAGAGGTAAAGAGCGGAGGATATATCAATAAATTAGTGGTCCTGGTTCGAAAGTTCATCGGCAACGTCAGCCGCATCCTGGTCAAAGCCGAAGGTAAACCGCCTGTCATGAGGATGCATGGGATGGGGCGAGTCGCGGACGGTCTCTAGTTCACGATGGTTGAGCGTCGTGTCGTGGAAGGAGGACAAGAATGACATGTGTCCTGGGGGCATAGGACCATCTCTTGGCGGCACTGGGAAGTCTGATAAATTGGACATCCTGGAGCCTGATGTCGACGTTGTCATGTAGCTGCTTCTTGTCATATCGGTGGCAGGGGAAAGGAGAGTGCTGTGATGCTTATCGCTCGTTGAGGATGGAGGAGCAAGATCCTGCTGCTGGGGACGAAAATGGAAGTGTTCTGGGTCCTCAGATAGGAACCCTGTGTAAGACCGTCTACGTGCGGCAGTCTCAGCTGGCGGAGTTGACACGGACTCGACAACGCCAACTCGGAACATCGCTAAAACAAGGCGTTAAATTCAAGTCAAAATAGAGAACGATAACCGTCGATCCTCACCTGTATCATCTTCGTCCTCAACAGGCCTCTCCACAATCGAAGAAGCGTTCGAATGCACGTCCTCGGGTACTCGGAAAGCGGGCTTGAAGGCCTCCGTCGCATCTGGGTCGACCTCCTCGCCCTCCTCCTCTTCCTCAGCCATAGGAGACGCACTCCTCGGCATCTCTTCGAAAACAAACTTCAGGCTGCTGTTCGTGGGTCGACGAACGTGGCCGGAGGCGGCCCTGCCAGAGCTGCTCGAATACGAATACTGGCTATTCGTTCTCTCCCTCTCCATATGCTCATACTCTTCGCTCAACTGCCTCGCCAACGAGGTCAATCCGCTGCCTGTCCGCCTGCTGCGCAGAGCGATCTCGCTCGTCAGCAGGGGACCAGAGCTCGATGACATCGGATGATCCTCCTTCTCCATAGGGGTCGACGGAGCGGTTGGCTTATAAAATAAGTCATGGAAACTATCCAAGTCGTTAGGACTGCCGAGACTGTGGGGAGAAAGCCGCGGCGAGGGAGATCCTGACGTTCCAATGGGCGAAGGTGAAACCGGTGCCAAGTCAGCCCGAGGAGGGAGACGATCCGCCATAAAAGGGACTCTGGGAGACGGAAAAGTGGTAGACACCGAAAGATCCGCGGAGCGCCCGCGATGGTGGGCATAGATGGGTTGGCTGGCGTCGTACTGCACAGGCTCTCGGTGGGAGCGTTGTCCATCATTCGAGGCTCGAGGTTGTGGCGTATACTTCTGCAATCCAAGGGGAGTTGCACGGGCTGGTTGAACAATATGGGTTTCGCTTGTTCCAAGGCCACTGTCGCGGCTATCGCGGTAACTGGCATACGTCAGAGCCTCCCCAATCCCCACGATGGACGACCGATCAGCAGGGAAAGTGGAATCGTGATTGTTGAAGAATGGAGAGTAACGGAAATCCGATGGCAGAACTTCACGAACAACTCCCGGAGAAAGTTGAGCCCACATCTTCGACTGTGGACTTACCTTCGCGTCGCTCCTGGCGTGGGCTACAAAGCCTACGCTGTCATCGGGTTCTAGAGCCAGTGCGTAAGGGTGAGAGGACATGGTCGGTCGTTCGGTGGTAGATATCGGCGGAGGAGCAAGAGCATGATGCAGTTGTCCGTTGGTCGCAGCAACTTCCGTCTCTCTGGGAACATGCGAGGCACCGGCTTGAGCGTAAGGGTGGGTAGGCATTCGAATATATTCGCGATCCAAGACATCCCCGACAAGTGGGGGCGTGGAAATGGCGATACCCATTTGCACGTCCGAACTGAGTCCAGATGGTGTTGGGGAAATTCGCGTTGCCTCTTGCTGAGCGGAATTATCAAGGGGGGAGAGGGTCAGGTTGTGATAAGGCTGCTGAATCTTCGCATCATCGCGCCTCAGTGTCCCTTCCGAACCAGCCAGCATATCGTCGGCTGGCGCAGCGGCGGCGTTGTGGGGTGCGCCTTTGATCTGCTTCAAGACTGATTTCCCCCACGACTCGTTCCTCGAGTGACCTCTTGAGTGGTTTTGTGAGGACTTGGATTTTGAGGTAGAATTGGAGTGCGCATGAGATGATTGGCCATATGAAGGAAGACCGGTGGTATCAGTGAAGGAGGTGGTATGGGATCGAGCAGGCAGCACTGGGGTTAGATTTTGGCTCCCAAGGCATGCACGCGCTGCGAGATAATCGAAACTGTCGTGGACGCGGTGTCCACCCGCTTGGACGCGACCTTTTTGAGTAAGTGACTTCGCCCGCGTTCTTGAAAGAGTGCGAGCGCGAGTGTTGCCCAGAGAAGCAGCAGCCTGGCGTTGCCACTGCTTGCGTTCGCTCTCCAACTCCTGGCCTTCTTCCAGAACCCTAGACAGCCTTATAAGATGCGTTGATCAAAATGATAGATATACTGTGATATCGCACCTTTCTAGAGATAGGACGGGATGTATCATCGACATGTCATCCTGAGCAAAGCTTCTCGGACGAGGTGCCTTCTCATGTTTTGCCCTGGGTTTGGAGGGGCCGGCGTATTCTGGCACGCGCCGTCGATCTCGATTCTGCACTGAGAGGTCTATCAAGGAGTGAGAATGAGCCAGCACTCGAGATTGGAAGGCGGCTGTCGGTGCGGCCTTCTTGTCCCTATACGTGTCGACCAGAGGTGTTATCGGAGGGCTTAGAAGAGGTTGAGATTCCAGAGGCACTTCTTTGATCTTTAGCCGTGGGCGAGGGAAAAGGATGGCATCACACCATGTCTGCGCTGATAACCAGCGAGGCGAATCGTATCTGGCCGACGCTCGTAAATTCGGAGTAGATGAAGCGTTCTTTACTTGCTTCATCCCTAGTCCACTCGTTGGTGGTGGTGGTTTGACGGTCGATTCTTTTGGGGGTGGGATGATGGTGAGCTGGGGCGGGTCACGGGCAGAGAGCGGCGCGGTACGGGGAGGCTCGGGTTCTTTCTTGGGGAAGGTGTACGCGTAAGGATGGATGGAATGAGATGAGAAGGTCTCCTGTCTCGAAACGGTTGATCCTGATGAAGGGCGGGGTACCGCGCGGGGGTTCACCCCGAATGATGGGTTGTGTGGCGAGACCTCGGGTACAGGCCCTTTTAACAAAGTCGAGTAATACGTGTTGTAGTAGTCGTCGTCGTCCACCTTTTGTGTTTCAGGGATCCCTGCGGTGTTCGATAGTGCCTTCCTTGGAGATGAGGATTGAGACTCCGAGGACGAACTAGAGGGTGGTCCGAGTTCCAGCTTGACCTTCGCCGCTTCCTTCGTAGCCTTCAGCTTCGGGGGTCGGGGACTTCGTAACGAGGGGTTACGAGTTGTCTTGTCTGCTGGATATTTCGGCGTCGCGGCACCCTTCTTATGAGAAGAGGTAAAGCTGAAGATACTTCCAAGGCTAAGACGACTAGAGTTCCCACCCTCCTTCATTGTGATGTGTGGTGCTGGTGATTCACCTACTCCCCCGCTGGTATTCGTGTTAAGATAGGATGGCGCAGGTGGGCGAGGTCCGGACTGCAACTTGGAACGGGGGAGGGGAATGGGGCCTCCCCGTGTGGGATCCACGCCAGAGGAGTGTGATCGACCCGACGCAAAGGACGATGAACGGTCGCGGGTGTCCCGTCTTGAGCTCTCCATGCTCCGTTTGACGTTGTCCAAGGCTGAATACTCGGAATAGCCTCCTGGAAACTTCTTTTGAAGCTCCTTGTCACCCAGCATCGCGTCAAATTCGTCCTCTTCATCGTCGATAGGGTCACCCCAGCTGTCACGCGCCTTGTTCCGGCGTCCCGTCTCCCGTGGCGGCTCGTAGGGGCCGGTATAGGGAATGTACCACTGGTCGTCATCGTCGGAGCCCCTCTTTTGCGTCTGAGAGCGCTTTAAACCGAGCCCCAACCCCATGGGTATTGGCCTGCTGAGTAGGTACTACGAAGCACCGCTGCGCGTAGTTGGAAGTGGATAGTCCTGCACAGTTGTGGGTATTGCGGTCCAGAATGAAGAGAATCGAACATACGCAACCAACGAACGCTTGAACAAGAAAACCTGGGGCGAGTTTCAACCTACTGATGTATATGTAATTAGCACTTCATTCATGGTTGAACCACTCGCACCTGAGCCTGTAACCGCCTTCTCTATAGTCCCTGGAGGACTCCAGCCAACCAGAAAGTCTTGAATGAGATATCTGACGCAAGGAATGTCGCTGCTCGCCACCAACAGCTGCCAGCTGATGGGGTCAGGGCGAATACGCCAGTCGAGGGCTGTGACAATTGGCGCTCCCACACTGTGATCGAAATGTTTTCCTGGAACACGGAAGTTCCCACGTTGAGACACGAGGTTCGCAAGCGCTAAATTCATCTTGAACCATCACCTCCAAGCCACTAGAAGTCCAGTGGTCCTTCATGCACTCAGAACTTCCGGCGAGAACACTCCTCTAGCCTAAACCTCGGAACAACCTAGACAATAACTTGATGACTAGGAGAACCCTGCCCACACTTCGCCGCGCCGACTAACGCCACCTGGTCAAACTTGACGGGACTACTACGATAACCCACAGCCGTGACAACCTCGACTACGAGGTCTTGCTTCCTACCTGCATATTCTCTAAATATCAGCTCTGTACCACCGCAGCACCAATACGTGAGGTTTTGCACGTCTAACGGATGGTATCATCATCATGATACCAGCCATTGTCTTCACAGCCCAGGATGATGCATACCATCGAGAAGGGAAAGAGTTAGAGGACCATCTCTAGGGATGATATTGAATCATGTCAGGGAGAATTGTCGACGGCCACCTGTGCTACATCTCCCAAGCCGACTTTCGAGTGGCTCACTCCTTCGAATGCAGCCTCTGTTTCGTCGCTGAATCCATTCCCATCCGCCTTTTCAACGCCAATCTTCACCGGCCCCCTCGCTTCTTTGACACCGCCTGCTGCTTCCTGAGTGCAAATCATTGACGTCATCAGAGCAGCCGAAGCCTTGGCCCTTCAAATCATCGAAGCTCTTGAAGCACCGTGCACTGGCAGCAAAGCGTATCTTAAAATGAATTCACGATTTCCCCACTAGCCTTGATGCAGTACGCCGGGCATGCTGGTCGGAATAACTTTTTCGAGGAAGATAATGCGGGATCTTGATCGACACATGTAGGCTCTGGCCGCCTGTTTTCGATCGACTTGTGCCCCACCGGCTAGAAACCTGGGGAAAGGGCGCGGCCACCGAAGCTGACATCCCAACTCAGAGTTCACCGCGCTTCGCCTCATTCGAGACGTTTTGGGACGAAGGCGTGTTTTTGCTCCATGCTGCTTCTGACATTCATGACATTCTATCGATAACGACAGATTATCTTTTCAATCTTGGCCTAACCTTCTTTCGAGAGATCGATATGTCTACCTGCTAGCTTGTTCTTGGTCAAAATTGGGACCCCGGGCCCCCGGACGCGTACGTGTACCACACCCTGGCGTACCTTTTCGGCCTGTTGCACTACATCAAGCTTTCACCCTAAATCTTCCAACGCAATTTAACCCTTTCCTCTGTCCTCGGGATTCAAGGGTGACACGTAAAGCGACGGGGTCTGTCGCTGACATTTCCAACGAGGTGTAAAGCAATTTATCCCGAGGCGTGAACTCCGCTATGGGGGCATCGAATTGAATCGGTGCTCGAAGGATTGATCAGGGACCACCAAATCAAGCTTCAAGCTTCAAGCTTCAAGCTGGACTCCTGCGGAGAATTGTAAGCACGAGCTTCGATTCAGCGCTCGATGGATGATTGATCGATGAACCTCACGTCTGCCTCGTGTGCAAAAAGGTTATGGGATTCTGGGGGTAGGTTTTGAAAGGCTGAGAGGCTAAGGACCAATTGTACGTCTGTCATGCTCAAGGTTCAAATGATATCTCGCTAATTTGTGACACGATTGAGATTCGGAACTTAACATTCAAAATAGCTGGACGTTCATAGCCTTACGGCTAAAAAAATCTCTTGACTTTGAATTGAGCGGAATCCCACAGGCGAAAGCCTGTCCAACTGCGCTTGGAGCGATATCGATCTGTGCATAACGATGTTTCTGCAGGGGTAAGAAGTATTTCACTGGTCCCGCCAGGGATCACCAGGGGCGGCCACCCAAAATGAGTATATCCCCTTGTAGAACAAGGTCGGTGTGGCGCTTAACTAGACTGATTCCTGGACTGGTGTTTCGCGTTTACGAGGACCGAGCATGGTCATCGTCGGCAGCGATAAGCCATCTGCTATCATAGCAACCCGCTTTTCTCTCAGATCCTTGCTTTGAATGTGTATGGCCTGGGCCCGTGGGCTATTCTTCGCCCTAGAAATCGTTACGAAGAACGGCTCAGGCCAGGCAGAATATGCCCTTCAACTTGTGATCCGGACTTTGAGCAACGACGCTTGGAAGCTTAGACTCGGAGTAAAGCTCAAGGTAAAGTAAATATGTAGTTCTCCTCTGGTACTCCTACTTCATCCCGTTGAGATTCCCTGGGTTAGACGACATGAGGTCGTACCTCAATGCCGCCCAGGGTCTAATCACCCGCCAGGCGCACACTGCATCACGGCTTCATCGGAAGCCGGTAAGAATGGAACGTGGCCGGTCTTTTGGCTGCCGTACATATTCTCAGAGCAATGCTCAACGGTACTGCACATGAGGTATCAAACCGGCATCATATCTTAGTCCTTCAAATTGATATACACTTTTGAATAGAGCTATATCGCTTCAACGGAACCTGTTTCAAGAGGAAATGGCGCTGTATGCGGCCGCCATCTACTCCCTCCCACGAATCCAAGGGTCCCTTATGTGTTCCTTCAAGGCAAGATATCATCAGGTTAAGAGACTCAACTACATTGAAGACTTTCTCAGAACCTGAGCGTATATCGACCGCTGACTCTGTGAGTATGATCGCCCAGTGCTTCAACTGATACCACCGGGTGCTTGGACACCCTGGCTAAGTATCCTGATCAAAAGTACTCTACAGCTAGAATACTCAAAAAGGCAGCAGGATACAATGGGCACCAGAATTCATTATGATGGAGAAAGCCTGACTTCATGGATTTACCGTTGTGACGGTGGCAATTCTCGGTTTCTGTAGATCAGACCCTTGATAGCCTCTCTGGGTTGTCCGTGAGTTGTCTGGGTGAGCGGCAGCAGGCGGCAGAGGATGAAGGCCGCTCTCACTGGAAGCTTATGTGTTGAAGGAGATAATAGGCCAGAAATTCGCCCTTGCTGCCACGATGCTCGCTCCATAGTTCCCCATACGGTGACCCGGTACAATGTCGTCAAGGTTGGAACTAAAGTTCTCCGTTTGAAGTTCGTACAAGCATTGAATACAGCTTATTGAACTTAGACCATGCAGTTCTGTGAGAATGGATTTGTGGTTCGGGGTCTCTCTAGACCTCCGTCCCCGGACTTCTCAATTGAATGGCGAAGTTGTCTTGGGTACCCTCCATCTGAGTATTCCAGAGTACGTGTATAGACACCTTTGAAGTCCAGGCCTCTCCCAGTGGTTACCCAGTAATGATCACATTTTCTTCAAGATTGTATCCTCTTTTCAGATTCTCTAACTCGCATGTTCGTGCACGCAACGAGCCGACCATGCAAGATGTCAACTCGAGGTTTTAGGGAATTGATGTAAGAAAAGAAACGATACGAGACCAGGTACCATCTTCACCTTGGTATGACCATGCCTCGATAGGTGAATGGGGTTTTAGCCGCGCCAGCAAAAGGCCACGCGAGCTCAATGCCGTTAAGCGCCCACTCTCCGATCACTGCGTAGTCCCCACATTCGGAGGTGAATGATCTTGAAATGATCCCGCGACAAACTGCTACATACACGATGCTCCATACTCCTTCCGCTCAGAGTGATATCTACGGGTTTCTCAGTTATGTGAATATTTTGGTTATGTCTGCGACATCCACTGGGCGGGAATAAATGGAGTTGCATAAGCTCGGTCTTTCTGTCTGGCGGGGGTAGTCGCTGTCTGCGTAAGAGAATTGGCTAGGGGTGGACCCATCCTCTAGCTGGACGCAAGCTTCAGACTGGTATAGCCCTTGTCCTGATTGGCTTTCTCGGTCATATACGACTTGATTTTTCTTCTGCAAAGTCTAAGTATATGTAATACTACCAGGCTTTACACCTGGCGCTCTCTATACCGGGGCTATCGGATCACTACATGAGCACGATGGCTATTCGCGTCTGCTCCCTCCCCGACGAAGTTCACCGAACACTTGGAAATTGCTTATCGGACGCACGCTCGCAGGCGGTGTCAAAGTTCTGGTTAGCACTGGCGCGCAGGCGCTACTTGAAGCGAGAAGCGAGAAACGGCGCTTGGCCAGTGCACCCTGTCAACGCGAAACACAATAACGCCTTCCACACTGATAGTTATTTCAAGGAGCTCCACGTAAAGCACCAGACTTTGCTACTGAGGCTTCTCTTGTACTACTAGCCGTGAAACTTGACGGTGAAACACCCTAAATCCTTTGTGGTCCCTGGAATAAGTCGACCTGGAGAAAAACAAGACTAAGTGACCTGCAATCTTGAACTTGAACTTCCTCGAAATCAGAGGCACCCACTCTTTACTCAGAATAGTTTCAGCGGCGTTCACGGAGGCCTCATTTCATGGATAATCCTATGATAGTTGGAGCTGATCGTCCACTGAGCGCGCAAATCATGCTTCATGGCGTTGGGCCATACCACTCAGTCGGTTCCAAATATAGAGCGTATAGGCCGTATCTTCACGGATGAGTAATCTTTCAGACCACGGTGGAGCAATTTTACCTCCAAATTACCGTCTTGCAGAGGGAATTATAGGGAATTCAATTATTTAGGTCAAATGAACGCGCTGAGGCATGTATGTATCTTTCTGACAATAAGACGAAAGTTGCACACACCGGCGACCGCAGCATCATCATACGGGCTCAATCTGGGTCACATATGAAAGATATGAAAGGTTCTAAAAAGGGAACTCGAAGACAGCAAGGCGGCAGGTCCTGGGAATCAGATCGGGAGATCCTCATCTCACTTTCGTGTGAACGAGGTGCTCGCACGTGGCAGAGCAAGATAGAGCAAGATATGCCCCTTTGCAGTGCTCAAATCGGGCGACCCCTGCTTTCACTCAGATTGTACCCTCTGATCCAGGATGTCCGATTCTGACTTGAGTCTGGCAAATTTGCTCTCGGAACTTCTAATGGTACCGTCGCAATGGTCTATTTGGGGATTGGGCCAGAAAGTTGCCTCGTTTACCAGAGGGATTTGCTTAAAGTCTCCTGGGTTCGCGTTTCGTAGCCCCAACTCACCCACTCCGCCCTCCTCTGCCTACCCATCCACAAGGCATCGGCGCCCATCAGCTCTCCCCACCCCGCGTCTACATCACACTCTACCACATCATCATGCCTAATATTGCCACCACTTCGTCGACTGTTGGACATGACCTTGAGGTCATTGGCGACGCCATTGACGAAGGTATGTCGAGACGATCATGCACCTGCAGACTAGCGTTCTAACTCTGCGGCAGTAAACTCAATACGAGGCCGACTTTGGGACGACGAATCAGAGTTCGATAAGGAGAAGGATAAGGAAACCTTCCGCGACTACGAGTCTGCCTGTGACCGCGTCAAGAACTTCTACAAGGAGCAGCATGGTATGATTATATTCTACTCCGCCGGATATCTGTATCTCACTCTCTTGACAGAGAAGCAAACGGTCGCGTTCAACATCAAGGCCCGAGTGGACTTCAAAAGCCGCAAACGCGGTCGCATGGGTGTCTGGGACGCCATGCTCCTCCTTAATACGCTCGTGGACGAGTCTGACCCCGACGTAGGTTATCCCCGACTCGAGTTTGAGCGTCACTGACATCCTTCGCAGACAAGCCTTTCACAAATTGAGCACCTTCTCCAAACCGCAGAAGCCATCCGCCGTGACGGCAAACCAGAATGGATGCAAGTAACAGGACTTGTCCACGACCTCGGAAAACTCCTCCTTCTCTATGGTTCCGAAGGCCAGTGGGACGTCGTTGGGGTAAGCCGCATCAACAATTTAGGGCTCTCTTCTATTACTTATCTTCCTTTCTCGCCCAAAAGGACACCTTCGTCGTCGGCTGCAAGTTCTCGGACAAAATCATCTACCCTGATACGTTCAAGGCCAACCCTGACTACGACGACTCCGTCTACTCGACCGAGTATGGAATTTATAAGCCAAACTGCGGCTTGGATAACGTCATGCTTTCATGGGGTCACGACGAAGTAGGCTTCTTACTATAACCTCCCTTGGCCTTCATTGCTGATTTACAATCATTAGTATCTATACAACGTCTTTAAGGATCAAAGCTACCTCCCTGAAGAAGGCCTGGCTATGATTCGCTATCACAGCTTCTACCCTTGGCATCGAGAGGGAGCTTACCGCCATCTGTGCAACGAGAAAGACCGGCGGATCCTCTCCGCTGTACAGGCCTTCAACCCCTACGATCTCTACAGCAAAAGCGACGAGCGCATCGATGTCGAGAAGCTTGCCCCGTACTACCAGGGCCTCATCGCAAAATTCTTCCCTCCTATCCTGGATTGGTAGTCCACCGGCCTGCTCTCCTCCCCTTCGCCTTCATTTCCTGGATATTGCCTTCCGCAGTGCCATTTTATCATACATTTCGCGGTCTGGACTGCAAGTTTTTCTTATTATTTATTACTCACAGATAGAGCCCAACGAAAGGCCTGTACCACGACCATAGAGACGTCTCCATTAACTTATCATTTCATGACTACTTAATTCCTGTTAGCACACCTAGAAGACTGTATCCATTACCTTTAACTGTTGCATATACACTTTTTCCGCCAGCTTACGAGCTGGACTTTATTGAAAGTTTCGTAACCAATCTATTGACGCCTTTATCAAGGCTTGACATGCCTTCAAGCTTGACGCCTAAGTAGCGTTCCCAGATTCTAGAAGGTTGCTCTAGAAAAGTGGCCTCGTTTCTAAATGAGGAAGCTCTTTTATGATCGATGATCGCAACTATGACAGGGCGCGTTCGAAGGACGAGGGTTGACAGTAACCGCCAAGCACTGCGTCAAACAGGCCGGAATCGTCTTTCGATAATCAGTTGAAGCTACCGTGAAGCTACGACGCATCGCCGCACCTTCTATCGGTTTAATCATGTCTGATCACGACGTCGCTCCTGAAAGCACACTACCCTATCCCCCGATCCACGAAGACAAGCGTTTCGTGGTGCTATCGGACTGGTATGTTGGCCGTTCTGAAATCTTCAATAACTCCTTCCAGGTCTAGGGGTGAAGGCGAAGCTGCGACCTGAGCTGATTTTTGTCTTATGCTTCGTTTCTCAGGGATGGTACCATCACGACACATGATTCCAACGACTGTGAGTCGCTGAACCACCGCTACTTGTTCTGCCATCGCAGATCCCAGGATCGTCCTCGGACGCGTCGTTTGGACCGATGCTGGTGCCTTCGTCTTAGTGGTACTTGTGCTCATGGACAGAACAGTTCTTACCGATAATTTGGGCTATGGTTTCGAGAAGCGCAGGGAGGGAAATTTCGAGATACTGGCGGACCGTGTCACCTTCAGGCGAGTCCTCAAAGATTCTGAGGCCGAACGAACCTAACCTGATTTTGCACCCTCTTTCTCCATGGACTCCAGGGATGGATTCCGAGAGATGCTGAAGAGCGTCTCGGACAACGGACACACGTTAGAGGAGTGTAAAGAGTATCTTAAGACGCGTAAGTGTCGGTCGGTTATAGCGTTTCGCAGCTTACGAGACTTGACTTCGCGGAAGATATGAGACTGGATCCAGGCTTTAAGGAGTTCTATAAATTCTGCAAGGACAACGACATTCCTTTCATCATTGTGTCGAGGTGAAGTTCCCTGATCATCGGGGCATCTTCTCTTCTCTGACGCCGGCGGTTCCTAGCGGCATGGTAGTCTCGCAAACCAGACTCTAGTATCTGAGAAGAAGAGTTCGTTCTCACTTGATATAGAGTCTGGTCGATAACCCCGGTCTTGGCAGTGGGAGGGGGCTGAGTTTGAATAAATGATTTGTGTCAGCATGCCGAAGGGGGCCTTGATCCGTGCTGTTCTCTCTGGGCTCATCGGAGAGAAGGAAGCTAGCGAGATTGAAATCATCGCGAATGACGCTCAGATCTTCGACGACGGAAAGTGGGATATCTTCTACCGTCATCCTACGAGGTGAGTTACGATTCAGATATACCACCTGAGTCAGGATTCCCGAGAAATTTCCTGCCGCCTTGAGAGGTAACTAATCACATCACTTTCTAAGCGGCTTTGGGCACGACAAATCCCAGGCTATCCTTCCATACCGTCGTCTCCCGAATCCTCCCACTATCTTCTTCTTCGGAGACGGAGTGTCAGGTAAGTGCCCTAACCAATCACACTTCCTCCTCTCCTCGGCCAGGGTTCGAGGCTGATTGTTTTTATCACGGTCCCAGATATCTCAGCTGCGAGACACGCCGATGTTCTCTTCGTGAAGCAGAAGCCGAACGGCGAGAATGACCTCTCGACTTACTGCACGAGAGAGAATATCAAGCATCTCTTGTTCCAGGACTTCTCTCAGGCTATCCCTATTGTAGCCTCCCTTGTAAAGGGTGAGAAGACGGTGAAGGATGTTGTCGGCTGAACGACCCTCTGGGTTTATACCAGAACACAGCGAATTGGGAGCATCAGAGCAAGGCCTCCATAGACATACCGTAGGTATGAGGCTTCGCCGCTCCGAAACGGCCTTGATTGTATTCCCCAGTGCTTGATCAATAGATCGCGAAGGAAATTTGGAACATAACTACAATATACTTTTCCTGTGAGTTCTGCTTCTAAATTTAAAAGTTCTCAAATATCCACATTCATCGGTGTGCACCGGTTCTTCCTGCGGTGCAAGGAGCTTGAGGTGTGAAAAATGCCTGAACACCGTCTGGGAGACCTTGGGAAGCCTTCTCACGTACTTTCCGTCAGTCGACGATGACGGCGCTTGTCATGCAAACGTATCATATGTTGTATGTGGTGTACCTTTCTCGGATTAAGAGGGGAGAATGATGCTGTATGTTCTTGGTAAGGACTTGACTCGACCAACTCAAAGAAGGCCAAAGGCAACTTGTCAAAGGGGATTCTCGATAGAGAATGAAACATTGATTTTTCAGCCGCCTCCTGATCCCAAGCCATATGAGAACTGGTGCTCAGTGTCCACAATGAGTAAAATGCGGACCTTCTATGCGTCGCAAATGCATAAGGCTGATAAACATCATGGGGCGGGGACGGAGCGGCATAGGAACAGGGAAACGATTTGGTAAATGGCCCCGTAGATCTGCAGTTCCTCCAAATGCGAAGTCTCTGGAGTCCTCCCAGGAGAGGCCCTGTACGATCGGTAAAGCCCGATTCTGACCGTTTGGGAAATTGCTCCGAAAAAGCGCCGTAACGCGTCACACTTCCGCATCAGCCCGTCGCTTTCCCGCTGCTCTGCCCGCCCTCTCCCCCCACAGATACCCTCCGACTGTTTAATTCGAGGCCCTTGGGCCGAGCCTGAGATGAGCGGCAAGGAGGCTGGCCGTGGGACCCACGTATTGCGAAGCGGTTTCGCATCGGGGGCCGTGGGACCCTCCCCGAAGCATTGCGGGGCCCCCCGAAGGGAGGGGTGCGATGCTGAGTGGGAGGGAGCTACCCATGGGAAAATGTGGGGTTGTCGCGAATGAGAGAGTCGGATGAGGGTTGGTCAGCGTCGGCGAGCGCCATCACCACTGATGTGACGGGGACGGTAGCTTTCCCAAATTGGGCCGAATCGGGCTTTACCGATCGTACCCGTACTCCTCCCAGGACCTAAAAAGACGCCCACAAACATATCTCCGCGCCAAAGGGAAGCGCCACTTAAGGTACTGGGAAGGATCATTGATGTTGGAGCTGTATCGGAGGGTCTTGGAGGACTCGAATGGCCGAGTTCATTAGCGACGGACGGGCGAAAATCCCCACAAAGGTCCGAGCATTCATTAATTCAGACGGGCATTAAACGGGCACGGTACACCTCTGCATATCACGCCTACCGAAGCCCCCAATGCCCAGGGCCAGTGCCGCAACCCCGAAGTGAGCCGGAAATAAGCGACATTGACCTTGAATGGAAGTTCAGACCTTATTCAAACCGTCGGGCAAAAGGGGCATGGTTCTAGGGTAAAGAAATACAGTTAGAGCATCCTATGCCGAACAATGGAGTGCAGAGGAGTCAAGTCCCTACAAATCTTCGCGACCGTCTCCTCCACTCCACCCTCGAACGTAATTGGCAGCAGCTCCTGCCAACGCGCTGCCGAACCACTGTCGACCCTGACTCCACTTCTTCTGGGCACCCTGGGGGAAGGCCATCGTTGCCCCTCCCCGCTGCTTGATACCATAGACAGCCATCGCGACTCCCAGCACGATGATAGCGCCGGCCACCATCGTCTTAGTCCGGGAATCTAGCCGCCGTGTTTTCTGAAGCTTCCGCCGCAGCCGTTTGCCGCCTTTTTTTACGCCCAGGCCAGGTGATGAATCTGAATCGTAAGGGTCGGATTCACCTTCCTTCTTGGCGTCGTCGTTTGAAGGATCTGGCATCTCGGGATAGACGATGAGTTCCGGGTGGAGGATCATAGCCTCTGCTTCGTCGTCCTGATCTTGACCATCCTCCTTCCATGTAAAGACCACACTCTGGGGTCCCATGATCGAGGAGAGCTTGAGATCTGGATGGTCCGGTGGGAATTGGCGGTAGAGGTCATCCGCTTGCGTCAAGAGATCCGAGAGCTGGACTCGGGGCTTGGTGTTACGTCGACCTTCGTTCGAGTCCTCGGGATGCTGCGGGGCTACGGGGGCGGCGGTGGCGGTAGGGCTCGGGAGTTCCTCTAGGGTGCCGTCTGCCGTAACGAGCGCGGCCATGTGGGGAAGGCTCGGAACTAGCTCTGTGACGGAGCCGTTGCGGGAGAGGGTGCTTGAGCGTGACCTGGAAAGGCGACCCATAGAGGAGAGGGAGCGACTTGTGGACCTTGTTCTCGATGCGTGGGAGAGGCGTCTGCCTGCACGGTTGTAGCTTGAGACGGACTCTTCCAGGGATTCTGTGATTTTAGGAGCGTCTGGGGTGTTCGCTTCGCTAGTGTTTGTTGAGGACAGAGGTACGCTGTCAGATTTTGAGGGAGGCTCCTGTGGGCTTTCTCTAACGTCAGGAGAGTCGGGGTGCTCGTCCAACTCCTTCGAACTCTGGGACTCTGGTGGCTCTTCGGGAACGGGAACGGGTATCCGCGATTCTGATTCTGTGACCGAAACCGTGCTGGTGAGCTCCTCGGGAGCGGGTATATCATCCACAAGGTCGGGAAGCTGGTTGAGAAGGCTGTGTATCATGCCTTCATCACCTTCCTCCTGAAGCCGCAGGGCTTCTGGTTTTCTAGTGAGGATGATCTGGGAGCGTGATGAAAATCGGTTGTCGACTGAAAGGGAGAACTACCTACCGTAACCGTCAGATACAGAGCAGCAATAGGGGGCCGGCACAGCAGGTAGTCAAAGACATGCTGAATCAGTGGAAGCGTCGGCATATCATGCGAAAACAACGTCATGAGATTTGACAATGCGAAGAACGGCAAGGGCGAGTTCCTGAAGGAGAGGTAAGTCCAAGCGAAGTGTGGTTTGGAGACGAATCTTACCCATCCAACATGTCTGCGTACTGAGGGTCCGCCAGTCGCAGTAGATTTTTCGTCACTCTGCAAAGATGCTTGTGTCAGTACCAAACCCGAGTCACAACGAAGACCGAAGGATAGAGGATAGACAGACCTCAAGAGTCCGACCACAGGATCCAACGTCGATACCATGCAATCTCGTACTCGATGTAGACTAAGCTTTTCTATACATGCCAGATGCAGCTCTGGAGGTAAGGTGAGATAGAGCACGGAGGCGATATCGTGGTACCCCTAGGCATGAACGGAGTCTATTTACTGAGCGCTTAACTTGCATGTGGAGCAACTCACCTGGAAGTAGTGAAGCTTTCGCCTTTTCCTGAACACGCTGACCAACAGTTCATGCAGATCATCTTTCAAGGTATCGCGCTCTCCCGTAGCGTCCAGGTCTGAGATTCAAGGGTTAGGCATGTGGCTCGGACGGGGTCAAGGATAGCGAATGGGTGTTCACCTACTGGGTACATAACGAAGCTCCTATTGGTATCGAGTTTGATCTGGTTCTCGTCAGAGTGTGGTTCCGGGGTATCTTCTGGGCAATCTTGGGTGTTGTCGGGACCTTCCTTCGAGGAACCTTTGGCCTCCACCTTGACCTTCAAAAGCTTGGGCCTGAGAAGCAAACCGTTAGCCCAGTTACAAGATGGGATATAGCTTCAGACGCACCATAAGGAAACTCTTTCCTCCCTAAATCCACCTGGTCTCAAGCTGAGCTGTCGCAGACCCTCCCAGTCAATATCGCCACGACCGCCTGCGGTGCCTCGATTGGTGGTGTTACAGTCATCCTCGACGGTCTTGTTTGACGTAGAGTCCATGTCACTTCCCAAGCATTCAAGTTTGAGGGCACCGCAGCCCTTCGTGGTCGTGGTCGAGGTGAATATTGCTGCTCGACGCCCTGCCGGCGACCTTGACTCCACCAGCCTGGCCGTTGCCGCTCGGACCATCAAAACGGAACGTGCTGTTCCGGAGCATTTAGTGATCCGACTGCCTCGGCGAATGCCGATGATAGCGCCCATATCAATCATATGTGGTTTGTCAAGTCTAATCTTCCACCTTCATGGCTCGTCAGGACAGGCAATTTCCGCTACTGTGAGAGTGGCAAAATGTGATTCTATCTATACAAGGGTACTTCATGAAGGTAATATGTCTTTCCGAGTCGCACTGATCAGACTTGTCTCCATCTCGGGCTATGATAAGAGCGAATTCAAGTCTTGCCCCATGACATCGGAGTGCTATGGAACGTGCTAAAGCTATATTCCCTAAATTAAGCTATATAAGCTGTTAGCTGTGAGGAATGGTAAGTGAGATGAAATGACGAGTAATCTGGAAAGAACAGCATGTTTTAGACCCCATTAATATCTACCAAGAATGCGGCAGGGTAATTTGAGTACGCCACTCCTCGAGGCACTAATATGCTTGGATATATTTTCAGCAATTTCTCAGCTCTGGAAGTCTGCATTGAATCCGATATTCTCAAGATAAAGAAACCGACTTCATTGCTGTGAATTGGCTGTGAAGTGGATGCCCTCATTACCCCAATCGCGGTGTCAATCTAAGGACATCTTGAGAGGTCTCTCCCAAAAAGGTGCACACTAATTTTATCCGCTGGACTCTCACATATACCGCAGATTACTTGGATCCTCAAAGGATTGGGTGTCCATCTGTGTCCATGTGGACGTCAATTTAGTCGGCGTAGTCTAAGTCTGGCCCGCATAGGAAGGAGGCTCACACGCTCGGTCGCTGTCATTGCCCCTGGCGGACTCCGTGGTCTTGAACCTCTACCTGCTCGGGCGCTATGTCCTCCAGCTCCCATGTTCTCCTGATAGGCAGCAACTCTATCCAATCACTCGTTCCGTCGAGTCTCATATCCCAAATCGAATCGCTGCTGGACAGTCACCGGCTGGAAGATGCTTTTAATCTTGCTGACGCTCGACGTAAGAAACTAGAAGAAAGTTTGGAGGTAGACGAGGATGAGGTATGCATTTTGGCCTACCTATGGTGAATGGTATAGTGATGAGCTAGTGAAGACGGAAGAACTGCAATACCTCTACCAGCGGATAGGGTTCCAATACTTCACCGAAACGCTGTTCGAAGATGCAGGAAACAACTTCTTCAATGGGCACCTGGATCCTCGCGTTCTTGTCAGTTACTACCCCGACCTCCGAGGGAATCTCTTTGAAGACGACGACCAAGTGAACCTGTTCTCTGGCGTTGCAGATCACATGCCCAAGGAGGGTTCGGTGGACGACATAAGTGAGTTCCAAGTTTCCTTATCCCATGAATCCACGCAGTTGTTCGTCCAATGTCCTACCCCGATAATGACTCCCACCCGATGGACATACATTGACAATTAACGAACTCTCCTCCGTATCCTGGGTGTCTTCCTTCACGGACCTAATCCAGTTGCCTCCAACCTAGTCAGGAACTACTCTCCTCACTTGTCGCCTAGCACACGCGGTGCGCCTTCGACTGCGGAACTTCGACGTATTCTTCAAGAGCGTGCCATCGAAATGCTGGAAACCTTTTTAAAGAAGGAGCGGCGGAGGCGTATCGCGCTTAACATGGATGACGAAGAGGATTTAAGAGTAGAAGTTGCCGTAGCGAATGGAAAGGGTAAAGGAAGACAAGAACCCCTGTCCATCAGAGCAGTAAGTCATCCGCACTATCCTTTCGTCAAAGGGTACGCTTTGACACGTCCCCTCTAGATCATCGACACGGTACTGGCCAAGCTTTACGCGCGTCTGGAAAAGACTTCAGATCTATATGACTTACTACTGTCATCCAACTCTGTGGTTTTATCGGAGGTTGAGGATCTATTCAAGAGCACAGGCCAGTACAATGCATTATGCATTTTGTATCAGAAAGGTGGCGACAGCTACGATGAGAAATTACTCGAAGTCTGGTCGAAGTGAGTTTACGAAGTTGATGCTTCCACTGGAACAACTGACCAAACCGTTCCATAGAGTCGTCGAAGGGGAGTGGACGGACTCAGATATCCCCGACCCTTTACTGCAGATGATTGCATTGTTGACACAGAAGCGTAATAAGGCTTTGACTCAGCGGTGGGCTATATGGTTAACGAAACGAGACCCTGAAGCTGGTATACGCGTTAGTTTTATCTACAACGCTCCACTTCCCGTACCATGACTTATCAATGTGCTAGCTATTAACGACGTTGAGGGATCCGTCAACTTCAGGGAAGCGCCGGAGGGATAAGGCTTCTCTCGAGGATGATATGGATCTCCTGCGGCAGCTTTCAGAAGCAAGTCCAGACGCGGCAAAGCAGTATCTGGAGTATCTTCTGTTTCAAAAACGCACAAGTGTGAGCGGCCTCTCCTCCTCGTTATCGTACCTGGATTAACAGCTCCCCAGTCTAGGGAACTACATTCCCGTTTTGCAGACTTATGTGTGAATGAAGTCCTCCGGTTTCTCGACGAGGACGAGACGGTCCTTAAACTATGGAAAGCCAAGGGTATGACAGTCGAGCTAACCCAACTAATCGGAGCTGACAACTATCTGTAGCCGCGTCATACGCAACCTCGACAACAAAACACCAGAAGTCGCCTCAAATGACCTCCGCGAACTCTTCGTTCCTCACCCATTTTGCGGCTACCACGCCCGACTCGCCTTCCAAGCGCTCACGACTTCGTGCCATCTTATTTCTTTCTGGCTCTCAATTCTACGACCCTGCCTCTTTGAAAGAGAGGATCCGAGTCTCTGATCGCAGTAAGCTATTGGCTTTGGAATCCGCTGTTCTTGAAGGCAAACTTGGCAACCACAAATCCGCGCTGACAATGCTGGCGTGCGAGCTTAAGGACGCGTTCTCGGCGGAAGCCTACTGCGCTCTAGGCGGTGAGGTTATCCCTCTCAAAGTCGCCATCTCAACTGCCGAAGGGATGGGTCTTCGCGAATGGATCGAAGCCCTGTTCCCAGGGCAGTCAACGAAGGGCTCGTCGGCGGCTGCGAAATCGCAAGTAGAACGATCCAGGTCGGTCGATGATGAGATGAAGCGGCACCTTCTGAGATTACTATTGGAAGTCTACCTTGGCGACGAGTGCGTTCATTCTGCGTCGAAGATCGTTATAATTGTATCATGCTCACCGTTTGGTCAAGGTCTCCGATCAGTGCAGAACGCGCTGGGCATCTCATCAACTCACAGGCAATGAATCTCGACCTATCAACTGTACGTCAAACTTTGACTTGATCCCGCCCTGGATAAACAATCGTTATCTGTCACTGAATTCGCCTTACTCAGGTTCTCGCGCTTGTCCCACCGAATTGGCCTTTGCCATCCCTTTCGTCCTTCCTAACGCGGTCGTTCCGGCGCATCAAACACCAAAAGCGTGAAGGGGAGATTACGAAGAATATCAGCAGCGGCCAGAACTTGGTGGTCAAGGACACGACATACGAGCCGATACGGGAGGCGGGTGCCTTAGTAGAAGAGGAAGTGCAAAGTGATACAGAAGATTCTGCCGAGTATGACGAGAAAAAGGGCGGCGCTCCTCCCGAGGTGGTCGAGATCTACCCAGATGGAAATGCGGGTGGCGACATCGCGGGGAGTTTGTTGTTTAGTGAGAAGGCGGCGGCAGGGGCTGGAGATGGGGATAGCGGGCGGGAAGATCTCAGATAGCTGGCGGGAGCGGCCCAGGCGCGGGATCGAGTGTTCTCGGGGCTCTGAATGTGTTGAAATCTCAGATACTGTAGATGGTGGTCGGGAGGCAGGAGTGGCGCTCGTCGTCGTCCAGCAGGCGTCAGGGAGCAGGGAGCATCAGGGCGGCTTGTCTAGTTTCCGTCACGCCCCTCATTCCAATGGGAGTTGGAGCCGCATCGCTGCTGTGGCCCCCTTATCATCTCAATACCAGCGTCGCCAGGCATTCAAACTTTTCGTTATCTTGAGCTTTGGCCGGGGCGGGATTCTCGAGGTAACTAACATATTTCTACGGGCGCCACTCCCTATCTACTATCGCGACTGGCATAGAGTTCGTCGCATCGCTGTATATCATTATATTTCGCTCGATGAGCAACATTTACGTGTGGCAACCCGAAGACTATTATTCTGGGACGGATCTAGTCAAGATCTAGTCCGCTGTATCACACTGACTTGGTAAACAAAGGGTCGGGGGCATCAAATCGACTGCAAGTGGCTCACGCCGCCCGCAGGCGCGTAGTCACGGACCCGGTTCAGCACAGTCCCCGTACTGTATCCCATATACAGTCTGGCGCTTTACATTCTCCGCGAGATGTGGCTGAATTGACACGCTCCGATTAATTGCTACATTTTTGACAGCACAGTGTCACTGTCACTATCTAACAGCTTAAATAGGACGAGCGATAGGTGATGCCGACGTCGAAGCCGAGCGCCTCCCGCCCCGTAAACAAGCGCGCATCTTTGCGATATATCCTATCGGTGACTCATACATTCCGTGCCTCCTGCAATACAAGTCGGACGCGACTCGGCTTCCCTTATCTCAAGCACTTACATATTGAAGTGAGGATCGGGCTTTTCTGAACTCTATAAGTAATAAAGATCCAGGGTCTTCCAGGGTTCGGTGTCGATCTATCTCTGTATCTGTCAGTATGATGCGCAGGCGTCTGCGGAACTCACGATGAATGAAAGTATCCCTTGTGAAGAAACCTTGTAGACCCGAGATATGTAGATGGTGGGAGCCTCTAGCTCATAAACACGAAGCCCGTGTGTCGAATTCCGTGATTTTACAGAAAGCTGACGTCCATATGTGTGTACGTAGTGCGCAACCTACACTTGACAAGTCTACCCAATCACCGCTGAAACTACGAAACTGTCAATAGTCCGCGATGTCGCCGGAAGTAGTTCGACCTTTCTCTGCCGTATTGAAACATGAAATAAATCTTACCGTGGTACGACGACGCAATGCTGTCAGCATCAGCATACTGAACAGAGACCGGGCATGATGGCATGCCATAAAGATGGATTCTCGTCATACGAGGTAGCACAATTCGACCCAAGGACCGAGATGTCCCAGTGGCGGCCGGATAAGGTAGTTCGAGCCATGCTAATAGTAGAAAACAAAAATCTCGCGATAACGCCTACTAGAAGTCTCCTCGCATTCCGAGCGAAAAGCAAATACACTCCGAGAAGAGGCCTAGGCTAGTGGTATACCGAATAGGCTAAGGAGATACGCAACCTCGCGGTACACTGCCCCTCGGGGAGGCAGATCTCAGGCTGAGCATACCTGATCCGTCGTGACGCTATTCGACTATTGGACACGACAGTGCCCGAAAAGTGTCCATTGAATATCTACGTACACCTTCTGCCTTCTGATGTCTTCACTTTGACGTATTAAAGCTTGCAAAACAGAACAGAGCAAGGTTAAATTCACGGCGAAAGGTGAGGAATTATCCCAGGCTTTTGTCTTGCGATATCCCGTAGCCGTCGCGATCGCGTATGCGGTGTGAAGGTGTCGGAATAAGTACTGGACCTCTGTCGTAGAGAATTACGGTCCATCGCATCTTGAGGCGGGGATGCTTGGAGGACCCACGGCGGACTCCGACTGGCACTGACCTCGGGGGATAGATATTTGCTATTCAATCAGTGCATTGCCTTTATGGATTTCAAGAATGCGGTCATAGTATCCTTCCTTGAAGGCCGCGCACAATATTCTAGTTGCAGGCAAGATCTATCGCGATTGTCGGCGGGTATACAGCAGATAGACAATGGAATAAAAGCTCTTATAACCTGAAGGATACTTAGGCTGAGCGTAGGGAATCGGACAGTAAACCCAATCTAAGTGAGAGAACTGGATCTGGAAGCCCACAGATACCCTTTATCTTGCTCCCTCTCTTAGAAAAGGGCAAAGGATATATGCCCCCGAGCACCCGACACTAAGGTGCTCACTTTTAGAGTTTTCTTGCATCCTGATCATGCCTAATTTCGTTCGAGTCGATGGCGCTTAATAACATCACCGATCAGTCGCTTAGCGAGACCATGCTTCGGGCGATCCGCGAATCCAGCAACCCTACTAGTAGGCATGTCCCTGGACCGTAGAAAATAGCAATTGTGCGCGGGCAAATTCTACTTCTCGGTCTCCATGCAGGTCTGCACTCTCTCGTAGACTTATAATAGCACCTATGTCTACCATAACAATGGTAAGTCCCCTTAATCCCCACGTTCCTGGTGCAAGTATGTGCTGGATTCTGTTTGTTCTCAAAACGTTTGATGTGTGGATGAAAGTGTAAGGTACCTTACTGTCGGAGGAAGAATCCTCTCCGAAGGATCGGGGAAATTTATAGACCTCGACGCCTTGGCTCCAATGATGAGACCTCAAATCAGTTAGTTGCCTCAACCCCGCCGTGTGCCAAGGTTCATTAACTCGCACACCCTCCGGATCCTAAACTTGACGTACCAGAGCTTAAAGGAAGATGAAGATTCAACATGCCTGACAGTAGGTACAGGGCTCCACAGACATGTGTACCTCATTAAAGGCAAAGCAAAGCATGCTGGTGGTCAAACGTCGCTGTGTGGACTGTCTACTTCGGTGCGATCGACATGCAACTCGGATTCCTGGTATCGAGCCTTGAAGGACGCCAGCATAAATCACTTCGTTGTCACGCAACGTCCAAATCTAATTCACAGGGCATGCAGCTGATAGCGTCAAACGCGCGTTTACGTGCAGACACACCGGGGTTTGATCTAAGCGAGCCCAAGCCAAATTTAGCGCCCGCCGCGCTCTTGTTTGTAACCCGGGCGCTTCATCTCACATTTGATAGACTTCTCATGTATGGTGATCTCATCGCTAGGCTGATACCTGAGTTCCCCTGATAGTTGCTTGACTGGATATTCTGGGCATTCCCTTTCCCTCAAAGCCCGGAAATGATTTATCTCTCAACAGCTGTAGTCGCCATTGGTGTGTTGCTGTGTTGAATGGCATAAGGGGCAATCGGAAGCTGAAGGATAGTCTCATTTGCTGTTAAACCAGTAAGGTTGAATTCAAGATCCTAAGTACCCCAAGAGGGTTCCTGCACTGCCAGTGGTACCTGTCAGTGGGTTTCCGTTGTTCCCGGATCATAGCCATGGGAGCCAGGGGCAGTAAGCAAGGCGTCGTGGGTCATTCCTCATCTTCACCGCTCGCTGCTCGTTGCTCGCTACCGTCATGTCAGAGCATGATACTTCCTCGAGACCCTTTCTCCAGAGCTTGCTCAAGGCATCCATCGCTCTATCCTTCGTGACCTTCGGATCGTCACTGGCTCCCCTACGACAACTTTGGACATCGCGCTACCTCGTACCGCCCGCTTGTGCTATCACCATTGCCTTCGACATCACCTTGCTCTTCCTGAGCTACAGGCAGCAAGCACGCGAACATAAAGAAAGCGGCCAAGACGTGGAACTCGAAGCCGCAAAACACCCCTTGCCCAAATCCGCGACTCAACATGCCCGTCCTGCCTTCCTATCGCTCTCACCAACGTATCACAGCATAGCCATCTGGGCGCTGAATCTCATCATAGCCGTATGGCTCACCATTATTCTGCTCTCGCTGTCGCTCATTGTTCTTGGGGATGAGAACGGCGCGACACACGACGCGGAGGACGAGCGGAGTCTCTTCCAGTGGTACGCGCAGATAACAGGCATGGCGCTGCACCCTGTCATCCTGTTCGGCGTCGAACTTTGGTGGTCGGAGGAAATCAAGATAAATACACACCCCACACTCACCTTCGTCAAGAAGAAGGCGTATCGCAACACTCGGAACACCTATGAAAAGTGGATTTCCCGCATGATATGGTTTGCGGTCTTTGAATCCGCAGCCTGCCTTGTCTTGTCGTTTTTAAGACCTCCCGGGGCACTGACCGTGTAGTGACGGCTATTCTTAACGAAACACATATGTAACTTGTACCGATAACCCATCTATGTCGTAGTTAGTACTCAGCCAAGGTCTACCTTCAAGCCGGCTACTTCGTATATTCTTGATGATACTTATACATCGTCGACAAGATAGAACTTGTCTGAGTACCAATGGGTCATGACTATCAAAGCTACATAGAAGATCGGATCCGGGTTATCGCTACAAGTTACACATATTGTTTCGTTTGGAATAGCCGCCACTGCACCGTAACAGTCGTCTTTCCAGTTTCCAGTTTCCAGTTATTCTCATCTTGCATTCATGTCCCGTCGGAAGGCTGGAGGACGATGGAGATGGTACCAATAGCAAGCGCGGCCGCGCAAAGGAGGACCGAAGTCCACGTCAAGCGCACAATCGACCTTTCACCAGCGCCTATCTCCGCCTGCGCGACCGCGGCGATCGGGCGCGTACTCCTCCTGACCTCCATCGCCCATAGGAATCCGAAGCTGTACAGAACGATGGCGTGCAGCGCCATGCTCGCCATCTCCATGTACCAGAACAGCCGCATGCGCACGTCCTCCGGGTCGTACGCCACGCCGTTCTCGTCCCCGAGGATGATGAGCGACGCCGAGAACAGCAGGACGGTGAGCCATACAACTATGAGGAGGCTCAGCGTCCAGATGGTTATGCTGCGGTATGTGGGTGAGAGCGATAGGAAGAAGGGACGGGTAGGTTTCGCGGATTTGGATTTGGGTAGGAGGTCCTCTGCCGCTTCGAGTTCCATGCCGCGGTTATTGTCCCGATAACTTCGTTCTTTTGGTTCGTGTGCTTTTTGTCTGTAGCTTAGGAGGAGTAAGGTGATGTCGAAGGCAAGGGTGATAAGGCAGGTGGGTGGTGCGAGGTAGCGCGATGTCCACTGTCGAAGGGGTGCCAGCGTCATGCCGAAGGTCGTGAAGCATAGTGTGAAGGATGCTTTGAGCAGGCTCTGGAGAGAGGCTCTCGTCGAAGTATCATTCCCTGGCATGACGGTAGGCGACCAGCGAGCGGGTTAAGATGAGGGATGAGCGGCCCACTATATCATGGCTTTGATTTGGCTTTGATTTGGCTTTGATTGAATCTGCGGCTGGTTCCAAGGTCGTGATCCGGGAACAACGGAAACCCAACCTCTAGCTTTCCAGAGCTGAATCTTATAGACTGAGCGCATACATGGCTTAGGCTGGTGTTCGTTCTTTAGCTCATAGACAGACATATGCATAAAAAGGAAGGAGAACATGCAGCGAATGAACTTAACATCAGGTTCGGCGAGTCGTGTGCAAGTGTAAAATGGGGTGATATAGACGAAGGACATGATGAATGTGTGGACGGCCCTCTCCTGCATGTCATTACCCATCGACCCAGTACCACCCAGAGATATAAAGCTCCACCATGTTTTGTCGCGAACGAGACAAGACTTAAGCCTTGTGGTGCGAGGCCTTGATGGCAGCGACCTTGGCCTTCTTCTCGGAGAGGCGCTTGGAAATGAGCGCGCTGAAATGACGTCAAAAAAGGGTGAATATAGGTTATCATAATTTACATACTCGTATTCGGCCTTGGTCTCCTTCTGGTGCTCGACACGGCGGCGCTTGACAGCGTTGAGGTGGCGGCGGCGCTGGAGACGGAGGGGGGTGACGAGGCGCTGGATCTTGGGCCTATCGCGAAAATCAGCACATGTGCGAAGACAACGCGGTGGGTGCAACTTACGCCTTGGTGTAGGGCTTGGCGTCGGGGTTCTTCTGGCTCTTGACCTCACGCCTGACGACGTACTTCCTGACATCGTCCTCCTTGGACAAGTTGAAGAAGCGGCGGATCTTGGTGGCACGCTTGGGGCCGAGACGCTTGGGGAGGACAACATCGGTCAAACCGGGGATATCCTGCTCACCCTGCTTGACGATGACGAGGGAGAGGACGGCGATATCGGGGCCGACGATGCAGCCACGGACGGACTTGCGCTTGCGCTCACCGGTGCGGCGGGCGCGGTAGCAAGAGTGGCCATCGGCGAGGAGGAGACTGACACGGTAGGGGACGAGGACACCCTGCTTCATGGGGAAACCCTGCTTGTCGTTGCCACCGGTGATGCGGAAGATGTAGCCCTTCCACTCGTCGCCGAGAGAGTCACCAGGGACTTCCTGGGACATTTTCTTGTCGTAGACGAAGCGGCTGATTTGAGCAGAGGTTTAGAGGTCATTCTGGGTGGCAGAAACACTGTAACGCACTAACGCCTCTCCTCATCGATATCGATCAGCTTTTGAGCCCCAGTTGCGGGGTCTAGCAAGAAAACGATTAGATCCCTCTCGACGCTGCAACCCCACGACCGCTCTTACTGGCAATGTTGAACTTCATACTGGACGACGGCGACGACAGTGAGCTCGACGTTCTGGGCAGCCTTTCGGGGCGAACGTACCTTGCGGATGGCGGGCGTTCGGCAACGGACCTCTACGACGGCGGGGAGGATGAGAAGGCCTTGCTGGATGGGGGCTGCAACACGCGCAAACACCAATTCCAAGGACCATTTCCAAATTAAGGTTTTCAGCTGTATAGTTCCATCAGCCACCACCCGGCAATCTCCGGCGCGCCCTCGTTCTCTGCTCATCGGTCTCTGGACGACGACGCCAACGCCGAACCCATCCTCAAGACCTCCTCATCCCTCCCAATTGTACGTTGTCGCCGTTGGTGTCGAGGAAACTGTGCTGATCGTCGTGCAGAAGTAGCCATGGGTCGCATGCACGCTCCCGGAAAGGGCATTTGTACGTCGCGCGCAAATTTTAGGCCCTGATTCGCGATTAACGCGCTGTGCAGCGTCCTCCGCCCTCCCCTACCGCAGGACTCCCCCCTCCTGGCTCAAGGCCACCCCCGAGGAGGTCGTTGAGCAGATCACCAAGCTCGCCCGTAAGGGTTTGACCCCCTCCCAGATCGGTGTTACCCTCCGCGACTCGCACGGTATCCCCCAGGTCCGCTTCGTCACCGGTAACAAGATCCTCCGTATCCTCAAGACCCAAGGTACGCAAACCTGCTTTCCGCCGTAATCTGTGGGCACTCATGCACTGTCTGCTTTTCCTTTTCCACCCACTCCTTCGCACCGTCTCTTTATATGATATTTTATATCATGCCTTTTATTTGGGGATAGGACTTGGCCCATCCATCCCTGAGGACCTCTGGCACCTCATTAAAAAGGCGGTTGCCGTCCGCAAGCATCTCGAGGTCAACAGGAAGGACAAGGACTCCAAGTTCCGCCTTATCTTGATCGAGTCCAGGATCCACCGTCTTGCTCGTTACTACAAGACCAAGCAGCAGATCCCCCCTACTTTCAAGTATGACTCTGCCACCGCTTCCACCCTCATTGCTTAAAGTCTTTGTACTATCGACTTCGTATGCACATGTTGTTCTCCTCACATTAAAATGCACGTATGCTCATGTTCATGCGACCCTTCTATGTAAGTTGCCCGTTGACGAAGAACTCGTTTCCGGCGGTTGGCGTGAATGACGAAGAGAAGTATGCAACACCTTCTCTTGCTGTTCACCGTGATTATGGTCATCTATTCAGGAATACCGTTGACCGTCCTTCTGCCCGATAGCCTTGCCTTGAATCGTCACCAGTTTCGGCGCTCCTACACATATGTGAAGGGTTGTAAGTCACATCCTCACTCATCCGAGATTGCTGATAACCTTGAATAGAACACGCCCTTGGAGCAGGGCTTGCTTCGCGTGCATCCCATTGAGAAAACGAAACCTCATTCACGCGGCCAGTCCGCATACGACCACTTCCGCTCAAGGCTGAATTTGTTCCCGCACACTTGACAGACACACCCGTTGCCTCGCCTCTTACATGAAGCACTGGCGTTCTGGAGGAGCGCAGAACGTGTTCATTACTCGGGCTTCGCTGTTCTCGCTGCCCTTGACCACCGACAGCGAACGGATTGGGCTTCATTGCCCCTCACATATACATATAAATATGACCATAGATTCACCCTCTCCCCCATCTTCACCATGGCCAACGCTCAATCTAACATCCAACTCGCCGACACCCTCGACAAAGTGTCTGCATGCGTCACGGACCTTTCGACCCCTCCGACAGGGACGGAGGCGCCCTGCATCTCCGCCGACCTGGAAGGAGTGCAGTTGTCCCGCAAAGGTCGAGTTAGCCTTGTCCAGCTCAAGGCTAGCCATTCGTCTATCACCTGGCTTCTCGATATCACAGTCCTTGGCGCGGCTGCCTTCTCCCATCCCAACGATGAGGGGCTTACCGTCAAGATCCTTCTCGAATCTCCTGCATACAAGAAGGTATGCGATTCATTCTCCCCTACAACTTGAAGATACTGTCAACTAACTGGGTTCGGTGTGCAGATATTCTACGACGTCCGCCGCGACGCCGACGCGCTCTACAACATCTACGGCATCGAGATGCAAAACGTCGTCGACGTCCAGCTCGTCGAGCTCGCCGTGCGCATGTCGAACGGGCAGTCCACCAAGTTCCTCCACGGCCTCGCCAAGAGCATCACCTTCTACCTCTTCCCCGGGCCCGAGTGGGCGCGCGTCAAGGATGCCGGCGTAGCGCTCTTCGTGCCAGAGAAGGGCGGGTCGGTAGAGGCGTTTGAGCTGCGGCCCCTCCACCCGGCGCTCATGGCGTACGCGGCGCAGGACGTTGCGCTCCTTAGCAGGCTGGAGGTGAGGTTGGTGGCGAGGATGGGGAGGAGTGGGAGGGGGGTGGAGACGTGGGACCAGAGGATAAAGAGGGCGTCGGAGGGGAGGTTGGAGGAGGCTAAGAGTTCGTACTATGAGCCTGATGGGAGACACCGGGCGCTTTCTCCTCTGATTTAGTGTTTTCAACTTTGGTTCGCATAGCTTTTGTCTGCGCCCCGCCTTGTATAATAGCCATGTGCTCCGCAGGTCCTAAAACAAATGTTCAACGAAACAAGCCCTTGGTTTCTTGTGTTTCTCCATAACCAGTATCTAAGGTGCCGCGCAGAACAAATCCAGCAACAAGAGGCAACAAGTCGGACAACCTAACAAGGATCGCGTTGCAAGCACCCGTTTAAGCGCTGTGTCAATGCACCCGAGCGCTAGTGACCGGCGGCCCGTTGCCGCCGCTCGTTCACATTCCGCCAAACTCCGAACAATGGCATTCGTACTTAATTAGGCGAGTCATCTCGACCAAACGCCCCAACACAGCTTGACCTTCAACCACGACCACGAACAATAGACCCTGGCGAAAGCGCCTACCTCTGAGCTCTACATTCCAGCTAGCAACATTACTTCGACTCTCGGTAACTTTACGTGCGTATTCGTCACCGCTGGACGCAATCCGGCGTCCCTGAAGTTGCTAACCACTCGTTCACGTATACATAGGCAAAATGAGTTCTGCCTTCTCAAACTGCCCAGTGGAGGTCTGGCAACAAATCTTTGACGAAGCATGCAAAGACAACGGCAAGACCGCCTGCGCGCTGTCTGCAACGTCCCGGACCTTCCGCCGCCTCTCCTCATCGCACAGATTCTACTCCATCGGAATAACAAGTAAAACCTTGGTAAAACCCAACTCTACAAAGTCCTAGCAACACTCGACCAGCCCCTCCAACCTGGACAAGCACACACCTTGGCAGTGAAGAGGACGAAATATCTGAGCGTGCATATGGCGCGCACGCCGACGGACTACGACAACCGGCACCTTGTCGCGCTCTATGATCTGCTCCAATTCGTCTCGCCTACGCTGGAGGTCCTCCGGCTCTGCTTTGTGGCTAAGTGTACCCGCGCGTTTGAGGACCAGTTTCCCCGCCTTCCGAAGCTGCGTGAGTTGTCGGTGCATTTTATGGAACTTTCTTTCGTCGGCCCCGGTCCGCGATATCTTCCCGACGACGACTCGGACGACGGAGACAACTCCGACTTCGACGACTACGAGGAGGAAATGGGAAGCACCTTCCCGTTGCTAAACAAGTTCGACGTCTTCGGCGTGCTTCACTTCTCTCCGTTTCGATACTGGGATACACTCGAGTCAGCCGCGCCCTTGCTGGAAGGTTTAACCGTCCCGAAGTCGCAAGTAAGGTAAGCCCGCGTTTACTTACTTTCGTGATGTGTGATGCGCCCAAGCTGACTCGACTTCGTACATAGTCATTTGTGCAGGGTGAATGAGCATTTCGGATTTGTTGTCGGTGACGAGAGCGAGAGCGAGAAGGATGCGCTGCGGGAGGTGAGTCGATTGCGATGCTGTGCGGTGCCAGGCGAACTACTGATCGATTCGTATCGCTTTCCTTGTAGGTAAAGACTTCTGCATGGCTAAACAATACGCGGCCGGACCGACGTTTCATGGCGATTGGGTTGCATGATGAGGCTTGTGGTGTCTGCGCCAATCCAGATCGATGAATACCCGAGCAATGTGTACCCCTGCGCCAGTCGCTAGTAAGTATTCGGTAGTTGACAAGACAATGGGATCGGTATGTTCGAGAATCTGGGCAAGGATAGATTAGTATTATGCCCATCGCGCGGCGGCGCCATCCAGACGCGTGTCGGGGGCTGGCTGAGCCTCCTCAGGCTCACGAGTCTTTTCCCTTTTTTAGTTCCTCCTGTCGTCGAGACACAACTTTATGAACATAGGGTTCACGGACTCTCGGGGCCGAACACTGTGGGCCACCCGACCCTCCCGCCGGACATATGGGGCGCGCTTGGGATGTTGTTCCCCGCGACTGGGGTTTGGGTTGGGTTTAGGGAGTGAGATTGGTGACCCAAGCTCCCATGTGCGGTGGGCGGATGGACAGATGGACGGTTGGATTGCCCGGATTGCCGTCTTTTCTGGTCTGGCCTGGCTCTTGACTTTGAGCGCCTAATTCTGGTGGACGTCGTTGTTTGTGGGTGCTTGGTAACGGCTTCCAGAGGCGGCCGCGCGCGGTGACAAACTCAACCTCATTCCTTCTCCACCACCATCTCCCTCACGCGACGCTCCGACGGGCGATGCTCCAGCGCATTCCCAACTCAGTCCGGCGAGCTGTGGTATGTTCTGTTAAGTGGGGGCCACAATACCTGGAGAATGGCTTCTGACAACAAATTTATGATGTTTGTTCAATGTTGAAGCAGCATGCCCGTTTATCAGGTCCCTCTATCTCGACAGGAGACCTAAGGTTCTTGGTGGCACATGGAGTGTCTCGCAGCTGCTCTCTGAACACTGTATCAAAGACTCCCCGCAAGACGCATGGAAGCCTCCAGCTGCTGTGCCCGATGTCCAGTTCTGCTGTTCAACACGGTGTTGTGCGCCGCCGCGCGAAGCGCTGTAACGACGTTCCCACGTCTTACATACACATTACCCTTATCACGCCCGTCGTCTCCTTCTTTCTCCTTAGCTTAGTTCACCCATGTACCCAGTCGTTCGTCCTCGTACGCCCAACTAGACGTTGTTCATGTCACTCGTCGTCCCTCAGTGTTGACTCGTGTAGGCCACACGAGCCTTCCAAGCGCCTCGTTAACAACCTGGATCCAAAACACCCCGAAATATCAGACATCATTGACTTACAAGGCCTTATGCAACCCTGGGTCACCTTTGGACCTACCGGGACGAAAGTTGATTACTTTTCTTCCACCCCATTTCCCCACACTCCAGAGGCTTTCTCTACTACCACAGCAGGCCGGGCCTGCCTGCAGCCACAGGGGAGATTAGGTTTCGTGTGGTGGACTCTGGGTCTGCATCCCATTCGGCAGCTGACCTCTTCGCCAATGGGAGGGACTTGTTAGACCACACCGGTCACAGACCTTGGCGCATACATATGCTGCAGCTTTATACCAGGCGTACTTACGGCCCCATCCGTCAACTTCTTCGATCCCAAGGTCTTATTGGTGAAATTCAAGAACGCGAGATCGAACAACGGGTCTCTGCGGTGCAGTTGAACAATGTGGGGGTCTCGACCATCCTCGATTCCATCTCGGATACCTTTGTCATCCAGCTGCCGACAACGACACTCTCTCTCGCTTTCATCCATGACGAATGCATTGTGCCATCTATTCGAATGGCACATATCCTGTCTTGGGGGGATAGACCTGAGGCTGTAGAAGGTTCCGATGCAGCGCGTTGGAGAGCATATCAAGGTGAGCTCTACTATGATACTTTCACCAGTGCTACCAACAAGATGAGAACTCACTCGAAGGTTTGTATATTTTTAGGAGCTGCCCTAGTCAGGTTTGAACTGAGGAAGGCAGGGTCAAACAGGGTCTTCCGCAGCGCGAAGGAGGGCGAACTCGTACTTGTCCTCCGGATCCTTGAGCTTTTGGACCCCCCGCTGGGTCCAGACGGAGTGCCGTTTCGTCTGCCGGAGGGGGGTGACCTAGCTCAGGGGAAATCACCCGGACGGTACTGGTGTATGTCCCTGGATAGGGCACAGAAGCTAGGAATTTTCACGCCCTCGTCGTTGAAGATCTTGGGGGAGCTGTATCTGGGCGACATTTCCACTTCAGCGGAGACGACCACCACGAAGAGTCCTTCTTCGTAGCTGCATTGTCTCACCCTGTCTCTTTAATTAGACGGACCAATGGCGCATGTCACCATGCGCACTCGCCGCGGACTTTGCGTGTAGGAAATGACAGAGGTAATTTGGGTTGTTTCTAGGTAGCCCGTAAGTACGAGTCGGGTCCTTCAGGGGCCTTACACTAGCCATGGCGTGGATACCGTGGTTAAACCAGGAAATGGTCCTCTCGGCGTTCGTTTCTATGGACAGCTCTGGCGCCGCCCTCTCATTCAGCCAAGCCCGCAAAAGGGTTCGGGGACTGGGAAATTCCGAACCTTTAGGTATGGCTTCATCTGATTATTCTTCCAAATGCGAAGGGTTAACGGACAAGTAGGCTGCTAATGATACTGTTTTCTGGCGAGTGCGGTCAGTATCCAGGGATCTCGAATGCACTCGCGTTTCATGAGGCAATACCGTGCATTCGTATTCGGGGAGTTCACGCCAGCTGACTGTACTCTTGGCAATTGACTCGGGGAGCGTGCATGCAACGATGGTCTGCGGGTGTGAGGCCCAACTGAACCTCCTCTGGCAGACAGCACATACGTCTCATTGAAGGGAGTATACATGGTTCTTCTCTCGCCTGGTGCAGCTCATATACATCGATTCCCTTCGCGCGTCGTTTTTCTGGGGTGCTGTCGTGCTGTGAATGATTTCTTGTTCAAAAACTTCTGGTCGGCCCAGTACATCGCCTTCCTCGTACTCGAATCTTGCGGCCGCTAATCCTCGAGGATCTTTCGAGATATCCATCAGCTTACGCCATTCATACAACTGCTATCCATTTGGGCGAAGTGCGCCTTGGAGCCCGGCTCAATTGAGTTTGAGTGTGACTGTGACGTCGACTTGGCCATCCATCCTTCCTCGAAATTGGAAGGAACTCTAGGGTATATAATCCTCCTCGTATTGTTCGAATACTGCATCCTCTCTCAGTATTCTTCTCTGTGTAGGTCTCAAGGCTACTGTACCCATCAGTACACTCACTCACTTTACTCACAGGAAGGTTCAGATATATCCTCGCTCTCGCTATGACTATCCTCCCACTTCTGGGTGTCTTATTTTCTGCCGCCATCGCCAATGCCTGGGTGGATATTGACCCAGGGCTCATCCCGGACCTCGACGAGCCCCTTCCCCTCTACTCTCTAGGAGCCCCTACGTTCATACCTGACCAATGGCTCCAGTCCCTCGTCGGCGGTAGCTTCGGCCCTGCGAAGTTCACCAAACGGGACAACGACCACGACGACATAGTCTACGCCTACAATGGCAGCGACGTTGTTGGCTTTCTCGACAAGGAGACGGGTGAGACGCGCGTCTTCCCCGACTATGCCTCCCTCGAGCCCGCGGACAGGCCCATCGATCTCGTTGAAGCGCTCAAGGGGTTCGGCGGCGGGCAGACGGCGATTCCCCCTGACGATACCAAGTTCGAGCCTGTTCAAGGCGCCAGCCTGGTCGGATCTAACGTCAAGCAGGGTGTCGAAGGCTCCGGCGCTCACGAGGGCTCTGGGGCTCACGGGGGCTCTCTCAGCGGGGCTGACGTGACTCGCCCTAGTCCTAATGTGACTCGGCGTTGGAACGACCATGCTGCAGAGGCCACATACCTCGCGACCGGATACATCCAGCGCTATGTCGAGTGCAAGGGCAGGAAGTTCCCTGTCTGTGGCCCGGGAAGTCGCGCCTCCATTGGTGTTGGTGCAGGGAACCGCGTCGTGTGGCTGGATTGGTTCTGGAAGCCGGCGAAGAAGAATGGGAAATGGATCAAGCCTATTAACAAGCATCGTCTCATCAAGCTCATCAAGAAGATCTTGGGGGATAAAGCCAAGTACGGGATCAAGGTCTACGCCATCGATACCTGCTACTTCGACTCCGGCAATCAGTACCTTCAACCCGTCTATCGCGTCTTCGCCGACACCAATGTGAACCACCCAAACAACACCGGAGTGGCACCCAAACTCCTGAGGTACTTCCCCGTTGGTGACGACTACCTTGAGCCAATCAAAACCAAGTCCCATGGAAAGTCCGAACAACCCAATGAGCCCCCGAAGCGTCCCACCACCGAAGGTTCCGGATCCTCCCATAAATCTAGGTCGCTCATCGACTATTTCTCAGCTCGCTCCCTCTTTCAACGCGCCCCCCAAGTCCCCATCACCGTTGGCCGCTACGTAGCGCGCTCCAGCTTCCGGACCCCCGGCTTCGTGTCTAAGGCCAATGACTTCTGGAATGCCCTTGACAGCACCATCGGGATCGGGCCCAGGTTTATCGACGCCCAGTTCTTCTGGGCGCGGGACTGGATGTTCAACACATTTGCCAACTCCTACGTCAATAGCGTCAACCTCGCGCTCATCGAAGTTCCAGGATGGCCCTTCCGATTTTCTACCTTTGGCAACTTTGGAGGCGGCCGTGTCAGGATTTCCGACGACATAATTCCAGGCGGGTTTGGTCCCAAAAACGGTGGCAAACTTGCCTCCTGGATCATCGATGCGCCTTCCGTCATTGCCAAGTGGCCCATCCACCCTTGGATTCCTGTATTCGACGGTGGCTTACATTCCATCGTTGGCTGGAGTGACGTGTTTTTTTTCGGCAACACCGTCGTAACGGATACTGCAAAAGCCATTAGGAGGTTCAACAGGCCTGTTGCGGCTGCCTTCCTCGAGGAGGCTTACATCGACCCTCTCCACCGTCACATAGCGGTGGCGCTGTTCCCTTGCGGTCATTGGAATGACAGGATCACGCAGTTGCAGGGGTTGGACTGGGGCAAGCCCAAGTGTTTGTCGATCAGGTACTGGTTGTGAGGATGGGTCCCGTCTCTATTTTACGTTCTCTCTCTTGATCGATTCTTGGACAAAGGTAAGACCTCGTTACGAATAGCTTGGACTCGATTTTTTCTTAGGGCTTTGCCCCGCTCTGAACGAACAATTTGATATCATGTACTCCGAAGTTTCCATTATGTCCTGTACCCTCTTGTGATGGACTTAGTAGCTGAACAATCACACTGTATGCCATTCGAAAGCTCTTGTCCTTCTAAGTACGGCCTTCCCTGGCACATCGATAAAAGTCTCTCAGGTTAGCCCATCTTTAAGTCAGATGTACTCGAAGTTATCCCGGACCCCAGCATCTGCGAGATCAGTCTTCCCAGGATGATCCGCGGCGGGTCTCGCGAGAGAGCTCGGGCGTCGAGAATTCACATTCTCCTCCCCACATATTTATATCTACGAGCACACGCATAGAGCAACAGTTGTCGGCCGCAGGCTCTGAGTGAAGTTCTAAGGAAAGTCCAATATATGCGCGCACCCCATCCTCTGGAGGTTGTCGGTCGTGCATTAGCGAGCTCGTTGGGATAGTAGCATGATGGCTGATAGCGCGCGACCGCAGACGCGCGACGGATGATATGCATAGATCCTCGGCCGGGCAGAGCCTAAATCGAAACAAACACACCGAGCCAGCCGGGCGCAAGGGCGGGCGCTTAAGCGCTCCCGCTAAGCGCCTCGCTTACAAGACCGTCGCACAGCCACCATCACGACGCACCTCCGACCCCCCTCCTTCTGCTCCGGGTTCCAACCCAACGCACAGAGGAACGAACCCCAACCTCACTCACCCACAGAGAACCAAGCACACCATGTACCCATAAGTAGCAGTACGAATGATAGATAAGATGCAACCGATACATAAGCCTAAAACCAAAACTAGACACCAAAGGAGAGTTGTTATTGTTGAGTACCTAGACATGTAGCGAACGAGCGGATGGGCGGAAGGATGGGCGGAAGGAAGGTCCTTAATACAATAATGCGTGGTATCTTATGACTAAATATCGAACGGAACACGGCAAGGCCAAAGGAGGGTGTGCGTGTGAGTGGGCGGGAGAAAGGTAGAAAGGCAGGGAGCCTTGGACCTTCGATCGCTCGATCGTACGGCAGTCAGGCAGGCAGTCAGGCGGGAGGGAGGAAGGCAGGAGGGGGAGGGAGACGGTCGGTCCATATGCAGTAGACACGCATACATGCATAGGCGAAGCGGGAATAATATGTGTAAGGGAGGTTCGAATGCCAAGTCTATGTCGGAGGAGAGACAGAACGAGCGGAGAACAATACTCGAGGTAGGTATGTAGGTAGGTAGGTCTTAAATAACCACGCTAAATGAGTGAAGGGTAAAGGCTTGTAAGAAACCAATAACATGGTAATAACATAACACCGTAACTTGAGCGGAGAAGATCAAAGGAGCGACGAGGTGAGGAAAAGACAGATTAAGTATACACACGAAGATCCAGAATATAAGATAAGAAATAAAATCCGGTGAGAATCCATGATAGGAAGCGAAAGAGAGTGATGGGCAAACCGCCGGAAGGGATGGTATCCCGGCGTGCGGACAGGCAGGGGGTAGGAGGCGCGGCTTAAGAACGTCCTCGAGGGCCATGAGTCACCTCACAACCCTCAGAGGGCGAGGAAGGCAGGGCTTGGGCCATTCGGTCCGGGCCAACGAGGAGAGGAACGCCAGCCAACCTGGTTTCCATCGGCATACGGCGGTGAAGCGCGCAGAGAGAGGTAGAGACGCCCAATTACTCGACTTTGAAGCGCTCGTCAAGCTCTCCACCGCGCATGATCCCTTTCATAAACGAGAAGAACCGCTCAGCGTACTCCGGCGGCGGTACAGGGCTAATTTTATGCTGCATACACGGTAAGCACCCATGCATAGAGGTAGAAGAATAGCAAGCCACGTACGATATCATCTTTCATCCCTTTCCACACATGCTCCATCTTCTTCACCCAATTGTACGGCGTCAAGATATCGATAACCCCAAGATAATAGATCGTCCCGCCCATCGGCTGGTCGTTCTCGTCCGTCGCCCTCAAGCCGCCTTCGTCCTGATAGAACAGGCACTGTTGTCGATGGTCGTCCTCTTCCGGGAGGTGGAATGACGAAGAGTCGTCTACGCCCGTCCGAGACGGCTCGCCCAGTCGTTTCGGGTCCGAAGAACGCATCGCTTTTCGTATTGCGATCGCCTCTGGCGAGTGTGCCCCAACCTTCGCCTGCGACTTGATGCTGCTCCGTATCGACGATGCATTCGGTAGGTCCGGCTGTAGAATCATCAATCAGCCAATCATGCGAGGGGCTTGAAAGGAGTACCACGCACCGAAAACACTTTCAACGTATTCCGTCTAACATTATCCCGATTCCCTCTCTTCAGGTTATGAATCCCAATCAGCAAGCTGTAGTCCATGACGCTAATCCTTTCCAAAAACTCCGAATCGCGCCTCAGCTGCTCCGTCAACAGCGCCCTCTTCTCCGGCCCAATCTCCAGCTTCTTCCCCCTCTTTATCCAATTGTTGTCCTTCAACACCGCCCTGGGATTCTGCGCCGCCTTGTCCTCCGGATACTCGCGCCCAACGGTGCTGCCCTTCAAGTCGTAGGTCTCGTGCACGTCTTTATGGGGTGGGAAGAGGTTGTTCATGATGACGAAATGAATCTTGCGTCCTCTCGGCAGCTTCACTCTGTGCAGGCCATAAAATCGGCTGAGCAGGGTATGCGGGTTCTCCTGGATATGCGTATAGTACTGTTTGAGGATTTTGAGCAGGAATTTGTGTTCGGCGTGCCGGATGGTTTTGATGATGAAGCGGTAGTCGCGTGAGAAGTAGAAGAAGGAGCCGGACTTTCCTGGGGAGCCAAGTTCAGAGAGGATGTACTTGGATGTGAGGGAGAGGAGGTAGTCCGCGGGGTCGATCTGGAAGTGGTCTTCGCGCAGCGTGCGGAAGACCCACGGCGCGTAGTCCTTGAACTTGAAGTCGTATTTCGCCGAGGGCGTCAGCTCGTTGCCCACGATGTCGAACGAGAACTTGTGCCGCGCCGTAAAGTCGTCGTCCGTGAGCGGCCGCTTAATTTTAGCCTGACACCGCGAAACCTGCAACGGATCGTCAGCGGGGCCTCATGGATAGCGCACACAGACATTCAAATTAAATTGGCTGGCACGGCCGGCCACTTACACCGACACGGATCCCCGTAAGCATGTTGTACATCAGGACATAGTTGACATGGCCCTCCCCAATGAGATTCCCGACCAGCGGGCGATCCTGCTGTGAAGCCTTGGAGGCCTGGCGCGTCAGCGTCGCCTCCGCCTCCTGCTGCTGCTGCTTGAACCGCTTGCTCATACGTTCCCGCCGAATCTGATCCGCGTGCTGCTCGATGTCCTCCGCGAGCTCCTTGCTCCCCTCGCCCACGAGCGCGCCGTCATCGTACGCAAACGTCTGCGAGCCCGCGGAGGCCTTGTGCTGCGTGTGGAAGCGCCGGTGTTTGGGCGAAGAGGGCGTCGAGCCGGTCGTGTTACGCCGCGCGGGGCGGTGGGCGGGCGCCTGCTGCTGCGGCTGGTGTGCCGACGACGACGAGGAGGCCACGGGCAGCTGGAGGTAGTTTTCTTGGGGCAGCGGAGACTCTTCGATGGGCGAGCTCGTCACGATAGCGCGGAGAGTCTGGTGCGACGAGGTGGACAGGCGTGGCTTGAGCAGTGCGGGCTGTTGCTGGATGGGCGGTGGGAACGCGGACGCGAGCTCTACTTCCTCGCGGTCGACGCTGGCGGGCGGCGACGGTGGTGGGGGCCCAACGTGCTGCAACCCGCCGTTCACGAGCTGGATATCGACGTCGTCCGGGCCCGCCTCCACGAACTTCTCTTTGGTCGTTATCGTCACGGTGTGCACGGAGGACGTCGGGGAGTGGGTGTAGATGGGGGCGGTGCGGAAGGACGCTGCGGACGAGGACATGGTGGAGAGCAGGCTGGTGCGGTTCGAAGTGGAGTGGCTGGGTGCGGTTGCGACCGAAGTGTGGACGCTATCCGACCAGCAGTCCGTCCACCGCACGTGCCGGAACGTGACCAAGATATCACGTGCATCTCGGCCGCCGCCCCTCCCGCATGGCGCTGCGACCGAATTGGGATGTCCTCGCTTATGGACTTGGTGATTTCGTGTTCGTCGAAGGCGCTTAAGCGTGCTTTGACTTCAAATAGATGTACTTGTAGTAGAAGAGAGGATTTGTACAATGGATTGAATTCTTGATATGAAATATGGGCCCGTGCGCTACAGCCACCGTGAGACTTTTAATTTCCAGCTTTGGGGGACGACGGTTGGTAACCCATCCTGTTCTGGGCACCCATCCTTTCCGCCGCTGACCCACCCAGTGCCCATGTCGTCGCTGCTACCCTGCCCGTGGTCTCATGCCTGCGGATATTGTCAACCAGGGCCCTCACATCCTTCCCCACCTTCTTGTTGCTTCTAATCCACAAGATAGCACGGTTTTTTGCCTGCTCTCGGAATATGGCTGCCGCCCTTTCGAAATCCTTCGCAATATCAAGAGCTTCCTCAATATAGGTGTCGTCCTAGGTATGTGAGCAACGCTAAATTGAGTAGATAGAGTGTAGTAACACTTACATCTTGGTCCTCCAGGTCACTGCCATAGTAGGAGGAGGATGTAGCACCGGCATCTATGGGTGGGATTAGATCAGCAGCAGTCTCGTCGTCGTTTTGACCGTTTTCATCGTCAGATGAAAAATCGGGACTGGATTCCGGTGCTTCGACTGTTCGAGAACGTTTTCTGGTGCGTTCAGTTCCTCGAGATGCTCGTCTTCGCTTCGGCAGAGGGGCCGTACTGATGTTGCCTTGTCCATAGTCTGAGTCGTCGCTGGTGTCATCGCCGTCGGTTACCGTCCCACGGGTGAGCGTCGCATCGGGGCCTTGGATTGCAGCATGATGGTAGAGCGGGGATACGCGACGGCGCCGGATTTCCTGCCAGAATCGGATTGGCGGGGTGCCAACGGCCTGAACGAGGTGCTTGCATTGGTGGAAGGGGTTGTACTTCTGCTGGCCGCAATTGCACGACCACGTAGCCAGGTCAACAATATATTTCTGTTGGCCAACAGCACGTTTCTCCAAGCGCTTCCACGAGCGCTTAAAGAACTTCTGGAACGGTGAGAGTTCTTTTGACCTCCCGGCCCTCCAACCCTTAGCCCGGGTCGCCAGGCGCGCATAGAAGTCGGGTGTCACCCGGTTACACAGTACCCAAACCAATTGGTCGATACGGGGGCGGTACGATTTGCGAAGGTAATCGTGCTTCAGTTGCCGCCAGAAGTTCTCCACTCCCATAGTCGTGCGCAGCCGGGATAAGAGAGGCGACGTAGAGCGCGCCCATAGCTTCCATCGATCCGGGCTGTACCAGCTTGACCAGAGGTATGCCCACACTTCGCGGAGACCCCGCGTTTCGCAGAATTGATACATTTCCTTCACAGCGTTCGTACGTATTTTCGTGCTGGTCCATTTTTCTTGCTCGTGACGCTCGTAGAAGAGGGGGTGCTGACAGAAGTGACTTGTGAATAACCTAAGGAGTTGGCGTCGGTGCGGAGCTGGGCAGAACGTGTAGTTGGCCGATCGAGGTACTGATTTTTCGCCATCTTCGAAGAGGTAATCCGGTCCATCTTCCTGGTCCTGCTCTGCGTCGTCGATGTACGAGTCATCGCCATTCAGCCGAACCTTGAGGTGGCTGACCATGTTCTGTGAGACCGGATACTTCGTATATAGCTGCGAAGACGTGCAGTCAGTTTCTGTTTAAATCTCAACTCAGTTGAGAGTGGCACTCACCGATTTCAGATTCTCAACCTGTGCGTCAGGTAGGAAGTCCGGTTTTATAAATGGAAACTCTTTGCATGCCTCGTCCACGTTGTAGAATGCAGGCCTTCGTCGCAGGGTAGCCATCCTTGTTTTAACGGTACGCAGTGCATGCCAGAAGCAGAGCTGATGCTTCGCTTCTGGAAACACAACTTTAAGGGCGTTAATCTCGGACCAGTCCTTGTCCGAAATTTTGATAATGGGCTCAACATCCCATTTGTCTCGAAGGTGCTGGAGGAGATCAATAATATACCTTTCCTTCGCACCCCGGTGGGCTTCGTCATCACTGCCACCCTTCGGCGATTGGATAAGAAGATATCCAAGTGGGCATCCAGAGTTGAACACCTCGCCAAGTACGGCGTACACTTCGTACCGGGATCGATTAGTGTTCCCTATGGGAAATTAACTTTAGTTAGTGATCATAAAGAAAGGATAATGGAGTACGCACATGCCGAGTCGATCTGGATTTCTTTGATCTTTCCCCCCCATTTTCGAAGCAAGTCAGGCAAAGTAAATGCCAGAGCTGAGTACCCTTCTTCCTCGTGGACCTTAACTGGTTCTACCGTGTAAAGTCCGCGATTTTTATCAGACTCGGTGCGCTCGGAGAATTCTTCTAAGAGAATCTGAGCAGATTTCAGCTCGTCTTCGTCTCTCTTCCAGTCTGTTGATGCTTCTGCACGCCACAGCTGACGGATGTCTTTGCGGCTGAACTGCGGAACTGGATATCGCTCCCGAATTTTCGACCACAGCTAGTCAACATTAAAAATTGATTAGCGAGGTGTACACCAATTCTCAAATTGGAAACATGATGCTCACTATGTCGGGGGTAGAGTTTTTGTGTTCCTTTACCATATTTCGAACGTCCTCTGGGATGTCTCGCCACCAGTACGGCGTGTGAGCCATGTCGTGATTGATCTTGATTAGAGCATAAGGGAGGATGGTGGAGAGTGTAATGTGTAGCCAGCCATGGCATGGGAACGTATCCATTTGAACCTTGTCTCTGTTCTTGACATCCTCTCCTTCTTTCTTCCGGGATTTGTCTTGCCGGTCACTGTCCTGGGCACAGTGGTACATGAACCGAGCATTTGGTTTGTCCTTGTATTCATACTTGCTGTGATACCTTGGACTTATTTAGATTCGGGTGCGAGAAGCAGAAATATAATACATTGAACACATACTTGAATCGGTACTTGAGACTAGATGAGATTCTCTCGGCGATGTGATCGGCTTTCTTTCGGTCGGTACCCATTTCGTCGAAAACAGCATCAGAGAGCGTGATAGACGCCGTAATCTGTTCTAGTTCCTCATAACGCCCAACCTCAGTGATCCGTGCTAACAGGTCACCTAGAGTAACAGAATTGCTCGATGCGAAGGCTGGGTCATTCAGATCCGTGACAGCTGGGTCTTCGTCAGGTTTAGCCTCCTTCTGAGTGCCGCGTTGTTCTGCCTTTCTTGCAAGGCACGGGCGGCAAGTGGCGACAAATGTTTCCTTTTTGGGCGCGAAGTTCTCGGCATTCTTCGGCTTGATCTTCTTGCATCGAGGGCATTTTTGGGTGTCCGTGGGTTCCATAGGCGGGGTCGGGATGCGGGCGACGGCGAGGTAGAGCAAGGAAAGAGCGGGAAAGGCGCGAAATGAGATGGGGCGGGCATTTTCAAAAAAAAATGTATTCGCTTATTCTATGTATAGATGTGGGGCAACGCGCTTAAACGATTCAGAGGGGCGGGGAAGCACTGGCCCGCCGCGGCGGCATCAGGCACGTGCGTCGCGCGTGACTTTTTTGGCACGTGCGGTGGACGGACTGCTGGTCGGATAGCGTCCACTTGCGACCGACATCGTCGTCCAGCCTGAAAATGGATGGCAGCGGCAATGGCACAACCTCCACACCGGCGACTAGGGCAGTGGCTGTGTTCCCTCCACGTGCGCCCCTATCTTATTCCGCGTTTACGAGAACGGGCGTGTATATGATTCCTCTTGGTATTCTATCGTACACTACTATTACTTGCAAGGGTGGGTATATAGCACTCTGAGCCCTGCGCTCAGGGAGTGGGGCAAACACCAGCTAGCGCTAGCGTCTGCGCTCGGCGAAGGTGATTCACCGGGCTATCGACAGTGAGGAAATCGTAAAGATCGTAGCCTAGCAATCGAGTGACACGCGAAAGCCGACCACGCCGCTGCGAAACGCAGCAACCTTGCAGCAACCCAGAAGCACCAAGTTGCTGAAACGCTCTTTACGCCTTAAACAGTGCTGCGTGGGATTCAGACCTGAGCTTGATATCGCACTTGAAGGGAAGGGGCGAACTGCATACGAGATCATCAGTACCAAGGAACGGACTACACTGAGGGGTAAAAATCACGCACGCAATGACTTGGGAGAGGGTCTCGAGCTTCATTGGAAGGGAACGGCCTGCCTCGTCCTTGGGAGGGGAGATGTCGAAGGTAGAGAGGAGGCACGCCGCTGTGAGGAAGAGCGTCTCCGTACTCAGCGCGCGACCGGGGCAGACCCTGTTCATAAGTTAGCACAGATCTATGACTCCGGGTCATACCACGAGTGGGTGTACGCACCTACGACCATACCCGAAGGCACCTGCATGGTACGGGTCCAGCACCGTAGGATCAATCTGCCCGTCCTTCAAGAACCGCTCAGGTTTAAACTCCATCGGATTCTCATAAACCTCTGGGTCATGCAAGATCGACCTACAAACAAACATGAGGCGTACCCCATGATCAGCACGCAGCCTCCGAAATCAACGACCGACCGTCCGGCCTGAACACGCACCAAGCATTCGTCATGACGAACGTCCCCTTCGGAATGTAGTACCCATCGTACTCGGCATCCTCTGCCGCGACGTGCGCCAAACCCAAAGGAACAACCGTGTACCAGCGCCCAAGCTCCTTGATCAAGGCAGAGACGTAAGGAAGGTTATCCCTATCGGACATGAGGGGCAGCCTCTTTCCCCCCGTGACGCTGTCGATTTCCTGCTGCGCCTTCTTCTGCACTTCGGGGTGGGTAGCAAGGATATGCACAAGGCCAACAGCAGAGCTGACGGTCTAAATATCACAACTTGTTATCAGTATGTTTGTTATGAGAGGAATTGTAGATAAGAACGTACGGTGTCCGCGCCAGCCGCGTAGCCCGACGCACAGCTGATCCGCGCAATGGACTCGAGGTCCCTCCGCTCAGGCCCCTCCTCCTCCGGCATCTCCTCCAAAAGCGTAACAGCCATACTAGGATACAAACTCTTCACCCCCTTTTTCTAAAAGAGAGTCACAAATCAGCTCCGCCCATCTCAAAGTTAAAACCGAAAGAAAGTCCCACCAAATTCGCCTTCACGCTCTCAAACGAATCATACAGCGTCCTATAATTCACAGTCGCAATATACCTACAATGCTTCTTCCACGCCGCACCGGGGAACCACTCCGGCACCCACTTCAAGACGGGGAGGTGGTTCACGAGGTACCGGCCAGGGAGCGCCGCCTCGCTGAAGGCTTGCATCAGAATCTCCGCGTCCTGGATGAGCGCCTTGTTGGTCTGGACGTCGTCGAAGCCGTACGAGAGCCGCATGATCACGGCACCAAAGAAACTATTTAGTTGCGGATGCGAAAAAGATTGGAAAAGTCAGTGGGTGTTAGATCGGCTGGAAGTCCAAAAGGCACAAGGAGCATTATGGTAATGCTTTAGCAGGGTCGGATGTGCGTGGAGGCAGATCCCCGCTGGGAACGGGCTCGGAATCGGAAGCCAACAACACAAGAAGATGACGGGAAGAACGAACGAACGAACAGAGGGACGACCGGACAGAGAGAAAGAGAAAGAGATAGATACGCACTATTTCATATGCCCCAAAAACTCTTCCGGGGTCTTGTGCAGACTCTGCAGCAGCACCCGCATCTCCTCATTAAAAACAGGGTAAAACTTCGGCAACGCATTCGCGTTGACGAGCTGGTGGAAAGGTTTGCGATGGCGTTTCCACTCGCTGCCGTACGGCATCAGCCCGAAGCTCCAGTCCATCTCCATCCTGCAAAGAGTTGTAGGCACGCGTTAACGTCAGCACGAAAACAAATTTCCAACCGAGAAAGCTTGGAGAAAGCCAAGCCAAGACGATGGGTGGTGTGTACGCACAGTCCGAGAATGGGTAGATGAGGTCTGTCGGAGTACTGCACGCCGCGCTTGTCGTAGACCTCGGTCGCCCTCGAGAGCGAGTTGAGCAGCACGATAGGCTGGCCCAGCGCCTCCAAATACATAATATCCCCTGCAAAAGCGCGCGCGTCAGTAAGTCAACCACCGCTGCGTCGTGGGGACTTGGAGACACGATGCGTACCGAACTCTTGCGACATCCTGTTGTATTCCTCCCATGGCTGGACCTGGGGGAGCTGCAGCAGGTTCCCGAGGACGGGAAGACGCTTGGGGCCGGGGGGCAGAGGGAGGCTCCGAACGCCGCGCTTGCTCTTCTGCCATCGAGACAGTAGGTACGCCGTACAGAAGAACCCGAGGGTCGTCATGAGAGGCATGATGACGCTTGAATCCGACATCGTGGCTCAAGGACTAGCCGTAGACACAAAGAAAAAGAAAAAGATAAGTAGAAAGAGAGGAGGAGAAAAGTTGGGTTGAGTTGAGGTGAGCGGGGAAGGATGGTGGTGGGGAAGAGAAAAGAAGGGCTGAGAAGTCAAGGGAGATCGTTACGGCACACGACCATCATCACGTCTCTTTTATCGCAGTCAGTAAGCGAGGAAGTGAAGCGAGAGGCACATCCATCCGTTCGCTGCAGATGCCTTCCGTTTCGGCCCTGGGGTCAACAGAGCCTTCTGATGCACAAGCCTCAGAAGCATCAACGTTTTTGGTATAATCCATTGCATCCGAAATAGCAGCGGCCTCGTGGGTTCTCCTCATAGCAAAGATGGTGGGCTCAAGTCGACGGAGAGACAGACAGACATTCTGGAGGCTTTCGTAAACGGGCGGCCTGGGTTGAACTGGATGTTGGAGAAGCAAGCGTAATAGGCGCTAGTAGCAGTTGAAGGCCCCGTAATTCTTGTGTCCCTGTTGTCAGGCTTGCGTTTACGCAGTGAAGGTGGGTTGTGACCATCAGTCGGATTGGCAACTGCAGGTGTACGGTGTACGTTAGAGAACGAGAGAGGCCTTCGGCTAAGGTGAGTCGTGGTGAAATGTGCGACGTGGCGCTGAACGTTAACCGCGATGGCTTCGAAAAGGCGCCCAAATGTCACGCGTCACGCTCAGGCGCTACACGTGGTGTGACAGACAAGGGGATTGAATTTGCGTAAGTAGTTTGTTAGTTGTTTGTTGACTCTTCGAAGTTCGATTCCATGCCCCGGAATTCGCTATTGGGTGCACGCATCTCTACCATTTACAAAAATCTTCTTAGGATCCCCTCGTTCTCCAATACTCTACGTTGTGATAGCTTACACGGCATACAAACACATACTTACAGGCGAAAAGAGGTGCATCGTACTTTAGAATAGGTAGCTATGTATCATTCGACATTAGAAACAGACGAAGGAAAAGCAAAACAGTGCAATGATGATTCAACCCCCTTCGATTTAAAGGCCTACATACCGTAACATACATCCCAAATTACATCCCAACTACATCTAGGAAAGAGTAAGTTGATGTAAGCCTCGTACAGGGCAACAAGAGAGATTTGCTTACTGTATCATGTGTATTAGATGGTGAAGGTGCAATGCAGCCCGCAGTGGTCACTCCAGGGCGTGCTTGCGTTGATATAACCAGGCTTGAGGACTTCGATCTCATTAGGCTGCAAGCCCAACATGACAACCTTGTCCAACCTGCTTGGCTTGTGTCCACGGCCCCATGGAAGTTCAACACCCACACCCCATGTAGCTCCCTCAGGCCCCTTCGTACTCCCGTGTAATGCAACCCAAGCATCGACCAGCCTGTATCTGTCAACGAGTGTATGGTCATCGGGGTGGTTTGCATTGAAGTCACCTGCAATGATACCACCCTTGCATCCAGGCTCACGCAGGAGGCTGGCCATGGTGACCATTTGGAGTGCTCGTCTAAACTGGGAGTTTAGGGAGTCCATGTGGACGTTGATGAGGCGTAGAATTGCACCTGGCGCAGTAGGGTGGCAGATATTGACGCACAATGCATCCCTCTTGTACCTGCTAGGCAGATCCATGCGGAATACACTGTCGATCTCCATCTTGATTGGACCCCCCTCCGAGTCTCCCCTGCTGTCGTCCCTACGGTCCTTCTTCTCAGCGAGCAAGGAAGAGCCGAAATGCTTGTTAGAGAGCAATGTCATGGTCGCAAAGGGGACGCCCTTGAATGCAGTTTCGTCTTCAGCGTCCGTCGTCAGGAACTGCGAGCGTATTCTGGCGTCGCCGAGGAGAAATTCCCGGACGGGAGACACAACTTCCTGAAGAAGAAGGATGTCGGGGCACTTGGGCCCTTCGAGGATGTGGCTGAGGATGCGCTCGGCGCGCTCGACGTGCCTCCACCCACCGGCATTGATATTCCAGGTCACGAGGGAAAGGCTCTGTCTAGCGACGACGGGAGCGTTTCCTGGCAGTGGGCAAGATTCGGAGTCGTCAGAACTTGGAGAACTTGGTCTCTGGGTGGTTGCCGGGGCGTTGGGGTCGCGCAACGACATGCCAGCAGCCCGGCGAAGGCTGACGTCGTCTAAAAGGCTCGGCCTACTGACAACGGGAGCGGTTACGGGGTGAGACGGAGGAGGTCTCCGAGTCTGGGTGGTCGGGGCACGATTGGGGTCGCGCATAGGCATGGCAGCCCACCGATGACTGATGTGGTCGAAAGCAGAGAGAGCGCGGCTGACTCTGGGGCTATTGAGGGCCATCGATGATTGAGATGCGGTGGGATGGAGAAATGGGGAGGCGAGCTCGACAAGATGGGGCGCCAAGTGGAATCGAGCTGAAACACCGGCGGCGAACCCTCGCTTAACGGCGCTTTCCTCTACTTACGGGCCACGCCGCTGCTTGATCGATCGCTATGGGGCTGACCCGGCGCTCGGCTTCTGGCCCAGCCTCACGTCTTCAGCTGTCTTCAGCCACACTAAGCAACAAATCTGGTCTCCTCTTCCACCGGCGTCCTTCCGAATCGTATATCTAAAATATTTAGACAACTTCGAGCCGTGTGAGTAACGGCCAAAAGGAAAGAATGCAAAGAGCGTACCTAGCCTAGAGGAATACCAAGATTGCACCAAGACTCCCATCCATCAAAAGTCCGCTCCAGCTTGCCCAGCGTCGAGGTGGCCTCCTGTATCTGGCGCGGAGTACATCTTAGTTGCCAGCGAAGAACTGGGCGGTATTGGGAGGAAGGGAACATTGTGGTTGAGGGAAGAAATTGCCGATCCGCTTGACGCGGACAGCGAGCTCGCCTTTGATCGCGATGCCCAAGCCATCAGACCTGCTCTTGGACCAGATCCGCGACTACATCCCGTTTTCAACTTCTGCCAACGACGGTGGGCTCGAGACCACTTCGTCTGTCATGGATCGTAACTCGCAAGAGCTGCCGAAGAATGCAGCGTACGAATTAGAGCCTGAGGATATGGACGTTGGAATCACACTTCCACGCCGGTGACCAACGACTTGAAGCTTCCCCCCAACCTCCCCATCGACACAACGCGCCGTTCTAATTCTACTTCTTCTCTACCTGGATGGCCTACCCTCAAGGCCGTCTACATCTTACCACCATGAATTAATCACCCATTCTCCATATCTCCAATACGCCGTCTTCGGGCTGATCTGTGCAACAAGCCTCGCGCTCGACGATGCGCTATCAGCGGTTTCGAAGAGAAGGATGTGTATTTCTATCTGGAATGTGGTCAGGGTAGCCCATTGGAACCTCTATGCTTGCCACTATGGGTGTGTGATTGATTCCTCTCTCTCTCATCTTTTGAAGATGATGGTCTACCTAGTGAGTACTCGCCATGATGTAGGCGCCCACCAAGTAGCTGCTGGCTGCGTAAGTACATGTGTGGTCGCTGTGCCCTGAGCAGGACGACCTCTTCCTCCTCGTACTGACACGCAGCACCCTTGCCTGCTTCTGTGTCGCATGGCCTTCCTTTCCATCTCAGGTTTGGCGGCGCTGCCTTCATCTCCGTATTTGTGCTCAAGCCTACTCTGCTGCCCCGCTCATGATGGAGTGGGGGGGGGCAAGTCGTTTATAATGCATGCGAAGCTCGGCAACCCGAAGTGCCCTTGCTGCAAACGTCGAATATTGGAGGGATCCCGACCGAGGCGCGTGATGCAGTGGACGACTAGGCGATTGCGAATGAGGCAAATCATCGTCCGGCACTGTAGAGATCGGGTCGCCACGTTCTTTGCACGCTCTTGGATGGGTCCCGACGCCATATCCGATTCCACCAGGAATGACTCGGCGATGCACCCAAGACTGAGGATCACCTACTTCTGAACGTATCTATCGGACTGGATGAACAACACTAATTCTGCTTTGACGAGAGAGGGTTGTGTCGGACTTCACACGTCGCGTTTCGAAGTACCTTGTGATATGCATATGGCGGGTGCTGGTGCTGTCGATTTCGGATGAGTCTCCTCTTCCTCAACACTCTTCCTTATTCCTGCCCACCCCCCTCGCGTTTCTCGCTGTTTCGTCACCAAGCTGTCCATCGGTGTTGGGCGCCTATTTGCGCGCTTGACTGCTCCCTCACCGCAGACGCCCTAGAGTTCGTCATACATGCGGAAGTCTTCCAGAACAGTAGTTCCATATTCTCGCGGTGCCTGTGAGCGCGCAAGTTGGCGGGTACGATTGAAGACTCCTTCATATTCACGAGTGCGATGACTTGATGAGAACAGGGACGCAGCAATCCCGCAGAGCCTGGCGTTCGACCAATGATTGCAGAGGATATGATATATCGAAGTTCAAAGTTGGGATAAGTACAGGGTACATATTGCGCTGCCGCCACGGTGCATTCGGTGGTTTGAACCCAGTGTCGGAGAGTGAAGCGCCGGGGTACAAGGTCGAGTTCAAACTCCCCACCCATTTCGTCTCCAGAGAGGAGGGGCGGATCGTATCAGGATGAGGTAGATGTGGCACTCTGGGAGCAGCCTTCGAGACGTGGTACAGGCGAAAAGCCTGTTGGACCTGCAATCGTCAACTACGCGGTAGCCATCTGTAGTGCAATCTGGGGTCGGAGTCTCTGTGGTTTTGGGGGTGGAGTTGATCCTTGAATCCACTGCGGGCCATACTGGTAGGGGGAAATAGACAGAGGAGGAGACTTGGCATTTCAGGCTAACGGAACGCATAGGGAAGACCATTGAAGTCCGCCCCCTAATGAGCACTATTGCGATATCAGTATTTCGACGGGCCCACGTAGTTGAGATACATACCTACTGCATTCTCGTTCGATCAGCCAAGGCAATAAATATAAAGGAGAAAACGGCGGTGTGTCGTGCAGTGTAAGTAATCGAGTTTGCGGGGAAGGCTTGGGTGCGAGTCGAGGCTCGAAGGCGTTGCGAGGAGATGTGCAAGATGAAGTTGAGTCAGAGAAAGCGCTCGAGACTCGGGAGGGGTGACCAAACTCGAGGGGGTTGAAGCCCTGTTCCGAGGACACGGTTTTAGCGCGCCTACGCGTCAACTCAGGGGGCGGAAACCTGCAGAAACCCCACACGGCGACGTGCCCTTCCGTTCCCGTCTCACAAGCCCAACCTCAAACCCCACCGACCCCCTGCTCACTCCTCCTGTCCCTAACCTTCGCATACGTCGCGCCTTTCGCAGACTCCTCCACACCCCTTGTTCATAGGGGTATTTCCAGCATAATAGACCTCTTCCCAGCGGTACCTGCTCTGCAGAAGCCTGAAGATCTGGTGTGGTCGACGCGGCAAAGGTAAGCGATGGAATGAGAATGACATTCGTTGGGTGCGTTCACGCTCACCATGTCATGCTCGACAGTCCTAAGCCCTGTAAATGTGACGATTTGCTGAGTGTGTCTTGTCTTGTAAGAGGTCTCGAAGCCTGCTATGTGCGTGGGGCATGTCTGTTGTCAGAAGGGCCAGTGGAAGGTCGGGAGGAGGATGGTAGGCCTAAGGCCGCGAGAGTGAGAGTTCGGCGGGCATGTTGCTGGTTCTTGACCTTTTGATATGGATGGGCTTTCAGAGGGTGTTCCAGCACCAGGACAGGGCGGCGGGGGCTAGCATCAGGGGGTTCGGAGGCGATTGATCCGTCGGGGGTCTGATCCGAAACGGGAAATGGCGCCCATGCGACGTCGACGGCGTCTTCTTCCTCTACTCTTCTCTCAAACGTTACGGCGGCCTCAACTCCTCTCTCACCACGATATTATCCTGCGCAGCGGTCGGCGGCACCATCGCCGCCATGCCAAACGATGCACCCCTTTAATACCCACGACAACGTCTCTCCCTCAGGCTTGCCCTCGGCGTAAAGAGTGCTCAGCTGCGCACCCCAGCTGAAGGATCTTGTGTAATGCGGGCGGCGCTCGACGCGAAAAAAATGCTGGCAGGGAAGACGAAGAGGAGGAGACGAGGGTTGAATGGGAGGGAACTGCGATTGTGATGGGTGCGGACTGGGCCTAGCCTCCAGGGCCCGTACGTTTACTCGCTCGACGCTCGACAGCGAGTAGGACTCATTCCCCCGACCGTGCTGTCTCCGTGCTCCTACTTGCCGGATTTCTGAGCACGGGCCTCGCTACGTCCCTCGTCGGTGTCTGGACAGACCAGCAGTGCGTAATGTCTCCCCGATACGCGACGAATGATACTGACTCCCCTGCAGCGGCAGGCCGCAAACTCTGCCTCGTCTTCTGTATATTTATAACATACACCCTCGCCTACGGCTGCAAAAATGTCTTTACTCTCCATCCTTTTGCTCGCCCGTCTCCTCGGCGGGATCCCCACCTCGATCCTCTTCAGCGTCTTCTGGTCATGGCTCGTCTCCCTCCGCCTGTGCATAAGTGCCCCCAGCGGCCCAGCCTCCCCCTCCACTACCATGGGCCGCGCGACGCTCACCAACGGGGTTGTTGCAACAACAGCTGGGATCCTGAGCAACCAGCTCGTGGGGCTCGTCCGTCCCTCCTTTCGTTATGAGTGCGGGCCTGCTCGGTCTTGCGTGGGTGGTCATCTACGGCACCTGGGCCGAGAACTGGGGTAGCGGTGGTAGACAGGCAGATGCCAACGTCTTCTAGATGCATAGACCGACCAGGTTTGGGACGCAGTCAGGAATGGTACGTGCTTCCTCCTCTTCCCCTTCTCTCTAGGTTTGCTGTATACGCAGACAGACTGATGATGTTCTTCTCACTTAGACTCGGCCCTCCTCGTGCTCGGCTTCGCTCCAGCCTACCTCTAGGATACATCTTTTTCACCTTCATGATCAGCATGATGCTCGGGCCCGGCTCGTGCGCCTACACTACTATTCTCGCAGCCCTCCTCACGCGCTCGTCAGCATCCCAGGCGAACGAAGCACAGGAGTTACTTCAAGTGACTTGTCTTTGACGGTGCACGCGAAGCTGAGCAGCTCGTGTGCACGGTGGCGGCGCTTGCGCTCGCTGCAAGCCTTAAACTTCAAGATTAGAAGAGCAGATTCTGGACATTCTGCCTCTTCGAAGATTGTGTGGGCATGTCCTACCCTGTCCAGGGCATGCTACGCGCGGCAGTAAACTTATCTCGAACAAACACCAAGCTACTGTATGTCCCTCTTCCCTTCTTCCAAGTTCTCAGAAAAGAAACCCATACTGACATCGCACCCTAACGGCAGCTCTCCTCCCTTTTCTGCAGCCCGCTCAACATCTTCGTCGTCGCCGCGCTTGTGACGGTCTTCTTCTCCACCCGCTACGCCGTCCTTACCGCCAGCGCCCTCGTCCTCACCTTCTCGTCTCTTATGACCGGCCTCATCGTCGTCTCCGGCACCGAATCGCACGCGGGGTATCCGCAGAGAGCGCTGAATGACGGCGAGTCTGTCGTTGAACAATGGATCGGTGGGTGGATGCAGAGAGTGGAGATGGAAGCCCATTGTAGTGCGGGCACGAAGATTCGTCGAAGATAGGACGGAGGAAGGGTGGATTGACCGACCATATACTCCGCTCAGGCTGGCCCCGAGCGGCTGCCCACCAGACCGCATACCACGGCCCTGGGCTCTGGCGCCATAACCAGCACCAAGGAGTAAGATACCAGGAGCTCGCTTTTACCTACCTAGTGATTTAGATCTGAAGATTACATGCTTACAAGTTACTAGTTACTGCATGCTAACACGATGCCGCCGCTAGCCTATTTAGATATACAACTGAGGGAACCGGTTCTGTAGATCATATACACTAGCTTGGAGAACGGCACGAACTTGGTTGGATGTACAGATGGATAGCTGTGGGGGAGACGGTACAGACTGAAGCGGGCAAAACGGAAGGGATTCATGGGAAAGGTGGGAAATGGCTCTAGATAAATGCCTAGTGGTGGTAGGGGGTCCAAAGTCAGTAAGTAAAAGTCAACCGCAGCCCTCCTAACATCTAAGAGAGGCTCGAAATCCGGACAAACAACACGGGGCTCGAGTCGAGTAAGCGAGCGTAATAAATGAGGGCCAGGTCCAACAAATAAACGAAAGCTATATACATAATGAATCAGGCCGATCCAATACCAATGTAGGTGGCTACCTCAAATGAGGACTTTCGAACATGGCATGGGCCAGGGTACGCGCTCAACAGTGGAATCTAAAGACGGGGATTCTTGACATCTATCGGTTTCTCATGAGCGCTGGGCCAACAAAACACATCCGTAATAGTACATACCTCAACCAGCACTCCCCGTGATAAACCGCGTCTCGAAGCTCAATCTTGGTAGTGGCCACTTGCCCGATAATATGTTGTACACCACAGATGTACAACCCATGGGCCTGGGAGAAGGATGGTGGAAGCCACATAAGGAGATCCCTGTTGGTGTTTCGCAGCCAGCCGTCGTCTCCGAGCGTGGCAGAACCGAAGGGATATTCATGGAGGAAGATGTGCTCTGAAAGCAAGGTCAATAAACTTGGTTCTACACTGGCTGAAGGACGATCGTACCTTGAATTTCTCGGGCTCCAAGTGCTTGAGGGAGCTTCCAGACACAGATGTTCCTATCGAGCGAGCCGGATGCAACACAGGTCCCGTCGGGGGAAAACGCTACCGAGGAGATGTAGTCCGTATGTCCAACGAATGGATCCAAAGCAGCTTGGCCTGTCTGCACATCCCAGACCCGAACGGATTTGTCATACGAGCCAGAAACAATGTACCTCCCATCGTGGGAGAAGGCCACCGACACAACAGCATGTGTATGCCCTCTGAATGGGCCCACAGCCACTTGACCGGTCTGCATATCCCAGACATGGATGGTTTCGTCGTCCGAGCCAGAGGCGATGTACCTCCCGTCAGGCGAAAGCGCGACCGACCTAATATAGCCGCTGTGCCCTTTGAATGGAGCCAAGGTAGGCTGACCTGTCTCAACATCCCAGACCCAAATGGTTTTGTCGTCCGAGGCAGAGACAATGTGCTGCCCATCGGGCGAGAAGGCAACTGAGCGAACCCACTCGGTATGTCCTGTAAATGGATCCAAAGCATGTTTCCCTGTTCGCGCATCCCAGACTCTGACAGTCTTGTCTGCCGAGCCAGAGATGATCTGTCTCCCATCCTTTGAGAATGCGACTGACAGGACCTGACTGTCATGGCCTCTGAATGTGTCCAACACTACTTGGCCGGTCTGAACATCCCAGACTTGGATAGTCTTGTCGCCAGAGCCAGAGACGACCTGCCTTCCATCGGGTGAGAACGCTACTGACCAAACCTGGTCGCTATGCCCTGTATATGGATCGAAAGCAGGTTGGCCTGTCTGCGCATCCCAGACCCCAACTGTCTTGTCGTATGAGCCAGACGCAATGTACCTCCCATCGGGCGAGAAGGCTACTGAGTTAACTGAGTTAGTATGTCCTCTGCCACGATCGGAGCCTGCTTGGCTGGTCTGCAAGTCCCAGACTTGGATAGTTCCGTCGTTGGACCCAGAGATAGCACGTCTCCCATCGGGCGAGAAGGCGACTGAGTAAACCCAGCTGGGATGTCCTGTAAATGGATCCAAAGCCAGCTGGCCCGTTTGCGCATCCCAGACCCGGACGGTGTAGTCGTGCGAGCCAGACACAATATGGCTCCCATCAGGGGAAAAGGCCACTGACCAAACCCAGCTGGTATGCCCTGTGAATGGATCTAAAACAAGCTGGCCCGTCTGCACATCCCAGACCCGGATGGTGCAGTCTTTCGATCCAGATACAACCTTCCTCCCATCGGGAGAAAAAGCTACTGAGCAAACCCCACCCGTATGTCCTGTGAATGGATCCAGGGCAGGCTGACGTGTTTGCATATCCCAAACTTGGACAGTGTTGTCGGATGAGCCAAAGATGATGTACATCCCGTTGTGGGAGAACCCTACGGATTCCACGGCACCCGTTTGTATCGCGGAAAGATCAAATGCAGGTTGACCTGTTTGCAGATCCCAGACCCGGACGGTCTTGTCATCCGACCCAGAGACCACGTACCTCCCATCAGGGGAGAAGCCCACCGAGTTGACTTTGTCCGTATGTCCAGTGAGTGGCTCCAAGGCCAGCTGGGCTGTTTGCGCATCCCAGACCCGAACAGTCTTGTCATCCGAGCCCGAGGCTATTTTCCTCCCATCCGGAGAGAAGGCCACTGAGTTAACATTCTCCGTATGCCCTTTGAATGGCCCCACAACCACCTGTCCAGTCTGGGCGTTGAAAACACGGATGTCCCCATACCAGCCACCTGATGCAAAGTACTTGCTATCAGGGGAGAAGGCGGCTGAGTGAATCCCATTTCCCGTGTTTAGGGTCAAAACCTGCCGTCCTCCGAGAGGTCGATGGTGCACCTTGGGGACCCCCATGAACTCTGGAAAGGAAGCCTGGTTTGGCTTCTTTGTGGCAGCGTAGCACGGCAGGGCAGAGAGGTATAGATGAGGCACACTGTGGGAGATGGGAGTGTGGAAGTTGTGGGCAAAATCACCAACATCACTCAGCAGGCTACCGAGCTCTGTGGGACCGAGCGTCTACTCCGATCACATTAGATATATTCAGAGCTAAGGACAGCTTGACTAGCTTACCTTCGCTAACCGCCATAGGATGGTGTATGCATACTGGACGTTCCTAACAACACTCAAGGCCTCCAACCAATACAGCACCATCGGCCCACTCACAAACCCTCGCAGTTTGGATTGCCAATGATCGTTGACCCCACCATATATAACATGTTCCCCCCAGGCCGTACACGCGTATGCAAGCTCCGATGAGATAGACAGTGGCGTAGGTTGGTCGTCGTTGCTCTTGTATGATGTCTGTGCTCCCGAAACACCGAAGCGGAGCAGCGCGTCCATGATCCTAAAGCAGGCTTCCGCGGTGCCTGAATGGGCGATAGCAACGACCACGGCCCATCGTTGCGCTCGAAGCATTTCCGAAGTGATGTAGTCGAAAAAAGATGCGTGGAAGATCGAGATGGGGGCATCATTCTTTCCATCCTCGGGGATTTGAACGACGGAGTGGAGTGCGTTAAAGGCCCCTCGAACGTTCTGAACAGTCGTCCCGAGAAGCGCCCCATAATCATGCACTGAAAGGGGTTTCTGAGCAGTAATGAGGAGTGACAACCCAGAGTGCACCAGGGTCGCTTCGTCGTCTTCAAGGTCCTTGAAAGCTTCGGCCAAAATACCGTGGTAGAGAGTGTTGACACCTTTGCTTTTGAGATCCGACGAGCGTTCAATGAATTGCTGGAATCGCTGAACGCACAGGCCATTTGACGAGGTAATGTACTTGAAGGCGGTCGACGCCACGATGAACAAGTTGCCAGAGTATTCGGCAATCTTTTCGATCTCAGGAGGGGGCCAGTTCTGCCGATATTGTTCGTAGATCTCGAGGTTGCGCTTGAAACAATTGTCGAGGAAGAGGGTTATGTCGGCGCGGACGTCCTTGGCGTCGATCTCATGCAGGCGAAGCGACTTGTGCTTCGTCGACATCTTGAAGGGCTGCCTGAGTGACCGTTCTGGACGGCTGGTAAGGAAGAACTTGATCGAGGTGGTCGGCGTTTGGGAAAGGATGGCGGAGAGGAAGCCTTCGATAGCATCCTTGTCGTCACATTCGTCCAAGGCGTCCACGCAGAGCACGACGACCTCGTCAGGCCGGAACGCCTGCTCGGCGGGTCCAAGGATAAGCTTTGCGTACTGATCCTTCAATGATATTTTCGTTGGCGTTCCGCATGTATCTTCATCCGCGAGGACCTTCTGAAGTTCGACGCCAAACTTTGGGTGTTTTCGTGCCAGAATCTTTGCGAGGGTAGGAAAGATGAGATAGACATTCCTCAGTTCGCTCTCTTTGAGCGTGCAGAAGTGCGTAGCACCGAGGAGTCCCCGTTCATTGAGCTTAGAGCAGAGTGTCTTGGCCACGGCACTCTTCCCCGTACCCGCCAACCCGTTCAGCCAGAACAGGTGTGGAGACCGAGGATCCTCCGCCCACGCCATCAGCATGCACAACAGCCATAGTCGAGTGCCCGGGGTGCATTCGGAACCTCGCTCCGGGTTGGTGTACTCGCCCCCATCGGCATTCCCAAGTTTCCGTAGCAGCTCTGAGGCGCGAATGAGTGCCGGTCAATTGGGGCACAGTGCTAGAATCGTACCCTTTTCCCATATGAATCGGATGGCCCCTTCGACGTTGCGCATTGAATCAACCACCTCCTCGACGACTATAGGGAATATAAGAAACGAGCTTTCATTTAGGATTGGGTACGTACCGTTGATCCGTTCCTTCAACCATTCTATTCCACGAACGACCTGGAGACCCCGACGTTCGTTGGTGACAGTCGCCTCAAACTTGGAAATGTTAGCTTCCTGCAATGCTTCACTTGATATATCGAACTCACCAAAGCAATCTCCATAGCGAGCTCAATCTCTCGGGTGAGCTTCAGAATATCCTCCTTGTCCTGGCCAGTAAGCATTGCACCAGCTCGCTCAAGCCCGGACCTCGTGCCATCAACCTTACGCTTCAAAATCATTTCCATGTCGACCAGTGTCCTATAAACATTGTTAGCTAGCAGGCCACACCAGCGACGCTTTATACTTGCCGCGATAGGCCGCTGAACCGATCCTTCGCGTCCTGCGAAGCGTCCTCGGGCCAGGATTCCATGATGGAGTAAAGAATTTCCACCCTCTTCAACAACCGTTCAAACTCCTCGAGGTTCTCGCCGTAAGCCTAGACAGACGCCCGGCGTCAGCGTGGAGGTTAATAAGATAACACAGGATACACACGTCGATAGTCTCGCAGATCACCAGGAGGGCGGCAGCGGTGCTCTTCAATGGTGGGAAAACATCGGATACTCTCTCGATCGTGCGCAAGGTAGTCTTCATGCCTTCGTAGAACTTCCTGCCCGGACTTTGCTGCTTGATTATGGCTTCGCTGGGTGGATTGTCGATATTCTGGTGATCGGTGTTGATATCGACTTGAGATGGGCCGGGAAAGGGAATGATTCTGCCGCTAGGGTGCTGAACTGGAGCCTCGGCTGCTTGTTTCACGTCGCAATTTTGAGCGGCCACACCCGTTCCAAGCTACATCAAGAGAATGGTTATTCAGGCAAGTTTCCGTATAGCGACGGCACACACTCACATCGACAGGGATGGGCGGCAGGCCCGGTACATCGCTCTGGAGACATTGCTGCTCTGCACTAGACGCAGATGTACTCGGGAGGGGAGATGCTGCAGCCCTGCCCCAAGTTGGTTCTGGCTGTGCGACGAGGCCGTCTGTGGGATTGGAGGCGATGCTCAGAGTACCGTCGGCCTGGAGGTCCTGGGCATCCCTTGAGGTTGTATTCGGTCGATGGGTAGTTTGGGGAGTGTGGGGTCCTGATAGATTGGGGTGGGAGGGCGCAGGGGAGGGAGAACGAGAGAAGGTGAAGGTGTCCTTGAGCCACCTCTTGCCTCGATCACGTTTACGGAGGCGATCCATCTTGACGAGTTCCGAACCTGTGGGGAGAGTTACCAGGGGACGATCGCAGCTTCAGTGCTTGGGGAGAGTAAGGTGCGTTCAAACCCCGCCCGGGCGTGCAATCTGCCTCGTGTCCTCCCTTGAACCTTCTGTCTGTCTCTATTGGAACCAGATATGGGAAATAACATAGGGGCGTCCTGCTTGTCACGGCACTTCGGCGCTACAAACGGGATACAGGGCTGGGGTTGAACAATAGACCATCCACTGAAATTGGTGCATGCTCGACAAATAAAACATTAACATGAGCATTGATATTAGGACAGCACTGGAGGAGTGTGTGTGTGTGTGTGTCAGAAGTTGTCCTAGAAGAGAGTCACGTAGCTCACCTCTACGAAATACAGGTCGCTTTCCACCTGTCCTAGCACCCATAGATTCTTCTAGCCTTAACTCCGGAGTACGCCCAACCCCTCCTTCACAACTATTTTCTTCCACCTTCTGCGTTCGCCCAGCCCAAGCGACGCCCTGCATAACTCGCAATCGATCTCTTCAAAGTTTCCGAACGAAGCCAGTGTTGAGCATTGTCGAGCGAGTCTTCGGTGCGGTTGACGTCGTGGTCGAGGACAGAAGACAAATTGATGCGTTCGGCGTTGAACACGAGGTCCATCAAACCCGTCCTTCGACTTGGACCACAACCACCTTTCCGCTTCAACGTTCGACATTCTCGCTCGCCGACCCTCAACAGGAAAGAAAATGACCCTGGACCTCCGCTGGTGTCTTTCTCTCGATTCAGATGCCCAATCTGTGTCGGTTCTCGGCAATCCTCGTCCTGCAGTCGCTAAAGGTTCACATTCGAGCCATTCTTGAACGCAAAAACGGCCAATCGACAGCGGGCGACAACCCACCTTAGCGGCTACCGACACTTTCTAACCTCTGTTGACCATGAGCGGCGACGCCAAAGTCACGACTCAAGGATGGGGACTCGATGCGACCACAGACAAGTACTCCCTGGCTACAATCACAGGACGATTCAGTACTCGTACGTAGCTCCACGAGGGGTAGAGCAGCTCCATTTCGCCGTAGCAACATATCTTTTGAACATGCAATCGAGCGCTGGTCGGACAAAGTGTTGCGAACTCAGTTGCTTTCAACATCAAGGAGTAATGTATTCTTTCTTATTATCTTTCAAACGTCTCTTTATATCGGAGTTGTGTTTGGTTTGATGCTTCGAGACCTCGCTGCGCCATCGATCTGGAGGGATAAAGAAGGAGGTCTAAGGGCAGACACAAAGCAGGAAGGTCGAGATTGAAGCGAAGGTAACTCAGGTAGGTGATGCTCCCCGCGACTACGACCAACCGCTCCTGTCTATCCTCCGCCACCCACCCCAACGCGCGCTCTCTTGTCCCGTCCTCCAGAATAACCTGCCTCCACCTTTGTCGGAGCACGAAGACGTCCCTCGAGACCGCGCGCCTGGAATTTACATCCCGTTCAACGCGTGAACAAGCACCACCACTGCGACGCCAGGCGGCGGGACATCCCCCGGCTTTCAATTGCAAAAGGACACGAGTCACCCATAAATCCTCCTCTACTGTTCTTTGGGTTGTTGCTGGGCCTGGAGGAGCACGGGAAACCGACGAAGATGCTGTAGAGTAAGATCCAGACGGTGTCCTTATCTCCCGCTCCCGGTCTGAGCTTCTCATAAAGTGGTCCATTGAGTAGCCGGGTTGTTTCCATGGGTGTTGCGCACTCACACAACCCCATCCTAGCGGGTATTTGCAGACAGCCTCCTGCTGCATTTTAAGGCTGTGACTGAAGTTCCTTTATTACTGTGGATAAGTTCCACCCAATCGTGCTACAGTAGGTATACATACAATCTATCTAGAATCTAGTAGATCTATAATATATGAATTGGGGTGCGATGCTAAAATCGAAGGGAGCATAAGAGCTGCAGGCATGGTCGACGTAAGGAAGAAACATGGCCACGGTCCAAATCGCGAAACTGGGAATATGAACTAACCAAATGAAATCGTAATGTAACGTTATTAATGCATGATAGGAATGACCGAAGGACGAGAGAATTGAGACGCGCGAACTGGCGGTGTTGTCTAGTTCTTCTTCTTGGTACGCCTGAACGACGGCAAGAGGCTCCCAGTCCTTATCCGGAATAGGTACGTCAGAACGTAGACAGCGAATACCTATTGCAACCCAGGTCCGTCAGCAAGACACTACTGCAAACCAAGAGAGAACACTCACATTAAACCCAACAAAAGCGACCATAATCCCCACATTCCTCCACCGATGCGAGTACACGATATTAAAGCTCAATTCCAAGAACTGATCCGTCGTTCTGGCGCTGCAGAAGTGGCAGTCGGCTGTCGCCTCCGGATTGGTAACGTAGCCTCCAGCAAAGCTCATGTAAGGCCCCAAGTACTCGCTGCACGACATATTGGCGGGAGGGCGAATCGATACGAACTCGACGGGCGCGCAGTTGATCTCCTGTTTTCCGATGGCTTGCCCGAGGAGACCTTCGATAAGGTAGGTGTAGGGCGAGAGGCGATACATCCATCTCCACCAACCGAGTTGACGGAAGGGTTGGAGGACACCGTTACTGTTGGCAAAGAGACATTAGAGGAGGTCACTTGTGATGAAAGGCAGACGTACAATGTGAGGACGAAGGAGAAAAGGAACGAGAACAGCAGCGCCCCAATCTCGGCGTTTGGTGACATGGAAGCGACAGCCTATGCCAGACAATCGGTTAGAAACTATCCGAAAAACGGAAAGGACGCTGAAAGGTCAACTCACCTGCCCAATGGTTCCGTAGTACAGGGGATTAATGACAGAGAGCATAAGGTAGGTGTACCCAGCCCTGTCACTCTGGAATCCAACAGTCCAGAACCATGTCAGGAACAGGAGGGTGGCGCTCAAGATGTTCCACGGAATCTCAATCATGATCTGCGCGGTGAGGAGTGCGGTCCAGCTGTACATCCGACTAGGGCGCTCCCTAATCTCGTAGATGTTGCGAACGTTGATGAACGGTACCATAAGCTGGCTAGCAAGTGGGACGCTATATCGAGAGATAGTCAGCCTGGAGAACATGAGCCTACATCTCCAAATAAACGCACCTGATGATTGTAATCATGAAGATTGCAAATAGCTTGTTCTGCGTACCCTGCTGTGTATCCTTGCTCTTAAAGAACGTGAAGCCAACAAACAGCCCGCTAACACCATTCAAAACCAACTTAGCCATCAAGTACGTTGGATCCCTCCAATAAGCCTGCGCCTCCCTCGCAAAGAGCTCCTTGACCTGGAACAGCCAGCTCGTCGCAAACTCTGAGTGCAGCTCCGTCTCCACAGGCGGCCTCGCCCTCCCCTCCGCATGGATCGCGTCGATCCTTTTCCTCGTCTCGTGGCACTCGTTCGAGTTCTGCCAGATGGACTTCCAATCCTGTTTGGCGGTCGCTGTTGCACCGGCACCGATGACGTCGAGCATGTACTCTGCGGGGTTCTCGCTGGGGTCGCACTTGCGCGCGCCGTTCCGCTCGAAGTAGTCGATCATGTGTGTCGCGTTGTTGCCAAGATCGCCGAAATAGACAGTCTCTCCGCCCTTCTTGAGGAGGAGCATGCGGTCAAAGACTTGGAACAGCTCGGCGGAAGGCTGGTGAATACTAGATATCGGATGGATATGTAGATGAGACGCGGATATGTGGATAAAGATATTGACAAACGCACGTGCAGAGGATAGCTTGTCCCTGGTCCGCTAGACTGCGCAGGAAGGATACGATAGCCCATGCACTCTGAGAGTCCAGTCCCGAGGTCGGTTCGTCCAGGAAGAGCAGGAGCTTCGGTTTCGCAGCGAGTTCGACGGCGATGGTGGTGCGCTTGCGATACTCCGTGTTGAGGGATCCAATCGTGGCGTCGGCGTACTCATTCAAGCCACAAATCTCAAGACATTTGTCGACGCTGCAAAGTCAAAGGTGTCAGTCACCTATCAGAAGGATAAGTGCGGGTTGGAACGTACTAAGCTTCCTTCTCTTCGAGGCTAACCGACGGGGGCTGACGAAGCTTGGCAGAGAACAACAGAGCCTCGCGAACTGTAGAGAAGGGTACATGCGTATCCATCTGCTGCACGTATCCACTAAATCTATCGTCAGCAACACCCCAGGTCATACAAAACACGCGACGTACGTCTGAGCTTGGAAATCAGCAGGCAACGCCTGCCCATTCACAAACATATCTCCCGTCACAGTTCCCGAATACACCCTCTTCGCAAGCGCGTTGAGAAGTGTCGTCTTTCCGGCACCACTCTCGCCCATAAGCGCCGTCAGCTTCCCAGGCGCAACGTACCCACTGACATCGTTCAACAGCGTCCTATCGTCTTCCCCATGGATAGGGACAGTATACTTGAGGTTCTGCCATGTGAAAATGTCTGTGTGCGCTACGGGCTTAGCAGCGCTGGGGGACGTGGGACTGGTAGGAATGGTAGGGCTGGTAGGACTTCTGGGCGCCTTCTCGTCGACAACAGTAGCTGGCTGAGCACCGTTCTCCTCGTCTCCGGAGGTTTTGGGTCTGGCTTGTCGGCGCGTCCCGCGCTTGAACATGGTGACGGAGGTCTGGGTCGTGGTGGAGGTGTTGTACTCGGCGAAGACGAGGAGCATGACGGTGAAGCCAATCCCAAACGCGATCACGATACCCAGATTCTGTTGCACACAGCGTTAGCTCTGGGTCGATGCGAAAGAGAATTGAAGGAGGGTAGACATACCATCCATGTATTGGAGAAATCGAATCCATAGGAAAGCTTGGCGAACGTCGCGCCGTCGACAAAGTCCTCTCCAGGCTGCGCGCCAACGACCGCGCAAACCTGATTTTCGAGCAAAACATTTTCGTATCCGGGCCCTTGGGGAACGAGGTTGCTACACTTTCCCTGGAGCGTGCGGAACTCATTCGTCAAGATGGCTTCGAAACCATATCGAAGGGGCTATCAACAACAACAAAAAAAGAAAGTATGTTCACGACATCAGCGATACTGAGGAGCGACCGTGGTAGAAGGAGGTGGCTGGATTGAGATACTTACGTTGATGTAGGTGATCCATCGCAGCGCACCGATCATCGAGGGTTTCGGAATGGTGTATCCGGTGTAGATAGCCAGTGCGAGGGTGGAGACACCAGCGAACGCCTGAGCGGTTGCTTCGGACTTGAAAGCGGCGGCGATAGCTCGGAACCAGGACTTCATCGTCAGCGACATGAGCATGAGGAACAAGAGGAAGACGCTAGAAATAGTCATAAAACGTCAAATCAAAGGGCGCGGTAGAACGGTATGAGGGTACATACAAGAATTGGCCCTGTGTCAATAAGAAACAAGCAGATCATTAGGGGGAGAACTCGCAAGTGAAGGAATGTGACATACCGCGGAGACTTGGAGGCCGGTCAAGAAGTATAGGAGAACCGCGAAAACGGACATGATGACGATCGTGATAGGCACATCGACGAGGGTATGGGCCAGAGCTTCGACAAAGGGATGGTACATCGCTGCTTTCTCATGGCGAACGACGATGTCTCTCTGAGCAAACAGAGCGGGGATTTCGGCCATCGTAGCGAGTGCGGAGAAGAGTAGGGCACTAGGATCATGTGAGAGGTGAGATTTGCGGAGCAAGGGCAGACCTTTTGAACAGCTTACAAGAAGAGCACACCTCCACGGGAGAAGTACGCTGAGGTTTCTTCAGGCATCTTGAGGAAGACGGTGCCAATGATGATGGCTTGGAAGATGAACGAGCTGAAGAAGGTGATGAGGTGAGATTCCCAATCATATCATAAGTAGAACTTCGAGGGCGACATACAAGAGATTCAAGCCGGTCGCCAGCATGTTTCCGCGGATAATCTGGACCTTGCGCTTCATGACGGCACTTACTTGCTGGGGTATAGTGAGCATGAAGGGGCTAGCATAATATCCAATCAGCTCCTCGACTGCACGCACACAAACAACCAAGCTCACTTCTTCATCCCGCTTCGCTTCGCGAATTCCGCTCGAGCGCTCTGAGCATATGCAGCAGCCCGGTCAGAATTCCCGACATAGTCCTCCATATACTGATCGACTTCAGCAGCATTCTCGCGCCCAGCCTTCGAGTTCTTGAAGTACTCTGCGAATTCCTCAACTGTCCGAGGTTGGTTGGTCACTCCAGCGCGTGGAATACGCGCCAAAGGATCGGTCACGGCGACCAAGAAATCGGGGGTGGTCTGACGGTTGGCTGGCAGGTACCTGAATTATCGGTAAGGACGAATGGAGTAGAATTAAGAATGGGGAAGACGCCATACCCCATCTCGATGAAGTAATCTTTAGCCTTATCGGCAGGTCCGAAGTAGGCCATGCGACCTTGGTAGATAACGCAGACTTTGTCGAAGTGCTGGTAGAGCGACTCTCCGGCTTGGTAGATCGAGACGATGGTGCTCAGCTGCATGGTGTCGGTCGCAATCCGGAGGGCGCGGACGAACTCCAACGCCGTACTGGCGTCGAGACCACGGGTAGAGCTTTAATGCAACATATGAGTGGGAACACCAGGAGAAAGAGGCGAAGGTACGTACTTGTCCCAGCATCCGATGCAAGCACGAGTCGCCAAGGCCTCGGCGATCGACACACGTTTCTTCTCACCACCGCTAACCCCTCGAATGGCGGCATTCCCCACGGGCGTCTTTTTCGCGTGTCGGAGGCCGAAGACGGTTGTCAGGATGGTGGTAAGGAAAGATTTGAACTGCGAGCGGTTGTAGTCGGCACGGTTACGGGGCGTGCGAGTGGTAGCGGCAAAGTCGATGGTCTGTTCGACGGTCAGGGTAGGGAAGTGCACATCGTCCTCCGGGCAATATTGAACGTCTCCACGGAAGTGCTTCTTCAACTGGTCGGGCGTTATTGAGTCGTAGTGAACGTCGCCCTCGACAGAGTGATACTCTCCGCGGTGGTTAGCGAGGGTCTTGAGGAGTGTGCTGCAGCCGGAGCCTGGGCTTCCGAGAACGACTGTGGCGGCGTTAGTGTGACCAAAGCGAACAAAAGTTAGGAAAACGAACGAAGCATTTCTCCGGGCTTTACCAGACCCTCAAAGCCTGAGAGGATGTCCTTCAACGGCGGGTTTCGCGCATTCCTGATTTCCTCGATAATGCTTAAAGGATTCAACGTAGATCCAAGCGTTGGCTGGAACGATGCTGCCGACCCCACTCCCTGTACACGCAGGTCGCGAAACACGACACCAAGCTGACGAGGCTTGATTTCGGCCTTGTCTCGTCTAAAGTTGGATGAGCGACGTGTCGAAGACGATGAAGCAAATATATACCTTCGAATGATTGTCTTGATGGTCTTCTCCAAGTCGAACCCATCGGCGTCGGCGGCAACGGTATCGTCAGAGTTCGTACTCCGAGTGGTAGTTGCAGTGCGGGGGCGCTCCTCGTCGTGTTTTCCTGCCTTCTCGTCGTGCGTGCTCTTGTTCTTGTCCTGAGTGAGGGTCCTCCGAATCTCCGCCATCCCTTCAGGATCGAAGAAATCAACAGAAACGCGAGACGCCGTCGACTGGCGCCTAGGGCGGGGATGCTGAGCGTGGGGTGGGCGTGGCGACTCGGGCTGAGGCTGCTCCTGCTGCGTGTCATGCCTAGCAATGTTGTGCAGCGTAGGGTCAGACGCCTGCCGGGAGACGAGCCCAGACCCAGAGGCTGGCTCCTCTCTGATATCGGTGAGGGGATGGGAGTCCGCCATGGATGGAAGGGGAGTAACCACAGATGCAGATTTTCTCGGGCTTTCGCCCTATCTACATATATGATTTCAATATCTCCCCACTGGTCCATTGGTCCCGTATCCTCCGAGCGTTACGCGCGTTCCCTGGATGGTGGAACACTGGAACCATCGTTCCTTGTGTTTTCGGCGATAGGTGCCATCAGTTGGCGTCCGTTTGCCTCCGCCATTCATCTCTGGGCGCCTCTTCATACCAATGATGCTGACGCAATTCGCGCCGAGACCGAGGGAGCTCCCATTATGGCACGATGACCAGATAGAACTTCATAGAAGGGGGCCCATGAGTGGCCTAAACACCTGCAAGCTCTCGCTTGAGCTAAAGACCTGAGGATATCGTTCAGATTAACCTGAATCCTAGTATTTTCGCTCACCATAGACCTCGATGGATGACACCGATGCATTTCCGACCTTGCACACCATTTACACCGTTGCATGACGGTTCCGTTCATCCGGGAATATGTACGGGCAGTCAGGGTACACTTCGTCAAACGATTTCGTCAGAAACGGACCGAGCAGACAAGGTTGTTTGATAGTGTTGTGCCCGAGCCCCCCTTCGTCGCCACTGGCACCCGCAAGCCTGGCAGGAGGATCCGCAGCTCTGCCAAGTCCATGGCAGATCGTTGCGTGTGAGCTCGGCCAGAGCAACACACCTAAACTCCAAGAGGTGTCGTGCTCGTTGCTCACCAATTATCTGAATGTGCGCAGTCCTAGGTGTCAGCCTCGTTCGCATCGATGCCTCACTTTAAAGAACAATGTGATTCCAATCGGACCTCCTTGTCACATTGGGTTTTAGACATTTTAATAACGAAGGTGCATTAGATTATTATCTAGGCAGGAACGAAGTCCATATAGTAGGTATAGATGTGTCGTGAAAAATGAATGTAGCGTCGCGCAAGGAGACGAGGAGAAAAACGGATCGAAAACAGGTATACGTATGTGATGATAGCGAGGGACCCAGAATGCGAGAGACAAGTAAATAGAAAGGGGAGAAACCGGAGAGGGAGGAATGCGGGCGCATGAGGATGAGACGATGGACGCGGATAATACATTCCGGCGACAATGGAAAGTGAACCTGATCTAATCTAATCTAATTGCGAGGCAAAGGGGACGAACGGAAGGGACGTAAGACCCATATGTCATGATCTAGTTCTTCTTCTTCTTGAAGCGCCTGAACGAAGGAAGGAGGCTTCCAGTCCTGATACGGAACAGATAGGTGAAGATGTAGATCGCAGAAACCTGTAAACCCAATGATCAGCATTCACAAGAAGAAACGATGAGGTGAGGGTAACGTACGTTAAACACGACGAAGGCAAGCATAATGCCGACATTCCTCCAACGGTGGCTGTAGTAGATGTTGAAGCTCGCCTCCAAGAACTGGTCGGTGGTCCTCGTGCTGCAGAAGTTGCAATCGGCAGACGCATCTGGGTTCTGGAGGTATCCACCAGCGAAGGAGATATATGGGTTCATGTACTCTGCGCAAGTCAGACCGGAAGGGGGGGTGATTTTGACGAACTCGACAGCAGAGCAGTTGATATCCTGTTGGCCGAGCGCCTGACCGAGCAGACCTTCGATAAGGTAAGTGCCCGGGGAGAGGCGGTACATCCACCGCCACCACCCGAGCTGCCTGAAGGGCTGCAAGACACCATTGCTACATCAAAAGTTAGCACGACTCTGCGTAAACAAGGAATGGAGCACTCACAAGGTAAGGACAAATGAGAAGAGAAGCGAGAACAACAGAGCTCCGGTCTGTGCATCCGGCGACATAGCAGCGACAGCCTGGCCGATCGACGAATAGTAGAGCGGGTTTACGATGCCCATCATGAGGTAGGTGTATCCTGCGCGATCGTTCTGGAAGCCCACGGTCCAGAACCAGGTGAAGAAGAGGCTAGCGGCGCCAACGATGTTCCAAGGGATCTCGACCAAAATTTGCGCGGTGACCAACGCCGTCCAGCTGTACATGCGACTGGGTCGTTCCCGAATTTCGTAGACGTTGCGGATGCTGATGAAGGGAACCATAAGCTGAGTGGCGAGCGGCACCGTCAAGATCTCACACATAAAAATGGCCTGCAGGATGCAAATCAGCTTTGAGATGATGATGAATGAGATAATGGCGGCCGTACGAAAAGCTTGTTCTGTGTACCCTGCTGCGTATCCTTAGCCTTGAAGAAGGTGAAGCCAATGAAGAGCCCGGCGAGCGTGTTGAGGACAAGCTTGGCCATAAGATACGTCGGGTCCCTCCAGTACGAGTTGATGCCACGGACGATGAGCTCCTTGACCTGCACCAACCACGGCGTTGCGAACTCAGAAGTCAGCTCAGTCTGGACAGCACCACGGTTGATGCCCTCCGAGATGATAGTCTTGATCTCTTCCTGGGTAGAAGCCGCTTCCGGCGACTGCAGCCACAAGTTGTGCCAGTCGGCGGAGGTCGAGGCGGTCGCTCCGGCGCCGATAACGTCAAGCATGTATTCAGCACTATCGTTGAACGAAAGGCAGTTTATGAGTGAAACGAAGGTTAGAATGAGGGACGACGTACGGATTCTCGTGGCCTTCGCAATGCCTGCCGCCGTTGCGTTCGAAGTAGTTGATGAGCTTGGTCGCATTGGTCCCGAGATCACCAAAGTAGACAGTCTGACCGCCCATCTTGAGGAGGAGGAGGCGATCGAAGACCTGGAAAAGTTCGGCGGAGGGTTGATGGATACTAAAATAGCACGGCGTCAGTCGACGAACGGTTAGGATTGAGATGCGAATGCGTACGTGCACAGGATGGCCTGGCCTTGGTCAGCGAGAGATCTCAGGAACGAAACGATAGCCCAGGCAAATTGAGAGTCGAGACCGGAAGTAGGTTCGTCGAGGAAAAGCAAGAGCTTGGGCTTCGCGGCGAGCTCGACGGCGATTGTACTGCGCTTCTTGTACTCGACATTGAGGGATCCAATCGCAGCTTCGGCGTACTCCGTGAGACCACAAATATCAATACACTTTTCGACGCTAGAAACAATGTCAGTTAATTGCAAACAATGAAACCCGGGCGAGACTCACTAAGCAAGTTTCTCCTCGAGAGGAACCGAAGGAGGCTGGCGAAGCTTGGCAGAGAAGATGAGGGCCTCCCTGACCGTCGACGTCGGCTCGTGGGTATCCATCTGCTGGACATACCCAGTCTGCGACTGGAAGTCCGCAGGCAACGCCTGTCCATTAACCAGCATATCACCGGTAACCGTTCCGCTATAGAGCCGCTTCGCCAACACGTTGAGCAGTGTAGTTTTTCCAGCACCCGACTCGCCCATAAGCGCCGTCAGCTTGCCAGGAGCGACGTAACCGTAGACCTCGTTGAGCAGCGTCCTGTCGGGTTCACCGGAGATGGGAACCGTGTACTTGATGTTCTGCCAGGTGAAGATGTCGGTCTGCGTGGGGGGCTTGGCGTCGAGTGGTGGCTGGGCGGAGGGGGCATGGTGCTTGTCATCGACGGGCTTCAGATTATCCAAGCCAAACTCTTTGTCGTCGCCGCTGACCTCGTTGAGCAGCGTCCTGTCAGGTTCACCGGAGATGGGAACCGTGTACTTGATGTTCTGCCAGGTGAAGATGTCGAAGATGTCGGTCTGTGTGGGGGGCTTGGCGTCGAGCGGTGACTGGGCGGAGGGGGCATGGTGCTTGTCATCGACGGGCTTCAGATTATCCAAGCCAAACTCTTTGTCGTCGCCGCTGACCTCGTTGAGCAGCGTCCTGTCGGGTTCACCGGAGATGGGAACCGTGTACTTGATGTTCTGCCAGGTGAAGATGTCGAAGACGTCGGTCTGTGTGGGGGGCTTGGCGTCGAGCGGTGACTGGGCGGAGGGGGCATGGTGCTTGTCATCGACGGGCTTCAGATTATCCAAGCCAACCTCTTTGTCGTCGCCGCTGTTTCCGGGGGCGTCCCTCTTCGCTTTCTTGACCTTCGTGCCGCGCTTGAAGAGGGCGACAGTCGAGTCGTGGCTAGTGGAGGTGTTGTACTCGGAGAAGACGAGGAGGAGAACTGTGAAACCCACACCGAATGCGATAATGATACCAAGATTCTGGAAGCATCATCAAAGGGTATTCACACGTCAAACATCTCGGAGAACGCACCATCCAAGTCTTTGAGTAGCTGAATCCGTATGATAGACGGGCGAACTCAGCACCATCGACAAAGTCTTGGCCAGGCTGAGCGCCAACAACGGCGCAAACCTGGTTCTCCAGTGACACGTTCTCGTAGCCGGGACCTTGAGGGACGAGCGAGCTACACGCGCCCCGAAGGGTGCGGAACTCATTCGTGAGGATAGCCTCGAACCCATAACGAAGGGGCTAAGGAGGGTGGTCAGCTCAGATGGTTCATGGAATGGTGGATTGGGACGACTTACGTTGATGTACGTGATCCATCGCAAGGCGCCAATCATTGAAGGCTTGGGAATTGTATAACCGGTATAGATAGATAGAGCAAGAGTCGAGAGACCAGCGACGACTTGAGCCGTAGCTTCAGACTTGAAGGCCGCAGCGATTGCACGGAACCAAGACTTCATCGTCAACGACAAGACGAGGAGGGAGAGCAGGAAGGTCCTGAGCAGAACTCCCGTCAGTACTTCAAGAAGCAGTAGCAGCGAAGGAAGAAACGCACAAAAATTGCTCTGGAGAGCGCTGGAGACCAGTCATGAAGTACAGGATAATAACGAAGACGGTGGTGATTACAAGGGCGATCGGGATGTCGACGAGGGTATGGGCAAGCATCTCAACGAAAGGGTGGTAGAGTGCGGCTTTTTCGTGTCGGAGGACGATCTCGCGTTGAGCGAACAGAGCGGGGATTTCAGCCATGGTATTCAAAGCGGAGAAGAGGAGGGCGCTGACATTTCCTGTCAGCATCATCGAAACGAAGCAAGAGAAAGTGGGAACTCACAAGAATAAGACACCACTACGCGAGAAAAACGCCGATGTGGCCTCGGGCATCCTCAAGAACACAGTGCCCGTGATGATAGCCTGGAACACGTAGGAAAAAAGGTTAATACCGGTCGCCAACATGCTACCGCGGATGATCTGGATCTTCCTTCGCATGACGGCGGCTACTTGCTGGGGGATGGTGAGCATGTATGGGTTCTTCATCCCACTGCGCTTGGCGAATTCGGCACGCGCACTCTGAGCATACGCCTTCGCCGACTCGGTATTCCCCGAATAGGTCGAGATATACTGGTCGACTTCTTCCGCGTTCTCTCTCCCGAGCTTCGAGGCCTTGAAGTACTGGGCGAACTCGTCCGCCGTGCGGGGCTGGCTCGCCACACCAGCGCGAGGGATACGAGCGCCAGGGTCGGTGACTGCGACGAGGAAATCGGGGGTGGTTTGACGGTTGGCGGGTTCATATCTGGAGAGGACACTCAGCAAAGGAGTAGGCAGATCGAATGAGGTCGACGTACCCCATATCAATGAAATAATCCTTCGCCTTGTCGGCGGGACCGAAGTACGCCATGCGGCCTTCGTAGATGACGCAGACCTTATCAAAGTGCTTGTACAGCGATTCGCCGGCCTGGTAGATCGAGACGACAGTGCCGAGCTTCATGGTATCGGTAGCGATCCTGAGAGCCTGGACGAACTCCAGGGCCGTGGAGGCGTCGAGACCGCGAGTGGAGCTTAAGGAAGGGTTAGCGACTTGTTCAAGACGAAGAGGAGGTTAACGCACTTGTCCCAGCACCCAATGCACGCCCTGGTGGCCAACGCCTCCGCGATCGACACACGCTTCTTCTGCCCTCCACTGATACCCCTGATCTGCTGGTTTCCGACTGGCGTCTTCCTCACATGCCTCAACCCAAATACGGTCGTCAAGATAGTCGTTACAGTCTCGACGAACTGGCTTCGAGTGCCATCGCTACGGGTGCGAGGGGTACGTGTGGTGGCGGCGAAGTCAATCGTCTGTTCGACGGTGAGAGTGGGGAAATGGATATCGTCTTCAGGGCAGTACTGAACGTCGCCGCGGAAGTAGCGTTTAAGGTCGGCGGGGGAGATAGAGTCGTAATGGCGTTCTCCGGAGACGGCGTGGTATTCTTCGGTATGGTTGGCGAGGGTCTTGAGCATCGTACTGCATCCAGCTCCAGGACTTCCAAGGACAACTGTAAAAGAGAAAGACACCAAAAACATTATAGGGGAGTACGTGTGAGAATGGAAGTGGTACGTACGCAGCATCTCTCCGGGCTTGACGACACCTTCGAAACCAGATAGAATGCGCTTCAAAGGAGGGTGCCTCGCATTCTTGATCTCCTCGACGACGCTGAGCGGGTTGAAGAGAGAACCGAGGGTCGGTTGGAAGGACGCTGAGGCACCGATACCCTGGACTTCGACATTACGGAAGGCAACGCCAAGTTGTCGGGGCTTGATCTCAGCTCGGTCGCGTCTGTCGTGAAGAAAGGTAAAAGGGGTACCAGGCGCAAATTTGTCAGGGTCGACAGCGAGGGTGTCCTGGGAGTCGAGAGAGTGAGCAAGGGACTGCGCGATGGACACCGATTTTGGACCCGCACCGGAAGTGACTGGTCACGTGGTACATCAGTCACACACGTGATATCACTGTCCCACAGCGCGAACATCGAGGGCGGGAGGGCGCTGGGGGTAATGGAACACGAGGACATAGGAACAGTCATCCACAAGAGGGAAAATGGTCAGCTTCGGTACAGAGAATGTCCGCCTTTAACTCAGAATTCCGTCAACCTCCAGTCACTTTGGTAACATCCAGCCTGAGCCACCATTGCTTTCGGACCTGCTCACCAGCCCCGCCACATTCGAAATCAGCGGCACGCAATGATGTCATCGCCCCGCCTCTCTTGCCGACGCAGCGTTACCACTGTCACGCTTTCCGGTGCGTATCCAAATTCCCTTCTCCTCGCAACGGCTTCGAGCCTCGACTCGCACCGAAGCCTCCCCCCAAACTCGATTACACTACACGACACACCACCGTTTGCTCTTGTATATCTATTGCCTTGGCTAACCGAACGAGAATGCCGGCGATACATACAGCAACGCTGCATTAGGTATGTATCCCAACTACGTGGGCCCTTCGGGATACTAACATCGTTATAAGTAGTGCTCACTAGGGGACATAAGACTTCTGTGGTCTCCTCCGTGCGCTTCGTTAGCCTCAAATGATTCAAGATTTATTTAGACCGCCCATCGTTCCTCACCAACACGAACCGGATTGGATTCGTGAAGTAATTCCAATACCACCGAGGCCCCTCACTCTGACTCAATATGGCTATCGCGTAGCTGACGCCGGCAGATTCAACTGGCTTTCGCCACCTTCGCCACCCCGTATTGCGCCTCGAAAAATAAATCCAAAATTCCATACCTACCTTATCTTGACACGATTCCGCCCCTCCTCCCGGGATACAGAATGGATGGAGAGTTTGAACTCGACCTTGTGTGCCGGCGCGTCGTGTACTCTTCGACACCGGGTTCAAACCACCGAATGCACCGTGGCGGCAGTGGAATATGTACCCTGCACTTATTATATCTTTGAATTTCGATATATCATATGCTCTGCAATCACTGTTTGAACGCCAGGCTCTGCGGAATTGCTGCGTCTCTACGCTGTGTGCGGGGCTGAAGGTCTCATGAGTCATCGCACGCGTGAATGTGGAAGAGTCTTCAATCGTACCGACCATCTTCCTAGCTCATAGGCAACTCCAGCATCCTAAGTTACGGCGCTTGAGGGCTTCCGCATGTATGATGAACACTGGGACGTCTGCAGTGAAGGAGAATGGGGCCCAGCAGTCAAGCGCGCAAATAGACGCCCAACCCCGATGGGCGGCTTGGTGACAAAAGTCAGCGAGAAACGCGGATTTTCTCCACGGGGGAGGTGTTGGACGGGGTTGAGAAGGGATTAAACGAGGATCGAAGAAGAGGAGAGCCCCGTTGTTTGAAAATACGATACTGCAGATAACCTCAAAACGACTATGGAATTGCTATGGAATGATGGGTCGGATAAGCGCGATACGTCCCTCATGCATGCTGTGAAGGCAGCGTGGTAATTGATACCTTATGACACCTTATTCATATTCATAAGATCAGGCATCTACATACCTACATAGCTGAATCCAGTGTTGGGCCTGAGAACACAGTGTGGGCGTCAGGCGCGATCAAAAGGTCTCGGTATACTTGAACTCACCCATCTGGAACGCCAGCCCGAGCATCATCCATCCTATTCATATTGTCGGATGTGGATAAATTCATTCACGCTCGCCCGGTCGTTCGGTCCATCAAACGCCTCGATTGAACGAACCGCCCAAGCCCCAGAATATTCCATGGCGCTCAGAATAAGCGCGCGCACACTGACAGACTGCCGATTTGCGCATGCATCGTGGGTTTTGATAAGACAGCTACTCAGTCAGTTCTTGATTCCAATGGGATGCAGGGAGGAGCGAGGGGAAGATGGCGTTGGCAAGCGATTTGGTCTTCCAGATATCAACGCCGTCGAGTAGCGTGAGGCTGATGATTGCGCCGAATTCTTGTGGGGTGGGCGCACAAAGGAAGGTGAAAAAGGTCTCCCAAGTCCGAGAAATATGTGCAGGCGAGGTTGAAGGGCAGTAATCCATAACTTCTGACCAAGTCGTCAGTTAGAAAACATGGTGTTCCGAGGAAAGAAGGCACGCACCTCGCCTGGCCTCCTCCCCAAAGCCAAACATCCACTACCTCACCCCAGATCTCCGTTCTTCTTCGGTGGATACAGCCCAACTATCCAAAAGACAACACTCCGCCCATGAACGGGCCAGCGTACTAGGCTTGAATACGTATACGGAGGTGAGCTTGGAAGCGCCAGCGTCGCCGAGCTTGAGATGGGAGGAAGGGGGCCGCGACGCAGAGACCAGGAAAGAGTGTTATTCCAGTGCGCGGTTCAGCGTGTCGAGGTGCAAGGAGGCCGATGGGGAGGAAGTGGTCGTGCTGCTCTGAGGAACACGGCGATTGCACATGCGGAACCCGCAACCAAGTGCGCGCCTACTTAGCCACAAGTACCAAGTTAGGACATTATTTGCGAGATATGAGAGGAAGAACGCACACACTGTAGCAGGGGAGGCACACTGGGATATCCTTGCCGCATTCCAGTTGGCAATACACATCTTTCCCTTCGGAAACGCCGACAGCGCGTTGTGGAGCGCGAATCTTGCTGCGCAGACCTGCCTGAGGACGATAGGTTGATGATCTGGAGTATGAGTGGGTGGTTCATGGCGGTGTGGTGTCGAAGGTCTTGGGGTAAGGCCGTCCAGGTAGAGAAGAAGTAGAGCTGGAAAAGCGCATTGTGTCGAGGTGGAGGTTGGGGAAAGAGCTTGGTTGCCGGTTGGTCACCGGTCAATTCACGCGATTCCACGTGGGCCACCAACGGATCAATCGTGTCGCCAGGACCTGCTAGGACCCTCTAGGACCTGCTCTGACCTGCTTCCAAACGAGGACGTCCTCTGAGTCAATCGCTTGCTCGACCAGGCTTCACCTTACTCTAAAACTTCCCAGAACCCATTTAGCAATGAACATCTTCATCTGGTAGTACCTCCCTCTCTTGTGCACTCGGTGAACGATTCAGTGTGGATTGGGAACGTCCATTCGAAAGGGTCTGCCTCCAACGTCTTGCACGATCCTCGTGTGCTCATCAACGGGTATTTCACTCGGGGCGGGAACGGCGCTACGCCAACGGTCGCATCGTCGCCCTCCTCGCCGCCTGCGGCCTGACATCGCAGCGGTGGTGCTCGTTAACGTTGAACGAGAGGGAAATTCTGGGCTCGAGCATGAGGATATGGAAGCCTTCGTGCTCCGACCAAGATGGAGTCAAATTATTCTGAAGGAGGGAGCAGGAAATGTGTGGCTGGAGCGCGTGTTGGAGTGGATGGTGGAGGACCAGGAGGAGAGGCAGTTCGGTGTAGTCGCGGGGAGTAAGTGCTAATGTCTCGTTGCTCGTCGTTCTTCAAGTTTTGTCTGTTTTACGCTTCGAGACCAAAGCTGGAAGATCGAGATTGAACCGAATGCAACTTTGAGTATGTGGTTGTGACATTATTGGTGGTACTAGCTGATGCGACGCCTTCATAAGATGTGTATCGGAGGGTCATTCAAAGTAAAGCAGACGGAGAAAAAATATCATATTTACTCCCTTGGTATGGAAGCAACCGATTCAGTAACGTCTAACATAAGTTCATAACGCTGAGGCTGTTCGAGCCAGCGCTTGACTGCACGTTCAAGAGACAATGTTGCTACGGTGGAAGGGAGCTGCTCGGCCCCCTGTGGAGATACGTATCAGTGCTGAATATTCGTCCTGTGGTCGCCGCCAGGGAGTACTTATATGGATTCGCCATCGTCGAGCCCTTATGGACAGAAACCCCGGCTATAGTTCTCATGTAAAGGCTACCTTGCTTCGATGTCGCCAAAGATGTGCTGAGGGAGGATGCCAATGTGCAGCCAGCATTGATAGATCTAAAATGAAGTCGCTCACCTGAGGATGCTGAAGCCGCCTGGGCGGGTATTCTAGATACTACAGATGCGCTTTTCATGATCTTCGCGAGAGCCTATGGTCATCGCTGTATTTGCAGTTTGGCGTTGTCGCCCGTAATCAACAGCGAGCGTGAAGAGTGTCGGTAGCCTCCAAGCTGAGTTCACCTCAAGAAGTCGTCGCCCGCTGCCGAGGGCCCGTTCAAGAATCACAGAAACGCGAGGCTGGAGAGGATTGCCGAGAACCGACGAAACACACTAGTTGGGCATCTAGCTCGAGAGAAAGACGCCAGCCGAGATCCAGAGTCATTTTCTTTCCTGGTGAGGGTCGGCGAGCGAGAATATCGAACGTTGAAGCGGAAAGCTGGTGGTGGTCCAAGTCAAAGAACGAGTTTGATGGACGTCGTTTGGTGGCACGTTCAACGCCGGACGCATCAATTTTTTTCTGTCCTCGACCACGACGTCGACCGCACCGAGGACTCGCTCGACAATGCTCAACTCTGGCTTCGCTCGGAAACTTTGAAGACATCGATTGCGAGCTATGCAGGGGGCTGGGCGAACGCAGAAGGTGGAAGAAAATAGTTGTGAAGGAGGGGTTGGGCGTACTCCGGAGTTGAAGGCTAGAAGAATCTATGGGTGCTAGGACAGGTGGAAAGCGACCTGTATTTTGTAGAGGTGAGCTGCGTGGTTCTCTCTTCCAGAACAACTTCTTACACTCCTCCAGTACTGTCCTACATATCGATGCCCATGTGAATGTTTATTTGTTGAGCATTCCCATGACCTGCGTTCCGCACCGAACATAGTGTATGATCTATCGCTCAGCGTCAGCCTTGGCCATGGTTTCCAGTGCTGAAGCGTCGTGACACGCAGAACTTGCGCAGAACCAACGCAGAACGCCACAATATTCTTTCCTATATTCGGCGGCAATGGAGACAGACAGCGAGGCAGACATCGCCCTAGCGGGGTTTGAACGCACCTTACTCTCCCCAAGCACTGAAGCTGCGATCGTCGCCTTGTAACTTTCCCCACAGGTTCGGAACTCGTCAAGATGGACCGTCTCCGAAAACGCGATCGAGGCAAGAGGTGGCTCAAGGACACCTTCACCTTCTCTCGTTCTCCCTCCGCTGCGCCCTCCCACCCCAATCTATCAGGACCCCATACTCCCCAAACTACCCATCGACCGAATACAACCTCAAGGGATGCCCAGGACCTTCAGGCCGACGGTACTCTGAGCATCGCCTCTAGTCTCGCAAACCAGACTCTAGTATCTGAGAAGAAGAGTTCGTTCTCACCCCCCACAGACGGCCTCGTCGCACAGCCAGAACCAACTTGGGGCAGGGCTGCAGCATCTCCCCTCCCGATCACCTTTGCAAAGACGGGAATACCCAATTCACCTGGCGCTCAGAAGATTGCCGAAGGTACATCTGCGTCCAGTGTAGAGCAGCAAAGTCTCCAGAGCCATGTACCGGGGCTGCCGCCCATCCCTGTCGATGTGAGTGTGTGCCGTCGCTGTCCTTTAACCTACCTGAACAACCATTTGCTTGATGTAGCTTGGAACGGGGACGGCCGCTCAAAACCACGACGTGAAACAAGCAGTCGAGGGCCCGATTCAGGACCCTAGCGGCAGAATCATTCCCTTTCCCGACCCATCTCAAGGCGATACCAACACCGATCACCAGAATATCGACAATTCACCCAGCGAAGCCATAATCAAGCAACAAAGTCCGGGCAGGAAATTCTACGAAGGCATGAAGACTACCTTGCGCACAATCGAGAGAGTATCCGATGTTTTCCCACCATTGAAGAGCACCGCTGCCGCCCTCCTTGTGATCTGCGAGACTATCGACGTGTGTATCCTGTGTTATCTTGTTGACCTCCACGCTGACGCCGGGCGTCTGTCTAGGCTTATGGCGAGAACCTCGAGGAGTTTGAACGGTTGTTGAAGAGGGTGGAAATCCTTTACTCCATCATGGAATCCTGGCCCGAGGAGGCTTCGCAGGACGCGAAGGATCGGTTCAGCGGCCTATCGCGGCAAGTATAAAGCGTCGCTGGTGTGACCTGCTAGCTAACAATGTTTATAGGACACTGGTCGACATGGAAAGGATTTTGAAGCGTAAGGTTGATGGCACGAGGTCCGGGCTTGAGCGTGCTGGTGCAGTGCTTACGGGTCAGGACAAGGAGGATGTTCTGAAGCTCACCCGAGAGATCGAGCTCGCGATGGAGATTGCTTTGGTGAGTTTTCTATTAGGTTAAGCATTTCAAGAAGCTTACATTTCCAAGTTTGAGGCGACTGTCACCAACGAACGTCGGGGTCTCCAGATCGTTCGTGGAATAGAATGGCTGAAGGACCGGAGCAACAGTACGTACCCAGTTCTGAATGAAAGTTTGTTTCTCATATTCCCTTTAGTCGTCGAGGAGGTGGTTGATTCAGTACGCAACATCGAAGGGGCCATCCGATTCATATGGGAAAAGGGTATGATTCTAGCTCTGTGCTCTAATTGACCTTCACTCATTCGCTTCCATCAGAGCTGTTACGGAAACTTGGGAATGCCGATGGGGGCGAGTACACCAACCCGGAGCGAGGTTCCGAATGCACCCCGGGCACTCGACTATGGCTGTTGTGCATGCTGATGGCGTGGGCGGAGGATCCTCGGTCTCCACACCTATTCTGGCTGAACGGGTTGGCGGGTACGGGGAAGAGTGCCGTGGCCAAGACACTCTGCTCTAAGCTCAATGAACGGGGGCTCCTCGGTGCTACGCACTTCTGCACGGTCAAGGAGAGCGAACTAAGGAACATTTATCTCATCATCCCGACCCTCGCAAAAATTCTAGCCCAAGAACACCCAAAGTTTGGTGTCGCCCTTCAACAAATCCTCGCAGACGATGGAGCGTGCAGAAACCCGACGAAGATGCAACTGAAGGATCAGTACGCGAAGCTTATCCTTGGACCCGCCGAGCAGGCGTTCCGACCCGACGAGGTCGTCGTGCTCTGTGTAGACGCCTTGGACGAATGTGACGACAAGGACGCCATCGAGGACTTCATTGCCGCCATCCTTTCGCAAACGCCCACGACCTCGATCAAATTCTTTCTCACCAGCCGTCCTGAGCGTGCACTCAGGCAGCCCTTCAAGATGTCGACGCGGCACAAGTCCCTTCGCCTGCATGAGATCGACGCCAAGGACGTCCGCGCCGACATAACCCTCTTCCTCGACAATTGTTTCAAGCGCAACCTCGAGATCTACGAACAATATCGGCAGAACTGGCCCCCTCCTGAGATCGAAAAGATTGCCGAATACTCTGGCAACTTGTTCATCGTGGCGTCGACCGCCTTCAAGTACATTACCTCGTCAAATGGCCTGTGCGTTCAGCGATTCCAGCAATTCATTGAACGCTCGTCGGATCTCAAAAGCAAAGGTGTCAACACTCTCTACCACGGTATTTTGGCCGAAGCTTTCAAGGACCTTGAAGACGACGAAGCGACCCTGGTGCACTCTGGGTTGTCGCTCCTCATTACTGCTCTGAAACCCCTTTCAGTGCATGATTATGGGGCGCTTCTCGGGACGACTGTTCAGAACGTTCGAGGGGCCTTTAACGCACTCCACTCCGTCGTTCAAATCCCCGAGGATGGAAAGAATGATGCCCCCATCTCGATCTTCCACGCATCTTTTTTCGACTACATCACTTCGGAAATGCTTCGAGCGCAACGATGGGCCGTGGTCGTTGCTATCGCCCATTCAGGCACCGCGGAAGCCTGCTTTAGGATCATGGACACGCTGCTCCGCTTCGGTGTTTCGGGGGCACAGACATCATACAAGAGCAACGACGACCAACCTACGGCACTGTCTATCTCATCGGAGCTTGCATACGCGTGTACGGCCTGGGGGGAACATGTTATATATGGTGGGGTCAACGATCATTGGCAATCCAAACTGCGAGGGTTTGTGAGTGGGCCGATGGTGCTGTATTGGTTGGAGGCCCTGAGTGTTGTTAGGAACGTCCAGTATGCATACAACACCCTATGGCGGTTAGCGAAGGTAAGCGATCAAGTTGTCTCACCTCTGAATATATCTAATGTCATCGGAGTAGATGCTCGGTCCCACAGAGCTCGGTAGCCTGCTGAGTGACATTGGTGATTTTGTCCACAACTTCCACACTCCCATCTCCCACAGTGCACCTCATCTCTACCTATCTGCCCTGTCGTGCTACGCCGCGGTAAAGAAGCCAAACCAAGCTTCCTTTCCTGAGTTCAAGGGGGTCCCCAAGTTGCACCATCGACCTCTTGGAGGAGGGCATGCTTTGACCGTAAATGCGGGAGCTCGCATTTTCTCAGTTGCATTCTCCCCTGACGGGAAGTACTTTGCATCGGGTGACAGCAAAGGGGCTGTCCGCATTTTCAATGCCCAGACTGGACAGCTGGTCGTGGGCCCATTTACAGGGCATACAGGCTTCGTTCTCTCAGTCGCCTTCTCTCCTGATGGGAGGAAAATCGCCTCAGGCTCGACCGACAATACCGTCCGGGTCTGGGATGCCCAAACAGCCCAGCCAGCCCTAGATCCATTTACTGGTCATATAGACAACATCAACTCGGTGGGATTCTCCTCCAATGGGAGGTACATTGTCTCTGGATCGAAAGACAAAACCATCCGGGTCTGGGACGCACAAACCGGTCAACCTACATTCGATCTTTCCGCAATACAAACACACACTGTGAACTCAGTAGTGTTCTCTCCCAACAGCAGGTACATTGTCTTTGGCCAATCCGACAACATCGTCCAAGTCTGGGATACGCAAACACGTCAGCCTGCCTTGGATTCATTCCCAGGACATACGGATGATGTCTGCTCAGTAGCTTTTTCTCCCGACGGGAGCAAGATTGTATCTGGATCGAACGACTGCACCATCCGGGTCTGGGATGTGCAGACAGGCCTGCCTGTCTCAGGTCCATTCAAAGGGCATAGAGATGATGTTCTGTCAGTGGTCTTTTCTCCTGAGGGGAGGCATATCGTGTCTGGCTCAGCTGACGGGACCGTCCGGGTCTGGGATGCGCAAACGGGCCGGCGCGCTTTCAATCCATTTAGAGGACATACACAGTCAGTTAACTCAGTTGCCTTCTCGCCTGATGGGAGGCACATTATCTCTGGATCAGACGACGGAACCATCCAAGTCTGGGATGTGCAGGCCAATCAAGCAGCCTCTGATTGCAGCAGAGGACATACTGGCGCAGTCAACTCAGTAGCCTTCTCGCCCGACGGGAGGTATATCGTGTCCGGCTCGTCCGACAAGACAGTTGGGGTCTGGGACGTGCAGACAGGTCAGCCTGCTTTCGATCCATATACTGGGCATAGCCATGGTATTCAATCAGTTGCATTCTCGCCCGATGGAAGGCACATCGTCTTTGGCTCGGACAACCGGCGGGCTATCCAAGTCTGGAATTTTCAGACAGGCCAGCTACTGCTAAATCCACTCAGAGGCCATGAAAATGTAGTTCTATCAGCCGCCTTCTCTCCGGATGGGAGACAGATCGTCTCTGGCTCATTCGATAGGACTGTCAGAGTCTGGGACGCACAAACAGGGAAACCTGCTTTGGATCCATTCACAGGGCATACCAGTTGGGTTTGCTCAATTGCCTTCTCACCCAATGGGCAGCACATCGCCTCTGGCTCGCAAGACAACACCGTCCGGGTCTGGGATGTGCACACGGGTCAGCCTACCTTGGCTCCATTCAAAGGGCACAGCAATGTGGTTAGGTCGGTCGTGTTTTCGCCTGATGGGAAGCACATCGCCTCTGGGTCGGATGACAGAACCATCCGACTCTGGGATATGCAGTCCGGCCAACTGACCGTGGGCCCATTCGGAGGGCATGCAGATCGTGTTAAGTCGGTAGCCTTCTCCCCCGATGGGAGGTACATCCTTTCTGGCTCGACCGACAAAACTGTTCGCGTCTCGGATGTGCAGACAGGCAAAGCTGCTTTGGATCCGCTTGTAGGACATACGGACACCGTCCGGTCGGTAGTGTTCTCCCCTGATGGGACCTGTGTTGCGTCTGGCTCACATGATAAGACCATCCGTGTCTGGAAGCTCCCTCAAGCTCTTGGAGCCCGAGAAAGTCAAGGTACGATGATCCTGAGTCACTGGCCAGTGTAGAACCAACCTCGTTAACCTCGCTTTCAGGACACGGCTTTCTCCACGAATATCCCCATGGTTGTGCCACGCTCGGAGATGATGGATGGCTGCGAAACACCGATGGGGATCTCCTTATGTGGATTCCACCCTCCTGGAATGCGGGATTGTATCGCTCTGGTGTGAAACGGATCATCGGAAAGGTGGCGACTACCAAGATTGAGCTTCGGGATGCGGTTTGCCATGGCGAGCAGTGGTTTAGGTATGTACTATCACGAATGTGTGTTTCTCTTTTTTTTTTGGCCCAGTGCTCATGAGAAACCGATAGATGTCAAGAATCCCCGTCTTTAGATCCCACCGTTGAGGGCGTACTCTGGCCAATCTCATGTCCACAAGTCCTGATTTGAGATGGCCGCCTATACTGGCGTCGGATCATGATCAGCCTTTGAAGTTCACCATGTAGCTTTTGTTTTCTTGTTGGACCTGACCCTTATTTCTTATATTCGCTTACTGGACTCTAGCCCCATGCTACCTATCTGGACCTCGACATTCCCTTCGGCGGGCTGCGTTTGCCTTTGACTGACTTCGGAATACCTACCATCGCTAGGCCTTTATTTAGAGGCTAGAGCCATTTCCCCACCTTTCCTATGAATCCTTCCCCGCTTTCGGTCTCCTAAACCTTACACTCTCCCACACGGCTATTCATCCGCCCATCCAACCAAGTGCCCGTCTTTCTCCAAACTTGTGTATATGTTCTACAGACTACAGAATCAGAGCCGTCACTGGTATATATCTACATAGGCCAGCAGCGTCAGAGTCGTATGTAGCATATAGCAGCTAATTATTCTTCAGTCGGATGAATAGATTGTGAATAAAGGCAAGTCGATAAGTAGGTATTAGAGAGCGCCCAATATTTTCTCCTTGGTTCTGGGTATAGCGCCAGGGCCGTGGTATGTCAATGCGTCCTGGTGAGCAGCAGCTCGGGGCCAGCTGAGCGGGGTATACGATCAGTCGATCCACGTTCCACCCTTCCTCCGTCCTATCTTCAACAATTCTCCACTCTCTCCATGCATCCACCCATCCATTGTTCAACGACACACTCTCGTGGTTCGATTCGCGTATTCTAGTCATTGATCGTCCCCCAGCGCTCACTGCGGACTCGGATGCCCTGCGTGCGGGAGACGACGACGGTCGACCGTCGACATGGCCAGTCATAAGGCTCGAGAAGGTGAGGAGTCGGGATGGCGTAGCGGGCGGAGGAGACGCCCTTCATGAGCACGACCACGACGAAGATGTTGAGCGGGATGTGGAGGAGAGAAGGGACCTGCGGTGAGGGTGGAATGTTAGCGCGGGTTCCTCTCCGGGAAGAAAGAAGGGGGATTGGGACGTACAATGGCTCGATGTTCGTTCGAGATAAGCGCACCGCGTAGCACGCCCTGGACGGGGAAGCAAATCCCCAGACATGCTTCGAAGGGGCAAAACACCAAACACCTGCTCTTCTTATCTGAATTTAAGGTTCGCAGCGAGCGCGAGGGCTGCTCAACTTTGCAAACACCGTCAATGACGAGCCACCTCCGCCTGAAGTTACTCCTGCGCTCCTGTTCGCCTGGCATCCTGGAGAGCGTGTGAAGAGTGCTGCGGGGATGGTGCAGGCGAGCGAACCGAGGGTCATGCTGATCAGGAAGGCGGAGAGGATCCAGCCGAGGGGCAGGCAGGGTAAGCGTTGCACGGCCCATGATGGTGGAAGAGGAGGCTGGGGCCTCATGCATAGGCGGAGGAGGAGACGAGCCACTTGGAGGCGCTGAAGAGGATGGAGGTGGAGATGTCACCGAGGAGACGGCATAGCAGCAGGCTAGGTAGGAAAGGCAACGCTATACAGACGCAGGCGCCTGGCGATAGCGCTCATCATAATCGCAAACCCAACCAGTCCCTCCCATTCAAACTTCTCCTCCTCCTCTTCGTCTTCCCTGTCAGCATTTCTTTCGCGTCGAGCGCCGCCTGCATTACACAAGATCCCGTTGGGGGCTGCGCAGCCGAGCACTCTTTACGCCAAGGGCGAGCCTGAGGGGAATCCTAAGTTTGTCGTGGTCGTGGGTATTGAAGGAGATGCGTCGTTTGGCATGGCGGCGATGGAGCTGACGACCGCTGCGCAGGATAGTATCGTGGTGAGAGAGGAGATGAGGCCGCCGTAACGTTTGATGAAAGGGGAGTAGAGGAAGAAACTGAGTAGACGCCGTCGACGTCGATGGGCATCGGACCACCGACGGATCAATCACCTCCAAACCCCCTGAGGCCCGACCCACACAACTCAGACCTCAACCACGACATCCTACCCCCACCGCCCTGTCCTGGAACACCCTCTAAAAGCCCATCCATATCAAAAGGTCAAGAACCAGCAACATGCCCGCCGAACTCGCACTCTCGCGGCCTTAGGCCTACCCGTGAAGCTTCTGACAACAGACATGCCCCACGCACATAGAAGGCTTCGAGACCTCTTACAAGTCACACTGAGCAAATCGTCACATTTACAGGGTTTAGGACTGTCGAGTATGACAAGGTGAGCGTGAACGCACCTCAAGAACGACATTTCATCGCTCACCTTTGCAAATTTGTCGCGTAGGCCATGCCAGAACTTTCCTCAGCACCATCGCCACCATCGGGCCTGCTGCAGAGCAGGTATCGCTGGGAAAGTGGTCGATTATCCTGGATATGCCCTGTGAATAAGGGATGTGGCGGAGTCTGCGAAAAACGCGACGTATGGTAAGGTTAGGGAGAGGAGGACTGAGCAGGGGGTCGGTGGGGATGAGGGGCTGAGGTTGGTCTTGGGAGAAGGGAACGGAAGTGCGCGTCACCGTGTGGGGTTTCTGCTGGCTTCCTTTTCCAGCGTCGTCGGATAGCCGCCTTGAAACCTTTCATCGGAACAGGGCTCCAACCCCTCGAGTTTTGTCATCCCTCCCGAGTCTCGAGCGCCTTCTTTGACTCAACATCATCTTGCACATCTCCTCGCAACGTCGTCGAGCCTCGACTCCATTCCCTGCAAGCTCGGTTACACTACACGACACACCGCCGTTTGCTCTTGTATATCTATTGCCTTGGCTAATCGAACGAGAATGCCGGCGATACATGCCGCAACGCGGCATTAGATATGTATCCCAACTACGTGGGCCCTTCGGGATACTAACATCGTTATAAGTCTAGGGGACATAAGACTTCTGTGGTCTCCTCTGCACGCTTCGTTAGCCTCAAATGATTCAAGATTTATTTAGACCGTCCATCGTTCCTCACCAACACGAACCGAATTGGATTCGCGAAGTAATTCCAGTACCACCCTCACTCTGACTCAATATGGCGATCGCGTAGCTGACGACGGCAGATTCAACTGGCTTTCGCCACCTTCGCCACCCCGTATTCCGCCTCGAAAAATAAATCCAAAATTCCATACCTACCTTATCTTGACACGATTCCTCCCTGGATTCAAAAAGGGCGAAGAGTTTGAACTCGGCCTTATTCCCCGGCGCTTCATGAACTCTTCGACACCGGGTTCAAACCACCGAATCCAGCTTGGCGGCAGTACGCACCTTGTACTTATCCCGATTTTGTCCTTTGATATGTCATATGCTCTGCAATCATTGTTCGAACGCCAGGCTCTGCGGGATTGCTGCTTCCATGTGCTGTATGGGACTGAAGGTCTCATCAAGTCATAGCACGCGTGAATATGAACAATAGTACCGGCCAACTTTCTGGCCTATAGGTAACTCCAGCATCTGGACCTACTGTTCTAGAAGACTTCCGCATGTATGACGAACACTAGGGCGTCCGCAATGAAAGAAAACGGAGCCCAGGAGTCAAGCGCGCAAATAGGCGCCCAACACCGATGGTCGGCTTGGTGATAGAGGTCGGATATTTCTCACGGGAGAAGTCTTAGACGGTGTTGGGCAGGGATAAGGAAGAGTTTTGAGGAAGAGGAGACTCGTCCGAAATCGACAGCACCAGCACCGGCCATATGCATATCACAAGGTACTTCGAAACGCGACGTGTGAAGTCCGACACAACCCTCTCTCATCAAAGGAGAATTAGTGTTGATAAAATATATATACCCTGTTCGTATGGTTCATCCAGTCCGATACATACGTTCAGAAGTAGGTGATCCTCATTCTTGGGTGCATCGTCGAGTCATTCCTGGTGGGATATGGCGTCGGGACCCATCCAAGAGCATGCAAAGAACGTGGCGACCCGGTCTCTACAGTGCCGGACTATGATTCGCCTCATTCGCAATCGCCTAGTCGTCCAATGCATCACGCGCCTCGGTCGGGATCCCTCCAATATTCGACGTTTGCAGCAAGGGCACTTCGGGTTGCCGAGCTTCGCATGCACCATAAACGACTTGCCACCCCTCATCTGGTGTTGTCGAGCGGTTCGAGCGTTAATCTGATGAAGAGTTTCACGGCCTGTAGCAATTTCGGTAGTCCTCGATATGTGCCATTTATGGTTTCGAAAAGAGAATGTACACGCCTAGCCTGTTCTCCGAACTCAAAGCACAATCCGTACCCCCATTCTATCGCAGTTCTCCATCCTTCTCTGGCACTCCATCATGAGCGGGGCAGCAGAGTAGGCTTGAGCACAAATACGGAGCTGAACGCAGCGCCGCCGAACCTGAGATGGAAAGGAGGGCCATGCGACACAGAAGCAGGCAAGGGTGCTGCGTGTCAGTACGAGGAGGAAGAGGTCGTCCTGCTCAGGGCACAGCGACCACACATGTACTTACGCAGCCAGCAGCTACTTGGTGGGCGCCTACATCATGGCGAGTACTCACTAGGTAGACCATCATCTTCAAAAGATGAGAGAGAGAGGAATCACACACCCATAGTGGCAAGCATAGAGGTTCCAATGGGCTACCCTGACCACATTCCAGATAGAAATACACACCCTTCTCTTCGAAACCGCTGATAGCGCATCGTCGAGCGCGAGGCTTGCTGCACAGATCAGCCCGAAGACGGCGTATTGGAGATATGGAGAATGGGTGATTAATTCATGGCGGTGCGACGTAGACGGCCTTGAGGGTAGGCAATCCAGGTAGAGAAGAAGTAGAATTAGAACGGCGCGTTGTGTTGAGGTCGAGGTTGGGGGAAAGCTTCCAAGTTGTTGGTCACCGGCGTGAGCGTGCAAACGTCCATGTCCTCGGGCTTGACTTCGTAGGCTGCATTCATTGGCAGGTTTTGCAAGTTACGATCCATGACAGACGAAGCGACCTCGAGCCCACCGTCGTTGGCAGAAGTTGAGAGCGGGATCGCGGACCTGGTCCAAGAGCAGCTTGGGCATCGCGATCAAAGTCGAGCTCGCTGTCCGCGTCAAACGGGCCGGCAATTTCTTCTCTCAACTACGATGTTGAAATCATGTTCCCTTCCTCCCAACACCGCTCAGTTCTTCGCTCTGGCGACTAAGATGTACTCCGCGCCAGATACAGGAGGCCACCTCGACGCTGGGCAAGCTGGAGCGGACTTTTGAGCTGGGAGTCTTGGTACAATCTTGGTATTCCTCTAGGCTGGGTACGCTCTTTGCATTCTTTCCTTTTGGCCGTTACTCACACAGCTCGAAGTTGTCTAAATATTTTAGATATACGATTTGGAAGGACCTCATTTCCAAGAACACTGCGATTCCAGTCGGACCTCGTTGTCAGAATCAGCATTGGGTTTCAGACATTCTAATAACGAAGGTGCATTACTAGTATTTGTTGAGAGACGATTATTATCTAGGCAGGAACAAAGTCCATATGGTAGGTATAGATGTGTCGTGAAAAATGAATGTAGCGTCGTGCAAGGAGACGAGGAGAAAAACGGATCGAAAACAGGTATACGTATGTGATGATAGCGAGGGACCCAGAATGCGAGAGATAAAGTAAATAGAAAGGGAGAAACCGGAATGAGGGAGGAATGCGGGCGCATGAGTATGAGACGATAGACCCGGAGATTGCATTCCGGCGACGATGGAAAGAAGCGAGCCTGATCACCTCTTATTATTAAAGAAACTACAGATGTGTATTTGTACGTGTTTGTTTTCATCCTACCGTCTTTTTTTATTCACCAACAACCTACTTTAAATCGAGATTTGGGAGCCGTTACTACCAATCTATAGTCCACCGACGTTATATGGCACTAGGACTTTACTGTGGTCGTCGGGATACTCATTTTCGCGCCCAACGGTCTCGCGATGCGCGTCTTCTATCTCGGATTTTATCTGTTACGTCCGCTCTCCGATCATGTTGTCTTTCCATGTGCCGAGGTCAGGCGATCTTCAACCTTGCTACATTCCTTTTGTCACTCTGTGCACCGAGTCGCAATTTTTATTTGCGTGTTGGCCTTAATGGATCCTCGTCTACAACATGCCAAGTTTACAAATTACAGGTCCGCGACACGATGACCGGCACAGCTCTCTTCGACGTACTCACCGACATCCGAGGCCAACTTGACGGGCAGCCTTACCTCGGATTTTGCGGCGGTTCCTACTGTCTTCCTTTGGAAGGAATGCATTCAGATGGTCCAACCATGCGTTCCTCAGGTCCTCTGAATTCGATAATGACGTCTCAATACTGAGTGGGCATTGACCACTCCCCTCGACGACACGCTCCCATGGTTTCGGACAAGCAAGCTACTTATTTTCGCGCTTTATGTTCGTGACTATACATCATCCTATGATAAGGTGAGCCGCAACTTGGTCGTTGAACGCATTGGCACATAGAGCGCCATATCTGTTGAACTTGGGCATAGAGTGTAGAACAAGAGAGGCCTATGATATCCTAAAGAAATTAGAATATTTGGAGACCATCGGTGAGCTGCAACACATTGCGACAGACTGCCGTGGCCTTCGCACTTGGGCGTGCACTGTGAAAAGTGGAACAAGATCGGCCGGAGCGAAGCGAGGCCAGATCTTGTCTAATCTAATCTAATTGCGAGGCAAAGGGGACGAACGGAAGGAGCGTAAGACCCATATGCCATGATCTAGTTCTTCTTCTTGAAGCGCCTGAACGAGGGAAGGAGGCTTCCAGTCCTGATACGGAAGAGATAGGTGAAGATGTAGATCGCAGAAACCTGTAAACCCAATGATCAGCATCCACAAGAAGAGACGATGAGGTGAGGGTAACGTACGTTAAAGACGACGAAGGCAAGCATAATGCCGACATTCCTCCAACGGTGGCTGTAGTAGATGTTGAAGCTCGCCTCCAAGAACTGGTCGGTGGTCCTCGTGCTGCAGAAGTTGCAATCGGCAGACGCATCTGGGTTCTGGAGGTATCCACCAGCGAAGGAGATGTATGGGTTCATGTACTCCGCGCAAGTCTTACCGGAAGGAGGGGTGATTTTGACGAACTCGACAGCAGAGCAGTTGATATCCTGTTGGCCGAGCGCCTGGCCCAGAAGACCTTCGATAAGGTAAGTGTACGGGGAGAGTCGGTACATCCATCGCCACCATCCGAGCTGCCTGAAGGGCTGCAAGACACCGTTGCTACATCAAAAGTTAGCACAACTCTGCGTAAACAAGGAATGGGGCACTCACAAGGTAAGGACAAATGAGAAGAGAAGCGAGAACAACAGAGCTCCGGTCTGTGCATCCGGCGACATAGCAGCGACAGCCTGGCCGATCGACGAATAGTAGAGCGGGTTTACGATACCCATCATGAGGTAGGTGTAGCCTGCACGATCGTTCTGGAAGCCGACGGTCCAGAACCAGGTGAAGAAGAGGATAGCAGCGCCGACGATGTTCCACGGGATCTCGACCAAAATTTGCGCGGTGACCAACGCCGTCCAGCTGTACATGCGACTGGGTCGTTCACGAATTTCGTAGACGTTGCGGATGTTGATGAAGGGGACCATAAGCTGACTGGCGAGCGGCACCGTCAAGATCGTACACATGAAGATGGCCTGCGGGATGCAAATTAGGTTTCGTATGATGATGAATGAGGCCATGGTGGACATACGAAAAGCTTGTTCTGTGTACCCTGTTGGGTATCCTTAGCCTTAAAGAAGGTGAAGCCAATGAAGAGCCCGGCGAGCGTGTTAAGGACAAGCTTGGCCATGAGATATGTCGGGTTCCTCCAGTACGAGTTGATGCCACGAACGATGAGTTCCTTGACCTGCACCAACCACGGCGTTGCGAACTCAGAAGACAACTCAGTCTCGACAGCACCGCGGTTGATGCCCTCCGAGATGATAGTCTTGATCTCTTCCTGGGTCGAAGTTGCTTCCGGCGATTGCAGCCACAACTTGTGCCAGTCGGCGGAGGTCGAGGCGGTCGCTCCGGCGCCGATAACGTCAAGCATGTATTCAGCACTATCGTTGAACGAAAGTCAGTTTATGAGTGAAACGAAGGTTAGAATGAGGGACGACGTACGGATTCTCGTGGCCCTCGCAATGCCTGCCGCCATTCCCTTCGAAGTAGTTGATGAGCTTCGTCGCATTGGTTCCGAGATCGCCAAAGTAGACAGTCTGGCCGCCCTTCTTGAGGAGGAGGAGGCGATCGAAGACCTGGAAAAGCTCAGCCGACGGTTGATGAATACTAAGATAACACAATGTCAGTCGACGAACGGGAATGAGGGAGACGAGAATACGTACGTGCAGAGGATGGCCTGGCCCTGGTCAGCCAGAGATCTTAGGAACGACACGATAGCCCAGGCAGATTGAGAGTCGAGACCGGAGGTAGGTTCGTCGAGGAACAGCAAGAGCTTGGGCTTGGCAGCGAGCTCGACAGCGATCGTGGTTCGTTTCTTGTACTCGACATTGAGGGATCCAATCGCAGCTTCGGCGTACTCCGTGAGACCACAAATATCGATACACTTTTCGACGCTAGAAACAATGTGAGTTAATTGCAAACGATAAAACGAGGGCAAGACTCACTATGCAAGTTTCTCCTCGAGAGGAACCGAAGGAGGCTGGCGAAGCTTGGCAGAGAAGATGAGGGCCTCCCTGACCGTCGACGTCGGCTCGTGGGTATCCATCTGCTGGACATACCCAGTCTGCGACTGGAAGTCCGCAGGCAACGCCTGTCCATTAACCAGCATATCACCGGTAACCGTTCCGCTGTAGACCCGCTTCGCCAACACGTTGAGCAGCGTAGTTTTTCCAGCACCGGACTCGCCCATAAGCGCCGTCAGCTTGCCAGGGGCGACGTAACCGTAGACCTCGTTGAGCAGCGTCCTGTCGGGTTCACCTGAGATGGGAACCGTGTACTTGATGTTCTGCCAGGTGAAGATGTCGGTCTGCGTGGGGGGCTTGGCGTCGAGCGGTGGCTGGGCGGAGGGGGCGTGGTGCTTGTCATCGACGGGCTTCAGATTATCCAAGCCAAACTCTTTGTCGTTTCCGCCGTTTCCGGGGGCGTCCTTCTTCGCCTTCTTGATCTTCGTGCCACGCTTGAAGAGGGTGACAGTCGAGTTGTGGCCAGTGGAGGTGTTGTACTCGGAGAAGACGAGGAGGAGAACTGTGAAACCCACACCGAATGCGATAACGATACCAAGATTCTGGAAGCATCATCAAAGGGTATTCACACGTCAAACATCTCGGAGAACGCACCATCCAAGTCTTTGAGTAGCTGAACCCGTATGATAGACGGGCGAACTCAGCACCATCGACAAAGTCTTGGCCAGGCTGAGCGCCAACAACGGCGCAAACCTGGTTCTCCAGCGACACGTTCTCGTAGCCGGGACCTTGAGGGACGAGCGAGCTACACGCGCCCCGAAGGGTGCGGAACTCATTCGTGAGGACAGCCTCGAACCCATAACGAAGGGGCTAAGGAGGGTGGTCAGCTCAGATGGTTCATGGAATAGTGGACGGGGACGACTTACGTTGATGTACGTGATCCATCGCAAGGCGCCAATCATTGAAGGCTTGGGAATCGTATAACCGGTATAGATAGATAGAGCGAGAGTCGAGACACCAGCGAAGGCTTGAGCCGTAGCTTCAGACTTGAAGGCCGCAGCGATTGCACGGAACCAGGACTTCATCGTCAACGATAAGACGAGGAGGAATAGCAGGAAGGTGCTAAGTAAAACACCCGTCAGCACTTCATGAAGCAGTAGTAGCAAAGGCAGAAGAAACGCACAAAAATTGCTCCGGGGAGCGCTGGAGACCGGTCATGAAGTACAGGATAATAGCGAAGACGATGGTGATTACAAGGGCGATCGGAATGTCGACGAGGGTATGGGCAAGCATCTCAACGAAAGGATGGTAGAGTGCGGCTTTTTCGTGTCGGACGACGATCTCGCGTTGAGCGAACAGAGCGGGGATTTCAGCCATGGTATTCAAAGCGGAGAAGAGGAGGGCGCTGACATTTCCTATTAGCATCATCGAAACGAAGCAAGAGAAAGTGGGAACTCACAAGAATAGAACACCACCACGCGAGAAAAACGCCGATGTGGCCTCGGGCATCCTCAAGAACACAGTGCCCATGATAATACCCTGGAACACATAAGAAAACAAGTTGATACCGGTCGTCAACATGCTACCGCGGATGATCTGGATCTTCCTTCGCATGACGGCAGCAACTTGCTGGGGGATGGTGAGCATGTACGGGTTCTTCATCCCACTGCGCTTGGCGAATTCGGCACGCGCACTCTGAGCATACGCCTTCGCCGACTCGGTATTCCCCGAATAGGTCGAGATGTACTGGTCGACTTCTTCCGCGTTCTCCCTCCCGAGCTTCGAGGTCTTGAAATACTGGGCAAACTCGTCGGCCGTGCGGGGCTGGCTCGACACACCAGCGCGAGGGATACGAGCGCCAGGGTCGGTGACTGCGACGAGGAAATCGGGGGTGGTTTGACGGTTGGCGGGTTCATATCTGGAGAGGACACTCAGCCAAGGAGTAGGCAGATCGAATGAGGTCGACGTACCCCATGTCAATGAAATAATCCTTCGCCTTGTCGGCAGGACCGAAATACGCCATGCGACCTTCGTAGATGACGCAGACCTTATCAAAGTGCTTGTAGAGTGATTCGCCGGCCTGGTAGATCGAGACGACAGTGCCGAGCTTCATGGTATCGGTAGCGATCCTGAGAGCCTGGACGAACTCCAGGGCTGTAGAGGCATCGAGACCACGAGTGGAGCTGAGGGAAAGGTTAGCGAGTTGTTCGAGATGAAGAAGAAGTTAACGCACTTGTCCCAGCACCGAATGCACGCCCGAGTAGCCAACGCCTCCGCGATCGACACACGCTTCTTCTGCCCTCCACTGATACCCCTGATCTGCTGGTTTCCGACTGGCGTCTTCCTCACATGCCTCAAACCGAACACGGTCGTCAAGATGGTCGTTAGAGTCTCGACGAACTGGCTTCGAGTGCCATCGATACGGGTGCGAGGGGTACGTGTGGTGGCGGCGAAGTCAATCGTCTGTTCGACAGTGAGTGTGGGGAAATGGATATCGTCTTCAGGGCAGTACTGAACGTCGCCGCGGAAGTAGCGCTTGAGGTCGGCGGGAGAGATAGAGTCGTAATGGCGTTCTCCGGAGACGGCGTGGTATTCTTCGGTATGGTTGGCGAGGGTCTTGAGCATCGTACTGCATCCAGCTCCAGGACTTCCAAGGACAACTGTAAGAGAGAAAGACGACAAAACCGTTAGAGGGGAGTACTTGTGAGAATAAAAGTGGTACGCACGCAGCATCTCTCCGGGCTTGACGACACCTTCGAAACCAGACAAGATGCGCTTCAAAGGCGGGTGCCTCGCATTCTTGATCTCCTCGACGACGCTGAGCGGGTTGAAGAGAGAACCGAGGGTCGGTTGGAAGGACGCTGAGGCACCGATACCCTGGACTTCGACATTACGGAAGGCAACACCAAGTTGGCGGGGCTTGATCTCAGCTTGGTCGCGTCTGTCGGGAAGAAGGTGCAAAGAGGTACCAGGCGTCAGCTCGTGGAGAAAACCTTGTCGGAAGAGGAGGTAACGAACCTGCGAATGGCTGTCCGAATCGTTTTGTCGAAATCAAAATTGTCAGGGTCGACAGCGAGGGTGTCCTGGGAGTCGAGAGAGTGAGCAAGGGACTGGGCGATGGACACTGGTCGGTTGCCGGTCCGGCTGGTCAACGTCCGTTGGAGCTCTTGCATGCCCTCGGGGTCAAAGAAGTCGACAGAGACCCTTGAGGCTGTCGACATGCGCCTCTGGGGCCTTTGGATAGCATGCCCAGCCGACGGCGGGGCGCCATGCTCGTGGTGGTTGTCCCTCTTGAAGTCGTTGAGGGTCGGTTCGGAAGCCTGGCGAGAGATGTTCCCAGAGGCCTCCTCTCGGATATCTTGCAGCGGATGGTGTTCCGACATGGGAACGAGGGGGAGAAAAAGAAAGTGGGGAATGAAAAAAACGGACGAAACGCACAAAGGAGAGGAGACTAGAGGAGAGTATATGTACCTCCGCCCTCTGCTTTGCTCGGATAAAGTTATCGCCCACAGTTAGTGTGCCCGTTACTGCATTTGGCATGTTTTCGGCCTCGGCGCTCCATGAGATGTCATCATTAATTGTGCGATCCTTGATTTCGAGCCCTTGGCCAGAAATGAAGCTTGAAAAACGCAGAGTTGAGCTGGAATGGCGGGAAAAATATGGGGGTCGTTCTAATCGTATTTTCGCCCTTTCTTGCTCGAGTTCTCTGTAGCTTTCGGGACGTTGCCTGAGTTGCAGTAAACGAGGGGACCCATGTGGCTGAATAATCCCGAGCCTCCTCCACGGGCCGAGCTTGCAAGGATACTGGAAGAGGTAAACACATATTAGTCATTGACAAATACGGTTGCAATAAGCGCTGAGCCTCGGCGCCTCCGATTGCTTTGACAGTTTGACGCGCCTAAAGGGTCGCTGGCTTAGACGCGAGGTCCAGCAAAGTGGAGTATGGAGTACAGGAGAAAGGATAGGGAGGCTAGAAAATCTCCTGCGCTGCGTATAACGGCGCCTAGGCTCGTGTTTAGAGGCGTTGCATCAACTTCCTCGCTATGGCATCGAGACCTCCGTCAGGTTATAATTCCGGACGGCTGCGGCCTTATCCGCAACACGCGTCGCGACATGGACTATGCCGCGCGCAGGAGTTTGAAGGACCCCGGTTTATGCCCTGAGAGGGTAGATGTCAATCCGGACAAAAATCGCCGCCGTAGGCGGCGAAGCCCAGATGTCAATCCGGACAATTTGGGGTAGGATCGCGAAAAGTGCCAGATCCACAATCCGGACAGCCAGACGAAAGTTCCTTCATGGTAGATCAATAATCCGGACAAATGGCTCAGGTGGTAGGCCGCTGAAAGCTCAACTGGGGCCCTGAGTTCGAGCCTGAGGGGCAGTAGATGTCTTCAACTCGTTCAGCGGGCGCGATTCTCGAAGCCTAAATGGCTGGTAATATAGTTCTTTTCAACTGAAGAGCTTTCCATTGACGTCTTGACACTGACCCAGTCTTGACGAAACCGGAAAGGTAACAATTTTGACAAACGAGCTCGTTTAGTCGTGTCGTAGCCTTTCTAGACGTGAAAACTGGTGTTTTGCGGTCGCAGGAGCTCATGCGAGCGCTAAAAAATAAAATAGGCGAAAATAAGCGAAAATTTGAATATATTTAGGCTGGATCTCAGAATCCGGACAAAATTTGGCACCTGGGCGCCAGGCTGGGAGCCAATCCGGACAAAATCGAGCCTTTTAAACTTTCACAATCCGGACATTGGGAGCCCAAACCCGGATCTAGCCTCTGAGGGTATAAACCGGGGTCCTGAGTTTGATCGCAATTATGAACGGTTTTCGATGCTTACATAGGGGCGATTTGGTCAGCTATCCCGAGGAATGTGCTGACGAGGTTTAAAAACGCAACGGAACAGCATTTGTGTGTTTCTCGGTACCCATGATTAGATTGTGAGAAACTGGTAGAAAGGCTTGGTGGCGAACCTTTGGTTGACTGAAGTACAACTTGTCAGAGGTTGTCTTTTGGGTGCACAGGACTGGTAATCCCCAAGCTCTGCCACGCTTCACCGAGAGTTGCATCGAGAGGAGCTCCCGAAGGGCGTGCACTGGATTCACAATATGGCTAGTTGCTGCAATCGGGGGTTGGAGAACTGACAAAAGATGACACTTCTATGACCTCAGATGCTATTCAGCGGTGGCGCCACCATCTCGTTCTGGCCCGTTACATACGCCAGGGGCGCCCCAGTAGTGTTGCCGGCGAACTGAACTTCAGTTCAATGAACTATTGATGGAGGACAATTCGTTGACAGTTCAATTCGCGAACTGTCTAAACGATCACAGTTCGCGAACTCGGCGGGGTCGGCATTCAAGAAATCAGTGATGAATTACTATATCGAGAGCATTGTCCGGGGCGCACTGAGGAGGGACTTTCGAGTATACTTCTCGTTCCTCGGGAGACTGCAGCCGCTATAAGGTATGCCAGATGTAATTTCGAATGTGAATAATGTGAATGGTCATAATACATGGTCTAATTGCTTAAGAATAGGCCCTAGAGACATATTAGTTGGCCCCATTGCTGTGCGGTTGTACTCCTCCTTGACTCCTGTGTTCTTGGCTTATAGTTTTGCTCATTCCGGTATCGACGAGGCCGATTTCGCTCAGTATTTCTTAAAAGATTATATTCCTCAGATATTGAAGCATTTTATCTTAGATTGAGCCCCAGTGAGAAGTCCGTCTGCTTGGAAAGGCTGCAAGCGGTTCAGAGCGGAATTCAGCCGGGAATTCTGCTCTCAGAGCCTTGTAGCGTACTTTGAGATAGAAAAAATGTATTTCTGCGTCCATTTTCTCGTACTTCATCATACTTCTGAATGATATATATAATATTAGATCTTTCACAGATTGTCTGTGGCCTCGGGACAAAGAATATGAATTGGAGGCCGGGGACTTGTGCGCGAGAACTGGTGACTAAGGCCTTGGTGTGCTTGACGCCGCCGCGTCATTCGCTGCTATCGTCCCTCTTCCTCTCCCCCAGCTCCACTGTCCAGGCTCCAACCTCCCCGACCATTCTTCACATCACCCCGCCAAAGGCCAAACTGTGCAATGCATTCACAACAGGGCCAATATTGCCATAGCAAGGGTCAACAGAGAGTGGGGGATGCAGCTTGGGAGTAGCAACATTAGGCAGGCAGTGCGTAGTTCCAACGAGTCAGCCAGACTCTGATCCTGACTACACCAGTGCTAGCTCGACTCCCTTCACCACTTTCACGCAGCGATGCTGCACGCATTGTTGGCGGCTGCACGGGTCCCCGTCTGGTCTTTGCCTGCCGGCGCTGTCGTCACAACCCATCTGCAGAATGAGTAAGTGCTCGGCGTGTCGCCACATACTAGATCACCATCCCTCTCCCGTTGTGTAGCATGCATATATTACATGTATTTCTATATTACTGCAATCATATGTCCAGATTGGACTGTCTCTTTTAATCCGCTGTCGTCCGATCTTGGCCTTTCTGCGAAGATATATACTGTCAAAAAGCTGCTCAGAAACCCGTTGAGAGCCTCATAGCGCCAAATTTTGGGTTGGCTGAGATTGCCGCCCTCATCCGCTCTGAGCAGATCGACTTCTCACTGGGATTGAGCACGGTAATCTCAACAAAATGGACACTTCTAAGTTCTCCCAAGCCTGGACTGTTCAATTCGTAGCAGGTGCCGGGGAAGGTATTTCCAGTCACAGGCTGTGCCATTGTGTCCAGAGTACAGTATATTAAAAAATGTGACGCTACTACTTTGCGATGGGCGTAAAGGCCTATATCTGAGCCATTCTCTGCCATCCGCCGTCCAGGAACACGCCTGGGCTGGCGAACTCGCATCTGCAGTTCGCGATGGCATCACGAACTGCATCACAGTTCACGCATCACGAACTGGCCATGAACTGTCACTTTTTTTCAGTTCGCGAATTGAAGTTCGCGAACAGTTCAGTTCGACGGCAACACTACGCCCCAGAGTCACCCAGTTTTCAATGAAGACGGCTTTCCTCCAACGCCGCTGTGATAAGATTCCTTCTTGAGGTCCCAACCGTTCCAAAATCTGCATATCACACGGCAGGATTAGATTAGACTTCAAGAACAGCCTCGCGCTAGGGGTTGGGAAGCCTCGAAGCCAGTTGGCGCGAGAGCTGCCTGAAGACCGTAGATCTGTTCCTCAGCACCACTCTGCGACCGTTTCATGCCAAAATCACCCACCACGATCTCCAAAAGCCCTCGAACACCGTCTATCGCGATACAAGTAGAAACCGAGGTCGTAGTTACACCGGAAGACGAGAACGGGCACCCCGTGGCGATTCTCGGAAAGGCAGCGAATTCCCACAGGCGATCCGTTGTTGGCATCACCTCCACAGCGCCTGCGCACCTCGACGCGACGTCTCCTCTGCCCCGCCTGCATCGTGCACATCCGCCCGCGTCCGCCGCCATCCAAGCGATCTGATTGGCCGGCCACATGCGATGCGACCCCGCTTTGCGCCTCCTCCGCCTCTCGTTGGCCTGCGATCGTCCCCTCTGTCCCTGCGCCGCGTCCAATCTTTCCCTCCCTCGCCCCCAAAATCGCCGTGCCCTTCCACTCCAACACCGCACATTCCCCATCATATCCCCCTCCAGACCCCGTTGGCTCACTGTGGGTCACAGAATCTCAGCTAGGACCCTCGCAGCAACTGCCGCTACCCACCGCCTGACCACAAGCCAAGGTGAGCATATAATCTCGATCCGTCGAACATGTCCACTCACCTCAATTTCCAAGACGGCCGGAAATCCAGTGGGCGACGACGGTGCGACAGAAAGCCTCGACGTACAGCCGCCGACTTTTTCGACACACGGGCTACGCGAGAGGTCAGTACCCGCTCAGTAGATAAGATATAGCATAACTGACCTTGACCTTTTGCAGCGATCAGCACGACCACGACTTGGCGAGTGGGTACACGCGCGAAATGGGAGTGGCTTTCTACCACCACCTCCCAACGACAGTCGGAGCACGTCTCACAAGCGGGGACATTCGGGATGGGACTCCTGCAGAATCGACGCGTGAGTGTTCCCCTCTCGCATTCGAAGATATTCTATGTAGCTGACCGTGATCATCTCCCGTGCATTTAGGCCTCTCACGACGACAGCATCATCCGCGCAGACCCCACCACGACGACTTCGCGAGCGCGCACTCGCGAAACGGCAGCGGCCTCCTGCCTACTACAACATCGGACAGCACATCAGCACATCTCGCAAGCGAACAATACGACTACGTACCAAGGCCAGAAATTCGCGATGGCCGGTGGGACTGCTCCAGAACGATGCGTGAGTACTCACTTTTGGCATTCAAAGATACCTATCAACTGACCGTAATCTGTGGCGCGTCCAGTCCTCTCGCCGCCCGTGCAACAACGACACCACGATCAGCACCACAACGACATGGCGAGTGCACACACCCGCGCGACTTCCCACAGCCGCCAACCGCCTCCTCCCAACGACGATGGACAGCCTGATACCACGACGATGCCAGACATTCGCGAAGGCCTGCACAACGACGCGTGAGTACTCACTCTCGAATGTGGCGGACCACCAGCTCACCTTGCTCAGACAGCTCGCGACGACAACGAGAGCCCCGGGATATCCGCGCGAGGCCACCAGGGCTCATGCACAGCGAGCATGCTCGCGTCGCCAATCATCTGGGAGACGAGGTGGAACGAGTGCGATGGCAGAGAAAGCGACGGCTACGAGCTCAGGTGAGTGTTAATCGACACACTGGCAGCCTAACGATCAACTTACCGGGTCATAGGTTCACTGACTGAACGACTCGAACACCAAGCAAAGCGCTAGAAACAATCCGGTGAGTTCCGTTTCTACCGTATCAGAAAATGCTACTGACCTTCGCTAATAGACCCCTTTCACACCTCAATCGGGCTTCCCAAACTGTGGCTAGCGGCGGCGACGGTGGTAACGAGCGACGCGAGATGGGAGGAGCGAATCGACGATGGAGATGCTGGAGGTGCCAAAGGCCGTCGTGAGTACAACCCGATCCGACAAACGTCTAACGATTCCGCTCACCTCTTCCATTGTAAAGACTTCGCTATGCAACACGACGACTGGCGCTCGACATCAAGTGGGCCGGCTTGTCTGCATCCGCAGAACGGCGGTTCATGGCGCGTGCTGGGGCGACGGCGGCGGAGAGATATGGCGTGTTGGGGTGGACGGGTGGCTGCGAAATCGAGGGCTACAAGTAAGTGCGAGTACAAATCGACACCCTATGAGCGCTAACTCACCAAGCCACAGGTTAACTGACCACATGAGATCAGAGGCGGGGAGCACGAACGAAAGCCTAGTAAACGAATCCTGGTGAGTGGTATTCCAAGAGTACAAACGACTTTGCTTACCTTTCGCATTAGAATCTATTTGCGCGGACTCGGGCTGTGTGCGGGATGGTGCAGACAGCGGAGGAGGTGGCTCGCAGTGAAGCGAGATGAGGGATGCGGGGCAACGGCACAACTGGGAGTCGAGGGATAGAGGCCAATGTGAGTACACCTCGATGTAATGAATCTATAAACACTCACCTTTTGATCTCTAGGCTTCACTATACAACGCAGCAACGAACACTCGGCGCCGTCGCCGCCAGAGGCTGTGACGAGAACCCTACGAAATGCCCAGGACACATGCAGGGGCACAGCGAAACCAGGCTAACCGGTGCGTCAGTACTCGAGCTATGATTGCAACCGACCGACTTACCATTCGCGAGCAGCCCTCCACAAGGCCCACCCCCTCGTCTACAATGCCCGAGTGCCGCCGCACTCACCGAGCCCGGCGATATCTCCACCACATGACGAAGGCTAAGACAGCCTAAGCGACACCGTGAGCGCAGAACCACAACGGCGACGACGACGACGGACATACCTCGACCTCGCCGACTCCCCACTACGATTTCCCTGCGAGAGCAGCGTCAACGACGCACAGAACGCACAATAACAACGTTGAAGACCTACCGCGTGCCACCATCGCGAACGACGACGAGCGCGACCGAACCTGTGGGACGAACGGACGTGCGTATCAGTAACAACACAAGCAGGACGACGATGGGCTTACCTGCTCGACGCTGACGACCGGCTAGACGACACCTCGAAGCCCGAGCCGAAACGACGACAAACGCACCTCGACCTCGACGACTCTCAGCGTGAAGGACCCTGCCAAATCCCCGCCAACGACGCGCACAGCACCACAACGACGCGGAAGACTCACCGTATGCCCGCCAGTCATCATGCCGTCTCTTCACCACTGCGATCGGCGAGGCGTGGTCATAGTCAGTAGGGATCATGTAGAGTATCGCACTGTACATACATACCTTTTGAAATGAAACTCTTTTTGATTCCCTGAACTGGTGTGTCTGAGGTCGGTAATGCGGTGGTCAGGTCAGTCAAGTTTCTTTTTGAATAAGTAGCTTACCTGTGCTTAGAATAAATGGCGAAAGATGGAGGAGACGCTGTTGCAGCACGGGCTAGTCAGTCCCTTAAACTGGCGGGAGGTGCTGGTGCTTACCAGGCAAGCGTATTCTGAGGAAGATAGAAGTAAGTAGACATCAAATGAAGACATTTGAAACTCACCTTTTCGAATGAAGCGCCAAAGTCGCGAGGTATGTAGTCGCTACGCCGCGAGCAGCTGGACATGACTAGCCATGCAATGACTAGCACACTGGCAATGAAACAAGTGAGTTGAAGGTAAGTCACTAAAAACGGTTGAAACGCCGAGACTCACCCACTGGAATACGAGCCAGCCAACTCGACGACGAGCACAGCGTTAAAAGAATCGTCGACACCGTCGTTGACAGTGTCGAACTATCTAGAAGAGTAAACGAGACCCTTGACGAGTGGTCAAGGGCGCAGAGGTAAGATGAGAGAAAGGGAGGGAAGGCTGAATCCCACTGAGGGATGATGGAGACCAACCGTACGTCCCTCCATCTTATATACCCCTCGACCCCCTCTTTTCCCAAAATACTCTTCGGCTCATCGCAGATCTCAAGTCAGCCAAGGTGACACCGCAACCCCAAACCTCCGAGAGTTCGTGGAATTGCATTACGCACCCATTCAACGGACACCGATGCCTTCGCGCCCTCCCTGCGCTCTTCGCTATCCTAGCGCAGGCTTGGCTGGCTGTTCGCCCTGAGCCGGGCATTCCGGGTGTCGGTTGGCATGGCTAAGCGAGCCGAGTGATGGGTCCGGTGCGCGGAAACGAGTTCTATCGCGTTATTTCGGGTGGACGGGACGAGGAGGAGAGGGTTGGCGAGATTGCGAATCTGCGCTGGTGGATGGGTTTCGGGGACCGGGGAAGCTAAGTAAAGTCTAGGGTAGTATAGGGAGAGGTTTCTACTTGTGCTAACGTGTGCTGAAAGTGACAAAGACGGCGGTAAACGCACGGAACCGGACGTCCATGCCCGCACAATCCTCCCGCACCCATCCCTTCCAAACTCGCAACCCGCATCTTACGCACCCACTACGGCACGCCAAGCCTAACTACTCGGCACCCTGGCTCTCCATATTAACAGTTCCAGTCCAACAGCGCGTCCGCACGTACGTATGTAGGCCGCATTAGAGTCCTCGGATGCGCGCTGGATTGCTTTAGTTCTCCGGGTCCTTTGAGGATGCGATCGGGGGAGCTTGCAGCCGATCTTGGGTGAGAAGAGGGATAGGGGTAGTTTCTGCTTTTGATGGGAAGCTGGGATGTGAGGGAGAGGTTGAATTGAAGGTTTTCGACGATAAGCGCCCAAACGAGCGCTAAGCGCTCGCGTCTTTCGCGCGTCGGATCGCGCATCCCAGCTTTGCTGGGTGAAATTTCTCAAACTGGACGAGGTCTATAGTACCACTATCTACTCTGAGTATACATACACGTGTAGATTATGGATGTTATGGACGTAGAAATGCTGCGAAAGCGCAGACGCGCTTTGTGTGTAGCTCCGCTCATACTTCTTCGGATTTTGTCCAAAACTCCGAGCTCCGAAGGGCTTGGCGTAGTTATTCGGAAGCATGTGGAGCCGTGGTAGCTACTTCACGTACATATAATTATAGGTGCGTACGTAGACACCGTGGAATGGTAGGGGATGGATGTGAATGTACGGGTCGAGGTGCGGATGCCCGTGTTGGATTCTTGACTGCAGCTGAAGCATTCCGGTGCGAGCCTGGCAGCACGCCCAACTCCAGCTAGTGGTGTGGTACTTTGTAGTACACTGTATATGCTGGCTGATATACACCGCGGTGTGTGATCCTTCAACAGAGTTATCGCGAGATTCGGGTTACTTGATTTGATAAAGGCTCTCGCACCCGAACTCCGTAACTAGATGGCGTTGCCAGTGTCCGACGTTCCATAATTCTGGGGTCCGGATATACTTCAACAACGTGACAATCTACCTATACCCAACTTGAACTCGTAATGAATTGCATTTGTTCCTGGATAACCATTTCTGCCAAAATGACATCTTTGCATAGCATAGCCGGATTCCGAAGCGCCGAGCTCTCAGCTCTGCCCAAATATTGTGAAATGTGTTTGATTTGCACTTATCTATTGACTTTGGCTCAGACTCTTCGGCCAATAACATATCAATGATATTGAGTTATTATAATACATACATGTCTGGGTACCCTAGGGGTTACTAGGGGTAAGGCAGACTTAGGGTAAGCTGAGCTTACCCTAAGTCTGGTCTGCGGGTTTAGCTATGCTAACCATTCAGACGGGGACCTGCTATACTACGTAGCAGTCCTTTGAATGCACTAGAATTGCTTCTAGTTTCTTTCCGTGCGGAATGGGCTCAATAAGGCTTGGATGAGAGAACAAATTACCCGGGGCGCGCCTCGCGTGCTCCTGATTCATCTATCTCATCCCAAACGGGAAAGGCGTCGTTTTACGAAGCCTTCAACCGAGCTGAGCCTCGTTCCTATCTCTCTTCCGACGTAAGTATCAGCGGGGGCCTGTGGGCAGGGTCTCGTGTATTCCGACTCTCGGCACACGTCTTGGCGGCTCCCGTCTGTTCTTGAGGCCGGCACGGTTGTGTACCGTACGTACTCTACCCTTTTATGGACCTTCTCACACCCTGTACGCTGCGGTACTTACTCTACGTAATGTCCAATACGGCTCACAGTAAATAAGCGCCCACACGAGCGACAGCTCGCGTACCTCTCCCAGGCCCGAAATTGGGCGTAAATTGGGCGGTCTAGCCCCAGATCTATCGCAGCATAGACACCACTGTCCCAAAATTGACCATGTAAGTCACGATGTCGAACGTGGATGTCAGAATGAGCTAACGTACCTGTAGGCTTCCATCCCAACTGCCGATTTGGCGCCTGCCGCCGGCGTGGATCTACGAGAGCTGTTAAATAGGCACCGACGTGAGTTGAGCAATATAACGTACCGTAATGGTTGCCTGATGCTGAAATTCTAAACGGAATTGCCAGGTTGAGCGAGTTGAAGGTCACTGAGCCGAACAGGGAGGTACGTACATGTCAAAGCAGCCCGGATGGCGAAAACGCAACAGAAATAAATCCGGCGAGCATGGCGAGTCGTGACGGGGTCGTAAGGGTGTACAGAATGCTGTGAGACGGCATCGGCGCCGAATGGGAATCGATGGCCTGCTTTGAAGGCGTCGTGGCGAAGCCACAATGGAATTAGCGCGGGCGAACTGTTCGGGTGTCAGCCTTCACCAACTTTGGTTTAAAAGGGATGGTCGTGACGTACCGATTCTTTAATTGTACACTGAAAGTCTAAATGTAAATCACAGGCACAGTAAGCGATCTATGAAGCCGAGCGAACCAAATGGAATACTTACATGTCAAAGCACCCCCATGACGAAGACGCAACAGAAATGTTTCCCGCGAGCGGTGTGCTGGGAAATACATGAGCGATGGAGCTATACGAGAATGTGGGGCGTACCAAGTTGTGTGGGAGGGGATCATTGGGGAACTGTGACTGTGGAGAGTTGGTGAGCTGGGAAGTCGGGGAAGGATGATGTACGCACCGTTGGTCGAACAGCAATCGATCGAATTCCGGCGAGCGAGCTAGAGCCCGGCGGCCGGTCCCCTGGAGTCTTCAAAGCCTTGGGTGGGTCTTGTACATCGAAGACTATATAGAAGTGAATCCCGTGAGCAGTGGTAAGAGCCTGGGCCGTGAATGTGATGAGGAGGACTCACCGCCGACTGGGCAACGTCACAACAACCGTGTATTCGGGGCGCGCTAATATAGGAATAAGTGTTGGAGCTGTAAAGGAATCGTGGGGCGTACCGAGTTGCTTTGGGAGGTGTTCATCGAAGACTGTATAGAAATAAATCCGGTGAGCGGCGAGGACAATTGATAGAGAGTTGCGCGCCGTTGATGAAGAAGCTCCCCCGAGCGGAATCGACGCGAGAGGCGCGAAACTGTGGGCGTGGAACGTGAAGTCTCCGAGCCTCTTGCGGGTATCTTGAACGGTGAAGGCTATATATAATTGAATCCCGTGAGTTGCCCGTGAGCAGGTGCGACAAGATGCAAGGATAAAGGCTCACCAATGACTGGCGGACGGAAATGAAGGGGCGGGCGGCGATATCTTGGAGGGGCCCGTACTGCAAAGAGTATAGACTCGCTGAGTTTGTATGGCCGAGGTGAAGTCGAAGACGAAGACTATATAAAAACGAATCCCGTGAGCGATTCTGTGGAGGAGGAAACATGCACAACTCACTGGGGAGGTCGACTGGGATGTCTGTAAATGGACGGTAGGAAGGTGGCCTGACGAAGTCGACGAAGAATGAGCGAAAGACGTAGCGTGACTTGTGACGGAAGCAGCGGAACACGGAGAGCCACGTCTGCCCTTCGGCGTGGCGAACTTCGAAAATAGAATGGGTCGATTGGCGCGTTACGGAGGCTTGGCACGAAAGAAGCGAGGAACCGAATCAATTCATTTGGGTAGTATATTCTAGAGTACGATTATATATCTGTATACGCTGCCCCTCCTATCCAGTATCCATCCTCCTTCAAGCCCTTCTATAGATTCCAAAAAGATGTAGAAACCTAGGTAAGGTATTAGAACGACACTGAGGAGGGAGATGAAGGACAGGTCGGGCACACCGAGCTGGTGACGGCAATTCCGGAAGTGAGCAAGGCACGGACCCGAAGACGGAAGCGACTATCAATCAGAGAGAGTTGAGTTCAGTAGGAGGAGGGACTCCTTTCCTGCACTTCTGAGCAGCCTATTTCTTCACTGGCACTGAAGAAATAAGCCTCTCAAAGGCAACAGGAAAGGGAGGGAGGATGGATAATGGAATGGAGAACAACGCACCAGACCAAGATCATTACGAGAGGTGAAGAAACACTAGTTAAGACCATTACGACAGGCAGTGGGAGAGGCGAAGAGGACCCGACCAAGCAACGGCAAACACGATTGGGCGTATATATACCCCGGTGCGTTCGACGTTGCATCCCATCCCTTCATTATGCCCCGATCCTATTTGTGACTTTGCCTATATTCTCGCCTGCCTCCGCTATGCCCGTCCTTCTACTTTGCTCGTCGTTCCTTTGTTCGTCCTTCTACATTGCCCTTCCCTCTTGTTTGCGTGTCCCTCCACTATGCTCGTTCGAAAGTTGAAACCCGTTTATTCTCGTAGCCCGGGACTTGCGGCGGGTAGTTGCCCCTTTCACAACTCGAGTCGAGATGAGTTTTGCTGTTTCCTTCCGAGTCTAACATGGACTTACCGTTCACTTGCAGTCCTGGTGTTCGTTCAGCATACCAGCTGCCACGTCTCCCCGACTCGTAGACAGACCGTAGATAGACCCCTGCCGCCGTAGGACTACATGTAGTAGATAGTTTTTGTCAGAAATATAACGAGACCTCTGAATACCGAACCTACGCACCTGCACCCGACGTTCTGAAGTGGAACTTGCGACTTTTTTTCACTTTTTTGCCTCCATTAGGCAGGTTCATGCCCATGAAAGGAAATTCAGGGTCTGATTTCCTCACGCAATCGTCGCCTATCAGCGCCAAAATCAACGAACATCGCCGCGGAAGTAGCGCTCTTCTGGAGACCAGTCATGAAGTACAGGATAATAACGAAGACGGTGGTGATTACAAGGGCGATCGGAATGTCGACGAGGGTATGGGCAAGCATCTCAACGAAAGGGTGGTAGAGTGCGGCTTTTTCGTGTCGGAGGACGATCTCGCGTTGAGCGAACAGAGCGGGGATTTCAGCCATGGTATTCAAAGCGGAGAAGAGGAGGGCGCTGACATTTCCTGTCAGCATCATCGAAACGAAGCAAGAGAAAGTGGGAACTCACAAGAATAAGACACCACTACGCGAGAAAAACGCCGACGTGGCCTCGGGCATCCTCAAGAACACAGTGCCCGTGATGATAGCCTGGAACACGTAGGAAAAAAGGTTAATACCGGTCGCCAACATGCTACCGCGGATGATCTGGATCTTCCTTCGCATGACGGCGGCTACTTGCTGGGGGATGGTGAGCATGTATGGGTTCTTCATCCCACTGCGCTTGGCGAATTCGGCACGCGCACTCTGAGCATACGCCTTCGCCGACTCGGTATTCCCCGAATAGGTCGAGATATACTGGTCGACTTCTTCCGCGTTCTCTCTCCCGAGCTTCGAGGCCTTGAAGTACTGGGCGAACTCGTCCGCCGTGCGGGGCTGGCTCGCCACACCAGCGCGAGGGATACGAGCGCCAGGGTCGGTGACTGCGACGAGGAAATCGGGGGTGGTTTGACGGTTGGCGGGTTCATATCTGGAGAGGACACTCAGCAAAGGAGTAGGCAGATCGAATGAGGTCGACGTACCCCATATCAATGAAATAATCCTTCGCCTTGTCGGCGGGACCGAAGTACGCCATGCGGCCTTCGTAGATGACGCAGACCTTGTCAAAGTGCTTGTAGAGTGATTCGCCGGCCTGGTAGATCGAGACGACAGTCCCGAGCTTCATGGTATCGGTAGCGATCCTGAGAGCCTGAACGAACTCCAGGGCTGTAGAGGCATCGAGACCACGAGTGGAGCTAAGAAGACAGGTCAGCGAGCTATTCGAGACGAAGAAGATGTTCACGCACTTGTCCCAGCACCCAATGCACGCCCTAGTAGCCAACGCCTCCGCGATCGACACACGCTTCTTCTGCCCTCCACTGATACCCCTGATCTGCTGGTTTCCGACTGGCGTCTTCCTCACATGCCTCAACCCGAACACGGTCGTCAAGATGGTCGTTAGAGTCTCAACAAACTGGCTTCTAGTGCCATCGATACGGGTGCGAGGGGTACGTGTGGTGGCGGCGAAGTCAATCGTCTGTTCGACGGTGAGAGTGGGGAAATGGATATCGTCTTCAGGGCAGTACTGAACGTCGCCGCGGAAGTAGCGCTTGAGGTCGGCGGGAGAGATAGAGTCGTAATGGCGTTCTCCGGAGACGGCGTGGTATTCTTCGGTATGGTTGGCGAGCGTCTTGAGCATCGTACTGCATCCAGCTCCAGGACTTCCAAGGACAACTGTAAGAAAGAAAACCGACGCGCCGTTAGAAGGAAGTGAGAAAAAATGGGAGTAGTTACGCACGCAGCATCTCTCCAGGCTTGACGACACCTTCGAAGCCAGATAGGATGCGCTTCAAAGGGGGGTGCCTCGCATTCTTGATCTCCTCGACGATGCTGAGCGGGTTGAAGAGAGAACCGAGGGTCGGTTGGAAGGACGCTGAGGCACCGATACCCTGGACTTCGACATTACGGAAGGCAACACCAAGTTGTCGGGGCTTGATCTCGGCTTGGTCGCGTCTGTCGTGGCGTCAGCTACGAAATAAAAGCCTTGTCGGAAGAGGAGGTAACGAACCTGCGAATGGCTGTCCGAATCGTTTTGTCGAAATCAAAATTGTCAGGGTCGACAGCGAGGGTGTCCTGGGAGTCGAGAGAGCGAGCAAGGGACTGGGCGATGGACACTGGTCGGTTTCCGGTCCGGCTGGTCAACGTCCGTTGGAGCTCTTGCATGCCCTCGGGGTCAAAGAAGTCGACAGAGACCCTTGAGGCCGTCGACATGCGCCTCTGGGGCCTTTGGATAGCATGCCCAGCCGACGGGGGGGCGCCATGCTCGTGGTGGTTGTCCCTCTTGAAGTCGTTGAGGGTCGGTTCGGAAGCCTGGCGAGAGATGTTCCCAGAGGCCTCCTCTCGGATATCTTGCAGCGGAAGGTGTTCCGACATGGGAACGAGGGGGAGAAAAAGAAAGTGGGGAATGAAAAAACGGACGAAACGCACAAAGGAGAGGAGACTATAGAGGAGAGTATATGTACCTCCGCCCTCTGCTTTGCTCGGATAAAGTTATCGCCCACAATTAGTGTGCCCGTTACTGCATTTGGCATGTTTTCGGCCTTGGCGGCGTCGGCTCTCCTTGAGATGTCATCATTAATTGTGCGATCCTTGATTTCGAGCCCTTGGCCAGAAATGAAGCTTGAAAAACGCAGAGTTGAGCTGGAATGGCGAGAAAAATATGGGGGTCGTTCTAATCGGAATTTCGCCCTTTCTTGCTCGAGTTCCCTGAAGCTTTCGGGACGTTGGGTGAGTGGTTGCAGTAAAATCGACCCACGTGGCTGAATAATCCCGATCCTCCTCCACGGGCCGAGCTTGCAAGGATATCTGGAAGAGGTAAACACATATTAGTCATTGACAAATACGGTTGCAATAAGCGCTGAGCCTCGGCGCCTCCGATTGCTTTGACAGTTTGACGCGCCTAAGGGGTCGACATTAGCTAGACGTAGTCAAGTGGAGTATGGAGTACGGGAGAAAGGATAGGGAGGCTAGAAAATCTCCTGCGCTGCGTATAACGGCGCCTAGGCTCGTGTTTAGAGGCGTTGCATCAACTTCCTCGCTATGGCATCGAGACCTCCGTCAGGTTATAATTCCGGACGGCTGCCTTATCAGCAACACGCGTCGCGACATGGCCTATGCCGCGCGCAGGAATTTGATTGCAGTTATGAATGCTTACATAGGGGCGATTTCGTCAGCTAGCCCGAGGAATGTGCTGACGAGGTTTAAAAACGCAACGCGCCGCAGGCTAAGTACGATCACTTAGATTGTGCGGAGCGGGTAGATTGGTTCGTGGGTGAACGAACCTATGTGAAGGCCTGCCGTAGTCGCCGGTGCCCTTGTTCGATGATCACCTCTCCCTTGTAATACTCATTCCGCCATAGCCACAGTACACTTCCACCTGCGCAGTGTATCCTGACCTCGAAGCTTACACGGTGAGGGACAGTTTGCCATTCCAACCGACCTATCATTATATTAGAAATTGTGGAACGTAGCGGATGAGGTGGGTAATGCGAACCATTTATCTAGAGTTGACTGAAGACGCTTACACCTAGTCGCCCTCCCATGTTCTGTAACAATCGGGTTGGAGAGAGAGGCCAGCCAGCCCGACAGAATGTGCTGACGAGGTTGAGAAAACGTAACGGAACAGCACTTGTGTGTATTTCTCGGTACCTTTGGATCAGGATTAGATTAGGAGAAGGGAGTAGCAATGCTTGGTGGCGAACCTTGCGTTGACTCAGGTACAACTTGTCAGAGGCTGCCTTTTGGGTGCACAGGTATGGTAACCCCCATGTTCGTTGTGCCCCTGGAGCGACACTCCACCGAGCGTTGCACCGAGAGGAGCTCTCGGAGGCGTGCTCTGGATGATTAGTGACCATGCCACAATAGCTGGTGGCCGCAATGGGGAGGTTTGAGATTACAAGTCGTGACAATTCTATGACCTCAGATGCCTTTCGAGGTGGTGACGCCACCATCTCGTTCTGGTTCGTTGCGCCAGGGGCACCCCAGAGCCACCCAGTCGTCAGTGAAGACGGCTTTCTTCCAAGCCCGTTGTGATAACATTCCTTCTTCTGAAGCTGGCCCCTTCCAAAACGATAAGATCAGATTAGACTTTAGGAACAGCCTTGAGCGGCTTTGGGCTTAGGGGTTGGGAAGCCTCGAAGCCAGTCGGCGCGAGAGCTGCCTGAAGACCGTAGATCTGTTCCTCAGCACCGCTCGCGACCATTTCATGCCAAAATCACCCACCACGATCTCCAAAAGCCCTCGAACACCGTCTATCGCGATACAAGTAGAAACCGAGGTCGTGGTTACACCAGAAGACGAGAACGGGCACCCCGTGGCGATTCTCGGAAAGGCAGCGAATTCCCACAGGCGATCCGTTGTTGCATCACCTCCACAGCGCCTGCGCAGCCTCGACACTGTGCTCGACGACGACGAAGAAGGTGCTGTCGACAACGATTCCGACAACAACGACCGCGAGCATCTTGCTGTACCACACTCCCTCTTCCGTCGCCTTTCTACCACATCCAATATCATGTCGCTTCCAAGGGCGAACTACGATCCCCGACGGGTCTGTTTGAACCCATTCCCTGAATTTACCCTTGGTAAACACAAGCGGACCATTGGTGTATACCTGGCTGGAGCTTTGGTGAGCCTGACCTAATCTATGCACAATGAGGCCCTGCTGACGACACCACAGTTCGCCATCGCCAACTGGGCATTCCTGGACGCTGCTATCCTCTCTGCGCATTCCAAGAACCCCTGGGGCCAACCCGGCAATGAAGACCCGCCAGTGCATGTCACCTTCGTCGACTGGATACCCGGAATCTGCTCCCTGCTCGGTTACCTGGTCATCAATCTCATTGACAAGGACAGGATTCGAGGAGACGAAGGCTTTGGAGATTCGAGAGCGGTCTGGAGGGCAAGGTTGTTCTTGTTCATCGGGTTCGCGTTGATGGCTGGTGGTCTCGCAGGCAGTGTCGTGAGTGTTCTTTCGTCCACTAGCCCCGAGCTGTTCTAAGTGGCTTTATAGACCGTCCTCGTTCTGAAATACGTGCTGAACGGCTACCCTGAACAATTCACCTACTATGGATACGCCAACGTCTCTCAGAGCGTATTGATGATGCTCTCAGCGATTGTGCTGTGGATTGGACAGAACACGAGTAGCGAGTACGAATACAACCTTACTCTCTGAGAGGCGAGCTGCGCATGGACATTGTATGGATTCGACTGTATTTTATGCTGTTTGGTGTTTTTGTTATTTAGGACGCTGTCAATGGCACCTGTACCATCCTCTTCAACGACTTTCTCGAAGGGCTCGATGTCCTTTCCACCTTGCAGGTTCGACCCCTGATTCTTCGCGTCGCTGAGGCTAACGTACGTGTTCTCCTCAAGGTATTGGTACCTTGATCACCAATCTATCTCCTTGAACCTTCGTTGTCGCCTCAAGGGGCGCAGCGAAGCATGGTTATCTGGCTGACTATGTACACGACTCAAACGCGACCGTAAATCTCTGGCTTCAGCGAGCCAATAACGACTTCTCCTGTTCCAACCCACTCCCAGGCGGTTCTCTCGACAACATTCTCTCGACTCCCATAACGCTCCAATGGACGCCCACAACGCAGAGGATTTCCCCCCAGTTCCGATTTAGGCGGAAGAACGTACCATTGCCTCTCAAGATCTGGCGACTAAGTATCACCCACTGGACAGTGGACAAAGACACGTTCTACTCTGTGCCAGTGTGTGTGTGTGTCAGTGGCGTTTTACCGGCCAAGCCATACCGCTACCACTGCGATGAGATGATGCCAACTCGAGCCGAGCGCTCATAATTAACTACCTCGAAGCGAGCGGCGAGCGCCTAATTCTTACTGTCACCACCTGATGGGCGTCCGACTGAACTGGTCTGGGGTCAAAGTCTATGTGGAATGAGACATGAAGGGTAGCTGTACATGATAGGTCCTACTGGTAATCCTCTATCGAGGGAACGATGACTGGGGAGAGTCCATACGGGATAACATGGATGCTCAAAATGTGCCCTTATCTTAGTCTCGCAAACCAGACTCTAGTATGTGAGAAGAAGTTCGTTCTCTCTAGAGATATCTAGTCGCCCCCAGAATTGGAAGGCTGTCCGGTGACTTACCTCCTCATCACACCGCCATCAACGCGTGCTCTTCGAGTATGGAGGCAGATGGAGGCCCGTAATTGGACAGCTTATTGTCCCTCACGAAATTCAGGGCTCTCCTCGACCACACACAGATCGATCACGGATCTGACGGACCCGGGCGAACCTTACATGTATTGGTCGCTATGTTGCACACGCTGGTCCAACTTTACCTCCAACCCCCATCATGTCTTCTGAAGGCGAGAGCAGACTCGCCGAAGGAGGATCGGCGAAGGTGAAGCGAAGGCGGCTTCATGGAGCTTGCGACCTGTGCCGACAAAAGAAGAGTGAGTTCGGTGACCTGTGCAATTCGATCATTGGGTGCTGATTGAAAGGCTTCTAGCTCGATGTAAGCCTTTAATTTACTGCCTCGAATTGGTTTCAGGGTGTTCTAAAGTAATGAAAAGGTGACTCTGCAAAGCAGCCTGGAAATGTGTGCACTAACTGCACCAACGCTGGTGCCGAGTGTACCCACCAACATATGAACCAGGTATGCAACACGTTCCGCTCACGAGTGTTATGAAGGACTGACACACCGTTCATAGAAAATAGGTCAAGGATACGTGTTCGTACAGCCTTGGACTACATTTTTTTTCGATGATCCTCATTACCCTCAAGGTCGTCTAGGAAAGGGCTCTCGACTCCGTCCGAGTCCCTATCGTTCTCAGAACTTCGAGAGAGCATGAATGGCCTCTTGAAAACAATACTGTCTCCAACATACCAGGCGCCCACTAACGCTAACACGATTCGAGAGACGCTGATAAACCTCGCGCGCTACGCTCGAGCTCTGGAGTCTGTGATACCTTCCGACGCGGACATGAATACTGCGGCGACGGTCCCTGCAGCTCCGCCAACAGCTTCAGCAAGCAGTAAAGTTGGAGGCGTCCTGTCGATGGACCCAACTCCAGATCCTCCTACGCCCCCAGGCATCAAGAAGTCCCTCGATCCCAGCTCCCCAGACTACGACGAGTTGAACGCCCTAGCCGAGAACCTGAAGCGCTCTGTGGTTCTGACCTCTACGAAGGACATGTTTCTAGGAGCAGCCAGCACGATGTCACTGTTAGACACGGCTATTGCCTTGGGTGGAGACGCTGCGCCACCTACAGGGGCCATCCCTTCTCTTCGAGTCGCAAAGCACATGCGGCCCGAGTTTTGGACCATCCATCCGGTGCGTATACGATCTTCTGGTCTTCATTTCCCTATCCTGAGCTTTGATGTCTTCGCCGCTAGTGGGACAAAGGGCCTCAAGTTCCTCGTACCGTGGTCTATGAATTTCCACCACCTGACCTCCTGGAAGACCTTGTGGCTCTGTACTTCGATTGCGTGAACGTCCACACCCCGCTTCTCCATCGCCCAACATTTGAGCGAGAACTGAGAGAAGGGCTCCATCTCAGCGACCTTCCATTTGGAGCTTCAGTTCTGGCCGTCTGCGCAGTCGCATCTCGGTACTCGAATGATAAGCGCGTTCTTATGGAAGGGACGACATCCCTTCACAGCGCCGGCCGTAAGTACTACGACCAACTCGACATCTTCAATGAGCACGCTCTTCATGCTGCTACCATCCACGAAATGCAAATCGTTTGTGTAAGTACTCGCCATCTTATCGCGTCGAACCGGTCTGAGATCGGAATCCAACTGCAGCTTGCTATCGACTACTTGGCTGGAACTTCAACACCCGAAATGTCTTGGTTTTTGGTTGGTTTGGGCTTGCGGGCAGCGGTAGACGTTGGAATGAATCGGAAGCAAGCAGACCGAGGATCGCCTACCATTCAAGACGAGCTGCGAAAGCGGATATTCTGGAGACTTGTACTCGACGACGCTATGATGTCCGTTACCGTTGGTCGTCCCCCAGCAATCAACCTTATAGAGTACGTACGAACGCGATCATGATGCGTACATCTCAAAACTGACTTGCAACGTGTTTAGCTATGACCTGGAGCTGCCTGTGGACTGCGACGATGAATACTGGGAGATTGCGGATCCATCCATGGCGTTCAAGCAACCTCCTGGAAAGCCATCCCGCATCTCATACTACATCTCGATGATCAAACTCGTACAGATTTATCTGTCCGCGCGGCAAGCATTTGTGCGACTCTCTCCCTGTTCATCTCAACCACCACGCCTGACCATGATTCTTTTTCAGTACTCTGTGAGGCATCCAGAAGTCCCGGCGGGTATGACAATAGACGAATGGGATCGTGAAGTTCTTGCAAGGCTTGATTCAGATCTCAATTCGTGGATAGATTCCGTTCCCGACCACCGTAAGTACGCCCATATGGTGTGGACGGCTGCAATACTGATACTTCTCGCAGTGCGTTGGGGTCAGCACCAACCGGATCCCATTTTCTTTGACCAATCCGCCATCCTCTTCACGACCTACTACTTTATCCAGATCCTGGTTCATAGGCCATTCCTTTCGTACCCCAAGAAGCCTTCCCTATCGTTCACGGCTTTGGCCGTCTGTACCAACGCTGCCAGGGCATGCAGCAAGATCCTGGAAATGCAGTCGAAGACGGGCTACATCCCTCTTCCCCAAGTCCACGTGAGTGGTACTTCTCTCCCTTAGTTCTTGAGCGATTGAGCGGACGTACTGACGAACTTGCATCTCGCTTAGCTTGCACTGTTTGTGTCTGGACTCATGCTCCTGCTCAGCATCTGGAGGGGAAAGCGGACCGGATTTGCGATGATGGATGAGCGCAAGGAAGCGAAGGCAGTCCAGAATACGATCCGAGTTCTGCAGACGTACGAAGACAGGTGGCCGTCAGCGGGGCGACTTCGGTAAGCTCATCCCCCCATTTACCTGTCTCTTGGTAGAATAATACTGATACGTCGCAAATTGCATTAGCGACCTGCTTGTCGCGCTAACCGCTGTCGGAGGCTTCGAACAGAAGCTGACATCCGACTATGATGACGACGAACCCATCTCAGTTCCTGTGCACGGCAAAACTCTCAAACGTCGAAGAGATGTAGCCGATGTGGGCACCGTAAAATACCAGGCGGAGAAAAGGCCAGAACCCTCCTCCATTGGTGACGAGTCCCCAGCCGCCGATGGATCTTCCCCCGGGAGTACACCCCCGTTCGAGTTCCCCATTTACAGCAATGATCTCAGCACGCCATTCTTTCAGTTTCACCCTTCTGAGGCTACAAATGGGAGGAATCCTTTGACGACGGAACAGATGGATGAGATTGGCGCGATGATGTTGGCGCAAGAGACTAGCTACGGGGCAGGAGTGTATGGCTTGGGACAGGTGGGGCTGGACCAGATGTTCTCAGGTGGCGGGCTCTCTGTTAGTGGTGGTGGTGATCTCGACGGGAATTTGGACAAAGGCGGGAATCAGTCGATGGGTAAGACCTTTCTCCTTCACCTCACCTCAGCCTCCAGACAATTGATGTTCTACTACTCGGTAGAAACCCCCTCCCCTATGTACGGGCTCCAGAACTCACAGAATATCTCCGGGATGGGAGGTCTGGGGAGTGTTTGGTCGATGTGGGCGAATGCGTCGAGTGGAGGTACAGAGTGCGTCTATCTTTCAATTGAAATCCCACGGAAGCGGGCTAATGGACGCTGTCGAAGATGGAACGACTGGGGGACGTATATGACGACCCTCGAATCCATAGACAATGTGCAGAACCTCCCCGTGCAAGGGAATGAGCCACATTCTGGAGGCTTCACGAACGAGGCGCAGTACAGCGGATGAATTCAACAGAACAAACCCTAGCGTTCCATTTCACGAATCGGTATGCTTTCCTTGTCGTTTCACAGTTTGTCTATTCTTCCATAACGTCGTCTAAACATGTATAATTACGTTGGAGCTATGTCAACACTTGGATGTCTCTGGCTCGTGGTACTAGCTACTAGCGGGTGAACGGAATTCCTCAAATCAACATGACGTGCTCCCGACAAATCGGTGGAACCTTCGCTGTTTCTCAACACAAGTCCCTGAACCAGCGATCCTAAAATATAAGATTTGAACCCATTTTCTTCCCAGAGACACCCGTATATATTCACGATTCTTAGACCCAGGCTTAGCTCTCCGCTTGTTGCAAACTTCTCCGAGTTCACTTTGGACAATACGTTGGGCCCCGACGAAGCTATTCCTCCTGCGGCGTGGGCAGCTGCGCCTGGGCGGAAGGCGACGGAGAAAGTTTGGCCGAAGAGCCATTTGACGATATATGCGAATGTGCGTGCTCAATTTACCTCGCATAAATGCCATGTTGAGCTAACCAGACTATTCTCCCAGGGCGGCGTTTGGGTCAGGATGAAAGAGGCGGATGCTGCTTAGGCGTGGTGCATTTCTTTTGGAATGAGTTGGAACTTTTGTAATTGTAGTCTTCTTACCAAGGGTTATTACTTTTCCAAATAGAGATAGTTTGCGATATCTCACGTTGAACAAACTATAGAACTGGCGGGTATAGGCCAATCAAAGGGATGCATTGGGCCAACATTGGGCGTTTAACGCGGACGCGCACGGACCTTGCAGCGAATCACGGCAACGGCCGGTCACAATTTGTCAGCAGAACTGCAGACGGCCGCGGACTCGTCCTCCAGTGTCCTCCCTCTCGGAGCTCCTGTCGTTCCGACCAAATCCTAACGAGTCAGATGTTAGACCATTCGACACCATCGGGACAATGACATAGCCGTCCGCTCAAGCAGTAGGCTGCGGAGTCTACCCAAGCGCACTAGCACCAATTATATGGATCAGGCTGGAGCTACGCACTTGCTCATTTGGTGACTGCGGCTGTCGCCTGAGTATTAGCCATCCAATAGCCTCACAACACACGAGTAGATGTCTGCTGCGAGGACACTGCGTTTCCGTATCAGCTTGAACGACGAACTTCGCACTTGACGGGCAAGGCCAACCTCAAGGGCAAACATGTGTAAGCCGCGCGCAGTGATCAGGTAAGGCCAATCATTTATCATGATATTAACTTGAAGGTTGTGCTTCTTGGTCCCGTTGACCACCATACTTTCATAGTCTCGGACGCTTCTTTCAGCTAATTTTCCATGTCCTCTGAAGAAGGAGAATCCGCAAATGCAGGGAAGGAACCCATCAAGGTGAAGCGGAGAAGGCTACACGGAGCATGCGATCTGTGTCGACAGAAGAAGAGTGAGTCGTCCTGGGCCTTAGACTGAACCTCGGGATACTGACTTACCGTGCCATAGTTCGCTGTGAGTTGGAGTGACAATCTCTGGACCCACTCTTCAGACTGAAAGTTCAATTCGTGTTCAAGGCGACTCCGCAAAGAGACCCGGGAACAAGTGCTCAAACTGCGTTGCTTTCCGTTCGGAGTGCACACATCTCCATACGAATCAGGTACGAGCGGGCTACCCTATGAGAGACTTGCTTCACAACTCATGTTGGCTGCAGAAGATGGGTCGAGGTTACATGTAAGTATCCATTTTGAATCCATATCCTCAACTTAAACACATCGTTTTCAAGAGCGTCCCGGGAAGGACTCTCGTTTCCTTCAGATGCACTGTCGTTACCCGAGCTCTGGAGCAGCATGCAGCCTCTGTTGAACACAATACTTACGACGACTTACCAAGCACCAGCAAACCCAGCCATAATTCGTGAAACACTGGTTAACCTCGCGCGCTATGCTCGAGCCCTGGAGTCTGCGGTACCCGCTGAAGCGTTGGCAGAACAGCAGGAACTGTCACAGGTTCTTCGACCTTCGCTCTCTCCTGTTACTAGCGACGAGGCGTTGGAGACAGGACCTCCAGGCCCGAGTCGCTTGTCTGTCGTTTCAGGGCCTGTCGATTCCGCGTCACCTAGGGAACTAGGGGCCCTTGCTGAAAACTTCAAACGATCCATTCTGTTGACCTCCCCAGATGAGCGCTTCCTTGGTTCCTCCAGCAGTGCGGCCATCTTGGAGAATACAATAGAATGGGTTGCGGAAGAACCTCCTCATTGCTCAAGTAATACTGAGACCTGTGGCGCAACCAAACACATCCGCCCTGAATTCTGGGCCGTTCATCCAGTGGGTGGAGTCTTTCTTGTTATCCAACCTGATACTGTATTCATGCGATCATATGCAGTGGGACCAAGCACCGCCCCCAACGCATACAGAATTTGACTTCCCGGAACCTGACCTTTTGCAGGACCTTGTCGAACTCTATTTCACCTACCTCGAGGTATATGGACCCCTCCTTCATCGCCCGACCTTCGAACGGGGGATCAAGGAAGGGCTCCACCTTTCTGACCGGGGATTCGGAGGAACGGTTTTAGCCGTGTGCGCCGTGGCGTCCCGATTCTCAAACGACGAGCGTGTCATCCTCGAAGGGACGAACTCGCTACACAGCTGCGGACTCAAATGGTATCGTCAGTTAGATGTGTTCAATGAATCTTCCCTTCGTGCGCCATCTCTTTATGAGATGCAAGCATTCTGCGTGAGCATCCCATCCTCCATTCGTACGTACGATACTCATAGTTAAGAGGGTAGCTCGCGATTACATACCTTCAGGGAACGTCAACCCCGGAGAAGTGTTGGTACATGCTCGGGTTCGCGATCAGAGCCGCCCAGGACATTGGACTCCATCGCAAGCCGAAAAATGATGTCCTCCCTTCCGTCGAATCCGAGCTGCGCAAGCGGGTATTCTGGAGGCTCGTTCTTGGGGACTCTGTGATTTCGATCACCGTTGGTCGACCTCCTGCGATCAATCTTATCGAGTACGCCTAACTTATCAAAGATTCTGGGCTGCATGTCTAACAAGTGCTGCATGGTATAGCTTTGACGCGGAGCTTCCTATAGAATGCGATGATGAGTACTGGGAGACCGATGACCCCTCCACAGACTTTAAACAACCTGCTGGAAAGCCATCTAAGATGGCGTATTATACCTCTCTCATGAAGCTCACGGAAATATATTGCCAAGCTCGGCGAGCCTTCGTATGTACCATCGTTATAGCAGCCTACTGAATCGAACTCACTCGTTCTCAGTACTCAGTTAAGCACCCTGAAGTCCCGCCCGGGATGTCAGAGGACGATTGGGACCGAGAAGTCCTTGCAAAACTCGACTCAGCTTTGAACGCCTGGGTCGACAAAGTACCTGAGCACTGTGTGTATATTGGTTTCTCTCCTCCTTACCACTGGCTTACATTTGATACGAAATTGGAGTGCGGTGGGACCGACACCACACAGACGGTGTTTTCCTCGACCAGTCAGCAGTTCTTTTCACGAACTACTACGCGACGCAGATAATGCTCCATAGACCATTTCTCTCGTTCACGAAGCAGCCTTCCCTGTCGTTTACCGCCCTCGTGGTATGCACGAATGCGGCAAGAGCGTGCAGCAGGGTCATGTCGGAACAGTCGAGGACAGGGATGGTGCCCATGCCTCAAGTTCAGGTTAGTATGCCTTCATAGATGTCTCTCTGATTGGCTGAATATGCTGCTCACCATGTGTCATGAGACAGATCGCACTGTTCATCTCGGGGCTTATGTTGCTGCTGGGCATATGGAAAGGACGGCGGACTGGGTATGCTATGGTGGACGAACGGAAGGAGGCGAAGGCGCTGCAGAGTATCATCCGGGTTCTGCAGATCTACGAGACAAGATGGCATATGTCAGGACGCTTCCGGTTTGTACACCTCCCTGGTCGCTATAGATCCTTGAGTGCTAAAGCTCTAAACCTTCTTAGCGATCTTCTGATGGCCCTAACTTCGGTTGGGGGCTTCGAGGTGCATTTTGATGCAGAAGGAGAGTCATCAGCCCCAGAACAGAGCGCCGTTGGCGCCAAAAGACGGCGGGATGCCGAAGGCGATTCGGTGAAGCCGTCTTCCTCTCCTCGACAGCACTCCTCCGATGTTCCATTCCGCCTGCCATTTTCTGTCGAGGACGGACTCAGCTCAAAAACTACTAGGGCACCACGAGCAGGGGGCACAATCCAAGTGACTGGGGCGCAGCAGCTCAATTCCGTCATAGACCCTCGTATATCCCCTCCGCCCAGCACTCTACCTGCTCTAAACGATCACGAAGATGATTCACCTCTCATCTCGGCGTACGATCTACCGCTATACACCAGTGATCTCAGCAAACCGCCGTTTGACTTCATAATGCCTGGAGATCCTCGGCATGCTTACGCAGCCCCAACAACAGAACAGCTCGACCTTTTGGGCATGATGCTAGGGCAGGAGGGTGACACCGGTGCTGGTGGAGCCAGCACCAGCAGTGGGGATGATGCCACCGCGCATATGGGTCCTGTACCTTCAGCTGGACTCTTCAACTATGAGGCCCTGCAGCACATGTTCCACGGGTATGCACAAGCTACTAGTTCGAACCAAACTGCTTCTAGCTTTGGTACTGACTTTTCAGCAACTGGACATGCATCCACGCACCGTAAGCCTTAGAACTGATGAGTAGAACCCGCTGCTGACCTTTCCATGATACGTTATGTAGAGGGGTATTCTTTTTTGGAACCGCAAGAACGCATGCCAAGTCACTCAATGGATATTACTGGATGGTCGCATGCGCCGCCCAGACCCCAGTCAGTCCATCTCCCACCCGGCTTGTCATAGCTGTCATTTTCTGGACACTGCTGATCCTGTTTTTGTGTGAAGGTGGAACGAATGGAACGAGCATATTTCCGCCATTGAATCCCTGGATGGCGCCCAAGTACACACAACAGCAACAACTGGCGTCGTCGGCCTGGGTACTATGCCCGAATCACGCCTAGGTGGCGTCCAGCCCACTATTCAGAACAATGGCGTAGGCTTTGATTGGTTCTGAAGCGAAGGCGGCCTCGGTTCGCTACTAGAACTTGACTAGAACCACAGATTACAGTGTCCGACGAGCGTTTTGAAATGGAAGGTTAGACGCTGAGCAGTTTACGGATGTATACCCTAAATCTGCATATACCGTTACGACGCTGCCTCAGCATCTTTGAAACCAACAATGCATTTCTCAAAGTTCAAGAATTTCGCGTCGTGGATCCTCGAAGCCACCGAAGCCCTATCAACATTTTTCTGCTTGGGGATTTCCGGTGACCTCTAATTCCAGAACAGCGCCCGAGATCGAGTCGAAGCTTGATGCATTGATGGCTCAGCTGAGCACCCTGTGGAATTCACGGGCTTGGAGATCGAAACCTATATAACCTTTTCTTTCTTTGACCACGACCACGACCCCGCAACCCATCTTCATTATGCCTGAACTTGTCTATACCCCCCTCGAAGACATTGAGAAAGTGCGCAGCTTCGCCCACGTCCCTCTAACAAGCGCTCATACGATGTATCACACCACAGAAACGCACTGAGCTCCGCAATGGGTTCAAGAGCGGAAAGCTCAGGAGCATCGAATACAGGAAGTACCAGCTTTTGCAGCTCACGTATCTGGTCAAGGAGAATGCGGAGAAGTTAGAAGAAGCTCTGGCTGCGGATATGGGCAGGCCCGCTATCGAGAGTCGATTGTGCGTTTCATTTACCTGTTGCATCCGCTGCCCAGCTGACATTCATGGTGCAGCATTGAAGTCAATGGCACGATCACCGAGACTCTCGGCGCGTACAACAACGTGGAGAAGTGGGCGAAACCCGAGAAGGCACCGTTCAACATGACCTGGTTCCCTATGAAGCCGACGGTGCACAAGGAGCCCAAGGGTACCGTTCTTATCATCTGCCCGTTCAACTATCCAATTTGGCTTTCTCTTGGGCCCATCGTGCGTATCAGATCCTCTACATTAGCGCCTAAGCTGATTAGCTGGAAACCAACAGGCTGGTGCGATTGCTGCAGGCAACACTGTCCTCCTGAAACCCTCCGAGTCGACACCCGCAACGAGCACCCTGCTTACAGAGCTCATCGCCAAATACCTCGATAACGATCTCGTGCAAGTCGTCAACGGAGCTGTGGCTGAGACCACGAAGGTATGTCCTGGCCGCCATACCACACGGGAGCCCGCCTAACGATAGATCGCATCCAGCTTCTTGAGCTCCAGTGGGACCATAGTAAGGCTGATTTTATGAAGCACGATGCTACTTTCGCTCACGTCTTACATAGTCCTTTACACTGGCAGCGGACGTGTCGCCAAAATCGTCTCAGCAGCCGCTGCGAAGCATCTAACTCCTGTCACCCTCGAACTAGGCGGCAAGTCACCAGTCTTCATCGACCCGAACTGCGACCTCGAGGTTACCGCCAAGCGCATCCTTTGGGGCAAGGTCGTCAACGCTGGCCAGACCTGTGTCGCGCCTGACTACGTCTTGGTCCCACGCACGTTCCAAAGCACCTTGGTCGAAGCGCTCAAGAAGCAGTATGCCGAGTTCTACCCTGATGGCCCCCAGGCAAAGGATGCGTACGCCAGAATCGTAACTCCGCAGGCTTATAATAGGATCAAGAGTCTTGTAGATGGGACGAAGGGCAAGGTCGCTATCGGGGGAGAGACAGATGCGGAGGGCAAGTACATTGCGCCGACTATCGTTGAGGATGTGCCCATTGGGGATTCACTTTTGTCCGAGTACGTACTCCTCATTTTCAGAACTCAATTACAGCGTCTGATGTACCTACTGATAGGGAGATATTTGGACCCGTACTCCCCATCGTTCCCGTCGAGAACGTGGACGAAGCTATCGAATATGTCAACGCGCAGTGAGTCTCGCACCGGGCGGCATGGTCTTCCAGTGTGACTGAGCTCCTTGTAGCGACCACCCTCTCGCCATTTATATCTTCAGCCGGGATGCCGAATTCAAGAAGAAGGGTAAGCTTTTGCATCCCTTTCGCCTAGGAAATACTCGACGCTAAATCATGTCCAGTTTTGACCAGCACCCAAAGCGGTGGAGTTGGCATCAACGAGACCGTCCTCCACCCCGGAGGTACGTTCTTCGCTTCTCGTACTCCTTGAGATCTCCAGTTGCTTACCGCCATGCATCGCAGCCGAGGGTCTTCCGTTCGGTGGTATCGGTCCCAGTGGTTCAGGATACCACACCGGAAAGCACACATTCGATATCTTCACCCATCTGAGGGCCACGATCGACAACCCAAGCTGGTAATTCTCTTTCCCCGTCACCATATGTATCTACCCCATTAACGAACAATCGAAAATACAGGGTTGACAGAATCCTTGGCATCCGTTACCCACCTTATACTGTAAGTGTAAACCTCCTCAATGAATTGCTCGACGACAAACTTACATCTCTTACCCACTTTCTAGGCCAAGAAATTCATGGCCATCCAAGGCATGCAAGCCAAGCTCCCTCCCAAGCCCAAGGGTCCTCCCACCGGAGCCGCCGGTGCGGGATGGCAAAGATGGTTCGTGCTCGCCTTGGCCATCGCGCTTGCAGGGGGATTGACGCAGAGGGCGAAGAGCATCGCGGGTTGGATTACAGGAGGGTCGGCTCGTATTGCCTGAGCGGAAAGGGAGGAAGTGGCTGATTCATTGCGCTGGAGGGAGCTTGTTGGACTGATATCAGTCGAAAGCATAATGTATACCCATTGTTTGACTGTTAGCTCTGGAGATTCGCGTGTTGGTATGACATGTACTATATATTCTTAACTCCCTGATTATCTATCTAGTTTCTCCGTGATACAAGACTGTGTAAGGGTATGTAGGTATAAGGTAGGTTCGTCGAAATAGTGACCGATGCTTGTGATACTATAACTTCAATGGAGTTACTGTTATATGCGTTGTCCATGTCGTAGTGTCCATTCTCTTGAAAATTGAACCACAATCCCGCCGTCACGACAGTCGTCCAAAGAAGGACGCTCCGTCCCCACTCTTCTCCTTCTTCTTCAACTTGTTCCCCTTTCTCGGTGTCGCGCCATCGACGATAACTGTCGGGCCAGAATACGCATATCCAACTCCACCCGATCCCTGCGACGTGACCGTATTCCCACTATTCGGGGGACTTCGATAGTAGTACTGTTGCTGCTGGGGCTGCGAAACACCAGGTGGATACGCATATCCCACAGGCATGGTCTGACTCCGCTTGGGAGACGGCCGCTTCGAGCTCTTCACGCTACTGCTCGATGAATGGGTGGTCTTCCTATACGGATTAACCTGCTCTTCGTACACCCACGCCTTCCCCGTCCAGCGGGGCACAAGGATCCGGCCAGCAGTCGCAGCCAGCGCCGGGTCAACCGGGGGCGACACGTACCCACTCCGCCCTGCATAGTACAGGGCCGGGTTGGCGGCACGCTGCATGGCTGCCATGGAGTCCGCGAGTGTGGGGGTGGGTGGTCGGTCGGGGCCCTCGTACTTGTCGTCCCCTGGTCCGTAGAACTCTGACTGCTTCTTCTTCGCGAGCTCATCGTCTGAGGGCTTGAAGGGGTTTGTGTATTGGTCTCGGACCTGGGAGGATTGGGACGACCATTCGGCGATGCGGGCTTGTTTTGCGAGGTGTTGCTCGTATGCGGCTGGGGAGTAGTCGTATTCCGTCATGAGGGGGATGAGTGAGTGGGCAAGGGGGGCCTTGTGAGGGGAGGGAGGTTTGGAGGTGGCGTTCAAATATTGGTGGCTGGTGGACCAAGGCGTTTAGATATGAACTCGAGGCTATGCCACCGGCGGACAAATGTATGGGTTCGGATCGAGTGTCGAAATTAAGTCTATAATTGAACGTGTGGATATACGTCAGTCCTCATGTTCCGAAGGGTAATGTTGCGATGTTCACTGTTCAGTGTGCTTACCTCGAAGCTCTAGCTCTCCGAAACAATTCAATCCGTGATCCTTTCTGAAGTCGCTCCGTCAGTGGGTTAGAGATATGAAATTGGAAGAAGCTACCTTCTGCTAGAACCTAAAGAGTGTGGCGCAATCGAAGGCAGTGACTGTGCGCCGTCACAGAGTCGAACCTCAAGGATTGCGCAGTGTTTCAGCGCCGCAGGTCAGCTTAAAGGCAGATACGGTTGAAAGGGGCGAGGATGTTAAATGTGAGTATAACAATGGCCGACGTCCAGATCCCGGAAGGTATCGTACCACTCCGGTCGAGCGTTGTTCAGGGAAGAGAGCGGGGCGGCTGGGGACAGATTCGTAAGGGAAAAAGCGACGGCTTTAAACCGTATAAAAGATAACCACACTCCGTGTGTGGGCGTATGTGTGGCGAAGTAGCTCCGATGCGTACAATAGTAGGCCTGCACCAATGTCAGTCCATCCATTGTCAAAGTCGTATTGGGAACAACGCTCACAATAATCAATGTCACCCAGGTTCACGGATCTTGTACTCGAAAGCGAAATGGAACCCGTTGGCACTGAGAAGCACCCGTTGAGGTCAGTGGTATGTAGTCGACCGTTGAAGTCTAGCGTGGAGCATGCATGGCCTGCTGGCGGCTAGATGCCTCGAGGTGTTTGCCAGCAAGTTTGCCGTTGCCGGCTGCAACCTTGTATGTGTTACACATGACTGGTTCGCCTCAGCTCCCCATACACTATTCAATGGTGACCGAAGGCTAATCGTACGTAGGTTCAGCGGTGGTGATCCTTGGTACGATTGTGAGTTCTCGATGTTGGGTATGGTGGTTGGCGTCAAGTTGCTGGACCCCGGCAACTTTCTGTGGTAGCCACGCGAGGTGAGTTGCCGGAGCCCCTAACTTGTACCACCCCTTCGACAATCGACAACTTAAGCTGATCTCAAGCCTGAGGCCACTAATCTCTGCATTCCTTGGTCTAGTAATTCTATCGAGGAACGAAATGGTCATAAGCGTGACTGCCTGATAGAGGTAGTATTTCATTGGTAATCCATGAAGAGAGGGGTATAGAAAGGGTGATATCGAAAAGGGCTAGGAATGGGAATACATGGGAGTCGAACCATTAAAGCGCAAAAGTAAGAAAGCTACTAGAGTGGACCCGTGCTACGCACGGGATGAATCGTGAACCTCTTCTGTTCGGGACCCTTGGTTGAGAGTTCGAGCTTCATTGTTCATTCCGGAGGTCCGAGGACGCTCTTCCAATTCAAACTATGGTCTCCGGGCAATCTCTGTGATCCATCTAAGGCTAAGTTTGTGCTCCTGAGTCGCTTTGCCAACACACACCTGAGGGGTGCTATCGCTTGTTGCTTTGGTAGACTGCACATGTATTAAAGTGGTTATTTACACAATACGGCGCGTGTGTACCTTCGGGGTAAGGAGAAAATGGGCTTCCTGTAATTCTATAAGACGAAAGCTCATCCTCCTGTGCGGTAGGCCCTGGAGGCCTGTCCTCCCGTGCATCATCTTGACTTTCCCCGTGTAGCCGTCTTGTCACCTTAAGCCTTTGACCTTTGTGTTTAGGGATATATGACCTTCATGTACATGCAGTAATGGGAAGCCTGACCATTGAGATTTTCAATTGAAGGCTCGGCTTCCCGTGGAACATGAGATAAACAGCTCCTGGGTTGAAACGTCCACATTTCATAACGCTGGTGCGATTAATATCAGCGTCCATTTAGTCTCATCCCATCCTCTCCTGATCAAACTCGTCTTATCGAGCTCCCGCTGGGACAACCTCCATGGGAAAAGGATGGGACTACGACCAGGCGTGAAATGGCAAAGCGCGCCTAGTTAGTCCAAAAATAACCTCAGAACGGCGTACGCGTCCCGGCGGTCTTCATCTCTCACGACGACAACGACGGCAGACATCTGACATGGTTTCTGCAGACAATCTAAACCTCGATGTCCTCGAGCTTATATTCGCCTACCTGTGTGGTCATGACTTGACCTGCTTCGGTCCATGATCCATGCGTACCGTGTATCGAGATCTTCAATTAAAGCCTGCTCGGCTGCCCGTGAGTCTATGAGATAAACTGCTCGTCTTCCCGTGCAGCGGACATTGGCTTCCAGTGAACCATAGTCCAAGCGTATCAGTGTACATCCCTACTATATTATCCATATGTCCCCATTTCATTTGTGCATGTTTGCTCGCAACCACTTGGACCTCTCGATACCGTTTTTCGCGTTTCTTCGTTCCGTTTTATATTGAGCCCCCTGTAAGTCCTCACTCTGGATGTAATTGTTATATGTGCTTGGACCCTCCTCTGGTCGTGGTGCGCACGCATTTCCAATTGTTGCATCGTTCACCTTTTCTCCCTCTCTTGACCATGGTCCCCCCTTCGGTGCTGCAGTTCTTTGATCGCGCATAAATAGAACATGATTCTTCAACTATTTTCCCTCGATGCCCCCACCCTTTACAGTACCGAGTCGATACACACCTGGGATATCTCACCCCGGAGCGGAGCCCGGACATCTTGTCTCTCCTATTATTACCTGGACCGACAGGTCAACGCTGAAAAGCCAGTCAACTCTGAAAGCTGACTTTAAAATAATCCTTGCCCAGAATTTGAGTTTGAATTCACCCGTCAGCATCTAAACCGTCTTGATTTTATGTATTGGACTAGGTCTGAGAGTATGGTATAAGGGGGGTATATAGTGCTCTGATAAAGGTGGAAGATTATATGTGTCGGTTGAAGCTTTGCACCGCAGACCCTTTATCGCTCCTCAAACCACCTGAAATCGGGAGTAAGTCGTCCTGCTCTTGAGGTCGTTAATAGAACAGCCAGTACTCACCAGAGTTCATTTGACTTCTGTCACCCGTAACGGCTCCTACGATCTGGTCTTTCTTTCCAGCAATGCGACTTCCAGTGCCCTTGGCGTAACCCTTCGCGCGCGCAGTATTGTATTCGGCGTTTCCCGCAGCGCGTTCGCTCGCGCCCCGCACCTGGAGGCCCGTCCAGCCAATAGTCCTGCCAATGTTCTCGCGAACGGCACCCTTGGCGGAGTGGAAACGGCCAGAGATTTTACTAGTGGAAAAATTGACGTATGTAAGTCTCAATCTAGTATCATGGCGAAGATCGTGGAGCTGGTGTACCTTGGGGACATTTTCGAATGTAGTGGGTATCGGTGTGGTTGTTAAGGTTGGTTGGTTTGGATGGGAAATGTTATCTGAAGGAGACGTTTTAGCAGGTCAACCAGAGCTATATATACGCACGGAGAGCCTCACCTCGTCCAGACCTTGACGATACAGGACGAGGCTCAGTTAGGTTTGAATGACGACACTCAGTGGAGCTCCTGCCACTTTTCATCTGCCTCTCAACGTTTCGTACTATAACAGGCGAGATTGAATAGAGTCTGCTGGAATGCTCAATACACAAGGGTAAGCATCGCTTTGCGTCATGGTCATTCAAGAGTCAGCTGGCATTTGGAGTCTTTGAACCGCGCGCAAGTTGCACGCCCGAAGCACAGCCCAGGCCTATGACGACGGTATGATGACACCATTGTCCACAGCTTTGCACTCCTTTTGCACTTTAACGGTCGATCTATCTGAAGGCGACGATCAGCAGAGATACTAGTACGAATCCCAGTGCTTGCGCATGCGAAAGCGCAAGGCAAAACGGAGGTGTTTGGACCAAAGGGGATACGGGGTCTGCAGAGAAAGTAGCGCCCGAACCTAGGCGCTTATTTTACAAGGATAAGGGATTCTTCGGATTCGTTCGGTCATCTATTCACTCCAGCGCTTGGCACCGCGTACTTTAGCCCCTGGCCACGCCCACAAAGCCTGAATAATGGTGGTTTAAAGAGTTGTTAATGTATATATTTATGTTTGAGATTATAACATCAAGATTAGGAGGCGAGCTACTTCCCAGAATAGCGTAGACTAAGTACAATCAGGTCTTCTTTACTATACATGGCCCACCCGTATATCAATAAGGCCCACAGCTCCGACTTCTGATAGTGTGCGGGAAGGTTTTGCAGGGCGAACTAATCCCTGCTAGACCTACGTGAAGGAAGATGTCGCTCTGGCAAAGGAAGTGTCCGATTGTGCCAGGCATACTGAGAGTCATCCATGTAAAGCCCAGAAGCTAAGCCATTAGTCGAAGGCTCAAAGCTTTGCGTGTTACCCGAAGACTCAAGAGCGGCCATGTATTTGTTCCAGTCGTTCCACCTTTGAGTGATTCCATTAGAGACTTTTCGGAGTTGAGAGATGAAGTTAACTCACTCGTGTGGTCCAGCTGACGTATTCGACCAGTGAGCCCAGACTTCCTGCAAGTTCATTGTGGGCTGGCTACTAGGAGTCTGTGCCATCTGAAGCTGCGGGTCTTCTGGGAGGTAGTACGCTGTGAGTTGTACATGGATTAGCGTCCATTGGCAACCGCCGTCAGACTTGGACTTACGAGATGCTTGATTCGAGCCGCTTCCCCACTTCTGGTCAAAAAGCGCTCTTCGATCATAGTTCGTTCTCGTAGATTGCATTCCACTGCCAAACGAGGATATGGGCGCCATCTGGAAACCGTGCATACCTCCGCCATGGCTCGTAGTATCCTCCTGCTCCAGCATCATCGACCCCATCTTTTCCATCTGCTGTGACGTGAAGGGAGAGTTACGAGCCTGAGAGCCGGAAGCCTCGCATGGATGGAATGGAAAGAAAGGCGTGCTGAGGTCACTACTGTATATGGGAAGTTCGTACGATGGTGAACGGCGTTTGGCTGGTGGGGGCGTTCCGCCGTTGGACGAATCGTAACGCAGGGAAGTTGGTTGACGGCCTGTTCGAGATGTTTGGTCGTCTTCGCATGCCTCCCGTCGCCGCTTGAGAGGTATTATCCCAGGCAACTGGGGATTGGGCTGAGAAGTGTCATTATCTCCATCAGTTGCCAGGGCTTGCTCGAACCCTCCAACAGCAGTTAATGCCACCAGCAAGTCGCTAGAGAAGAGAAAGCCAGTCAATTGGCGCCTCGCTCTACGGAGATGGGGTGGAACGCACCGGAGTCGGCCCGCTGACGGCCATCGGTCTTCGTATGTCTGAAGAACCCGGATGGTGGCCTGAACGCCAATCGCTTCTTTACGTTCGTCCATCATCGCGAACCCCGTGCGTCTTCCCTTCCATATACTCAACAAGAGCATGAGCCCAGACACGAAGAGTGCGAGCTGGCCAAGAGAAAATCAGGAAACATGGAGGTAACCGAGCACAAAGCACACTCACATGTACTTGGGGAAGAGGGATATATCCCGTCTTCGACTGAACCTCCATAATCTTGCTGCATGCCCTAGCAGCATTTGTACAGACGGCTAGGGCTGTGAACGACATTGATGGCTTCTTCGGGTATGAAAGGAACGGTCGGTGGATCAGGATTTGGATGAAGTAGTACGTCGTGTGCAGGATAGCACATTGATCGAGAAAAACGGGATCCAGATGAGGCTTTCCCCAGCGTACTGCAGATATTATGATTATTACCAGGACGATGTATTTCAGACGGAGGAATGATGCTTACAGTGGTCGGGGACGGAGTCAACCCATGCATTAAGCGCCGCATTGAGCCTCGCAAGTTCTGCTTGATCCCATTCGTCGTCAGTCATCCCTTCCGGTACATCCGGATGCTTAACCGAGTACTAAGGGAGGATGAGTCAAAGCGCAAATCTCTAAATAAATGGACTGGCGTACGAATGCCTGCCGAGCCGAAAGATAAATTTGCGTGAGCTTGATGATCGAGATGAAGTACGAAGCCCGGGTAGGCTTTCCATCTGGCTGTTTGAAAGCCAATGATGGGTCGTCGTTCTCCCAGTATTCGTCGTCACAATCCACAGGCAATTCCAGATCGAAACTGTGGAGGGCAATTTTTAGCAATGTCAACGTCGATTGGCATCTTACGCACTCTGCAGGGTTGATTGCGGGAGGCCGACCAACAGTGAGGGACATCATCGCGTCGTCGAATACAATCCTCCAAAACACCCGCTTACGTAGCTCATCCTCGACGGTAGGTGGTCCCTTCCCGCATCGCTTTCGATTCATGCCGACGTCGACAGCAGCGCGGGCGCCCAAGCCCGCCATAAACCAAGCTATCTCAGGAGTAGACGTTCCGCCAAGGTAATCGATAGATAACTGCAAAGTGTGGGTCTCAGCAGCCCAGGCGCTTCACAAAAAAAGACACTCACACAAACAGTTTGCATTTCATGGAGGGAGGCGGCATGAAGATTGGACTCGTTAAATATGTCCAGTTGGCGGAACCATTTATGACCGGCACTGTAGATCGAGTCCGTCCCTTCGAGGAGAACGCGTGGGTCATTTGAGTATCGCGATGCGACGGCGCACATAGCAAGGACTGTCCCCCCGAACATAGGATTGGAGAGGTGGAGTTCTGCCTTGATGTCTCGCTCAAATGATGGGCGGTGCAAGAGCGGGGTGTAGACGTCCACCTTGTCGAAATAGAGATCGATAAGGTCTTGCAGGAGGTCAGGCTCTGGAAAGATGAGGGGTATATCGCGAGGGGGTGGCGCTTTGTCCCACTGTGAATTGAAATTAGTGCATACCCATCAGAGAAGCCGCAAAGACGTACCGGATGGACAGACCAGAACTCGGGACGCATGTGCTTAGCTACTCTGAGGGAGGGGATAGCGCCAGTAGGTGGAGCTGAGCCTCCACCCAAGGTTATAGCCGTGTCTAGCAGCGACATACTACTTGGTGACCCCAAGAACATGTCCTGAGTCGAAGTCAGGACGACGGAACGTTTCAGGTTCTCGGCAAGGGCGTTCAGCTCCTCGTACTCTGACGCATTGGGATCGAGTGAGTTGGTGGGTGATGAAGGGGAGGGAGGATTCGACGATGGAGCCTGGCTGCTGCTCGACATCCCCGAGGACAGAGTCATGCGGGAGCTGGAGACCCGAGAGGGGAATGGTGGGACGGTAGGTGGTTCTCGGGAGAGGGCGTCGGGGGGCAATGCGGACTCCAACGCTCGGGCGTAACGAGCGAGGTTGATTATCGTTTCACGTATGATGTTGGGGTTAGTGGGTGCCTGGTACGTCGGCGTCAGGATCTTTGTTAGGAGAGTGTCCATGCTTTCGCGCAGCTCTGGAAGTGAGAGCGACTCCGAGGGGGATGACAGCCCTTTTCGCGAGGCGCTTTACGGATATGAGTACCAGCAATCCAAGTTGTAGACACCAGTAGGAGACCCACAGATATCCTTGGCCGACTTTCTGTCCATATGTCAGCCGGGCTAAAAACGGACCATAACAAGGAGCCGAACATACCTGGTTCATGTAGAGGTGGGTACATTCTGCGCCAAGTGTGGCACAATTGGTGCACAGATTTCCAGGTCTCTTGGCCGAATCACCTTCCCAAGAGCGTTAACATTAGCCTTTCGGCAGAGAGAGCAGACTTACATCGAGCTACATCCCCGGATTAGTATACCACGTATCGTAAAACTGCAAGTTCGAAAGACGCACTCTTCTTCTGGCGACACAGGTCGCACGCTCCATGTAGTCGCCTGCGCTTTCCCTGAGTCGACCCTCCTTCTGTATTCCAGCTCTGTCCTTCCGAAGGCATAGTGGGGGCTGGGGTATGAGGAAAGAGGCATTAGGCTTGGGGCCAAGTCAAGATATCTGCCACTGAAGTGTCCGCCGGCGTTTCAACCCGTCGGTAACTTCCCCACCAAAGGACAAGCTTTATCACCATCATGATCGACTTAGGCGGGCTTAGTTACGTATGTAACGTATCCCGTAAGTCTGTGAACCCTTTGGGAACTGGAGCTTCGGGTTGGCTTTGGGGCAGGACCCCCGAATATACCGTGCATAGGTGGGGGCCTTTCTGGACACGATTTGGGGGGGCGAAAAATTGGCATTCCAGGCACGATTTGGCGGTTTTGGAGGGGGGGCCGGGTGCAAAATCCGGACATCTGTTGGAACTTGGTCCTGCTATTTCGGATCGGGGCGCCCGCCAGCGCCAACTTGCTCTCTCGTCGACCACATGGTTTGATCTGTTGCCACATTTACTTGTTTCATACTCTCTAAGCGCACACTATACACAACGCTGAGTACGCGATACTCGTACTGCAAGGCCTTACAAAGTACCCCGAGAAGCGGGTAGTGATATCCGGGAGTTATGGGAAATAGACTGGGCTACCTTGAGCAAGAACGGCCTAGAAACGCCTAACTTACAGAAAGAAGTGTACTTCAAATCCGCCGCACGCGAAACACAACCCCACACCATCCCGCCCCTGCCTGCCTGACCAAGATCAGGCGTGCGATATGTAAGGATATGTATGGTTCATATCTGATGATTTGGATTATCAGGGGAGCACGCGAGCACGAGTCGATCTTTCTTATAAATTTCTATCAGTTATCACCAATCCTGACAACGGTTGGATCGTCGTTGGATCGCCGCCAAACTGCGTGCCCTTACCTGGGTTAAGAGGACCGTATGGTGCTTATTGTCCAGCCCCAACGATTACTCGCAGATGTGTTATGAAGTGTTCTCAGATGACATGTATGTCGACCACGCTCCATTATTGTCCGGGTCGTTGAACAACTCAAACATCTACCTTCTAACAATAAGAATACACCCCTACATAATTGATCTCGCAGCTTCACGTATGCTAGCACCAAACTCAGCAGACCTATCTTTCGTGCGCCTCCATCATCCGTGAGAGGGGGGTTGTGTACGAACGCGTGCTTAAGACCGTATCCAAGTGTGTAAGAGGTAGCTTCGGAAGTAAGGCGGATTGAACTTCGAAGGCTCGGAATGAGCACTCGATCTTTCCGAAGTCTTCAATTGTCGCGTCTGCCCTGAGGGATGCGTATCTCCAAGGAGATGAGGCTCATCAAGCGAGAGTTTCTAAGTTTCAGACAATTATGATGTCGAAGCTACACCCCAGTGCCACTTTTCCTTGTCCTATTTATGTGTATGTACCAGACCCACTGAGAAGCGCAGCTTGTGCTTAGTTGCGGGCCCGAAGCGCTTGTAGGCTGGAATAGGCGCCCACTGTCCTCCTTAGCGATCGGGATGTCCAAAAGATCCACGCACTCGGAGATACAGCTTTGTTGTACCGAAGCAGGGTACTTATGTAACTTGAGCTCTCCATGGACCATGATCCACCTGAGTCTCTCACGGCAGAGATCCGCCGTTGGGAACAGATCTAGATCAATACTGCGACCGAAAAAGGTCGGTCCTGCTTACAAGCGGCGTTCATCAGGCATAACTTGTGAACCAGTCCTTCAAAGCTTCACCCCCAACGTCTTCATACTTACCACAGAAAGAACCGATGCCATGCGTATGGCAGCGTATGGCACTGAGCAGAAGCAGGGTTATTGTACTTGAGCAGATTTGAGCTCACTTCATTACAGAGATGCCATTGCACGTGTATTTATCCGCGTGATGGTCGCACATTCGCAGCGTGGAGCCTCGGAGGATCGCCAGGGCCTCAGGCTGCCACAATAAGTATCTTTATGGTGCCGTGCCGCATGATCATCCGGATAGCCTTGAGCGATCCGTCGGCAAACGTTTCAGTGTTTGACGGTAGTAGTTGACGGTGCGAGGCCACGGGCGCCTCTATGTAGATCTAATCTAATCTCTCTCATAAGTTATCCGAACCTGCCTCAGGCGGAGTCAGGCCAGGCCAACAAGGTGATGGTCACGGTAGATGCGCTTGGTATGTAAGTACAAGTGACCCGTGCTTCGCACGGCGCAGCTAGGGTTTGGACTTTGGGACATCTATTATAATGAAGTATTTGTGTGAGGATGCCAAATTGTGTGAGGGTCGTTGCCGACCTCGGCTCCTCCCAGCTCCCCTTGAAATTCCGTCCTCCTACGGAGTCCTACCTCCTACTTACGGAGCCCTACCTCCTACTTAGGACTCTTACCGAGCCGGCTCTCAGCCTCTCACTATGTCTGTTTTCCGAGGTGCCGACTCGGACTCGGAATAGCCAAGGAATAGCATATGGGAAATTTCTTCCCATCCCATCTTATGGCAAGATACCATCAAACAGGCCTGGACACTGCGGTTAGAAATAGCCATATTCTGCCATCAAGAAGATAGTGATTCTTGGACTGAATTGACTGGGACTGTGGGACGTTGTGATAGGCGGGGTGGCATGCATGTCGATAAGCGCTCGCTGAGGGCTGACGCCCAGAATGGGGTTAGTAAGTGTGAAATGATTATTGTGGTTTATTATCTCCGGTGATGAGGCGTCTGACTTTCCTCCCAAAGACTGTTCCTTCAAGGTCTACTGGAATACGCGTCGGAATTTGGCTGGTGGAATGCTAGCCGAACGCAAGCCTCGCGCCCCCGCTTCCGAGACGGTCCACTCCGGCCGGCCCTCTCGCCTGCACGCTTTAGTCTCGCCTCCTAGTACAGATACAGCGTGCGGTACTAGGCTCCGATTTGTGTCCTTTCCTACGTCGGCGGTGCTAGAGCTGAATATCGATCCGAGTGACTCTGTGAGGGTGCTCAGCGTTTCCTGGAGAGCGCTTTCAAGTTTACTACTTAAGGATCGTCCGCACAGGAAGCCCTCATTGAATCAGGATCCACCTCCCCGGTCGCGCATCCTAGCACGACTTTTCAACACAATCAACCAACCCATCGACATCTCGAAGACTTTGCACCCTCCTTACGTTGTACATACTGAACTCTCCAGTCGCGCATCCTAGCGCGAGCTTTCAACACACTTTCCTCTTGAAGAGATAGATTGATTTGCAGTGTCGGTGATAGCCATATTCCGTGTGCGACCGTCACTGCCAAGTATTTATAACCTGACACAATCAACCAACCCATCGACATCTCGAAGACTTTGCAACTTACGTTGTACATACTGTCAGAGAGATATTCTTGGAGAAGGTAGTGATAAGCGCTCGCGCACTGGCGGCTCGGATAGTTTGGCGCCCGCCCGCCTCCCAGAGTGGACTTTCAATTCAAATTGCGCGTTGAAGGCTGGATGGCTTATCCTGAATGTTGGTTATGTAGAATATCCGAATAAGTACGCGTCAGAATTTGGGTGTTGAGCTAGAGCTAGAAGAAGCCACCCTCACAGAGTCACTAGGATCGATATTGAGCTCTAACGCCATCGACGTCCATAAGTAAATCGGAGCCCAGTACGCATTCTGTATCTCTACTAGGAGGAGAGAGTCGGGTGTACGACACGGCCAGCAAACGCGCCGGAACGAGGGCTGAAGTGAAAGAAACCGGGGGTGCACTTGCTCAGCGTTTCCTGGAGAGCGCTTTCAAGTTTACACTTAAGGATCCTCCGCACGGAAGCATATATTGTATCAGCATCCACCTCTCCGGTCGCGCATCCTAGCGCTGGAGACGTCCAGAGTGCGCATCGAGATGGGAAGAGGGGAAGATGTTGCTCATTGGCGAGGAGCTCGGAAACGCGTCGAGCAGGTGAGTGGGGCAAGGTTGGATGTCTATTCTCGGCGCGCTGGCGTCGTCTACATCGGTACGTGATGCCATCAGGCGACGAACCAATCTAATCTAAGTAATCTCAGGCCATCTAGGTACGAGGAGGGGAGGTGGGGAGTGCCAACAGGCACTACCACAGCGCGACTTTTCAACACACGAGAGGAAATAGATTTGCAGTGTCGGTGATATCCATATTCCGTGTGCGACCGTCGTTCCCAAGTATTTATAACTTGACACAATCAACCAACCCATCATCGGACATCTCGAAGACTTTGCACCTTACGTTGTGCTTCAGATTCTGTCAAGGAGATATTCTTGGAACGGACTGGGAAGGTTATGACACGAGAGATAAGCGCTCGTGCCCCCGAGGTTTTGGCGCCCGCCCAGAGTGTACGTGTGAAAGGCCCGGCGAGCCAGAGACAGTATCGGAAGTTTACCCACTCTGTGAATACCTACGGGATCTTCGGAGAGTGTGATGCTTTGTATATGTAATAGTTGCAGCGGCTCGGATAGTTTGGCGCCCGCCGCCCAGAGTGGACTCTTCAATTCAAATTGCGCGTGGAAGACTGGATGGCTTATCCTGGATATTGCATTGGATGATAATGGGTGTGGGTATCTATTATTACGATGATGAGGCCTGAGGGTGTCGGTCGAGTTGCATGCAACTGTGGCTTGGTTATGTGTATCCGAATGAGTACGCGTCAGCATTTAGGTGTTGAGCTAGAGCTAGAAGAAGCCAAGTAGAGCCAAGTGCGGCCCCGCTTTCAAGTTCCACTTCACCCTTTCTCGTTCCGGCACGTTTGCTGGCTGTGTCGTCCACCCGACTCTCGCCTCGTACAGCTACAGAGTGCGGTACTAGGCTCCGATTTTCGGCCTTGCTGAATATCGATCCGAGCGACTCAGCGGTGCTCAGCGTTTCCTGGAGCTCCGAGCGCGCTTTCAAGTTTACTAATTAAGGATCCGAATCCGCACAGAAAGCCCTCAATGTATCAGCATCCACCTCTCCGTCTTGCATCCGAGGACGACTTTTCAACACACTTTCCTCTTGAAGAGTCAACCAACCCATCGACCGACGACATCTCGAAGACTTTGCACCTTACCTTGTGCTCCAGATTCTGTCAAGGAGATAGATATTCTTGGAACGGACTGGGAAGGTTATGACACGAGAGATAAGCGCTCGTGCCCCCGAGGGTTTGGCGCCCGCCCAGAGTGTGCGTGTGAAAGGCCCGGCGAGACAGAGACAGTACAGTACTTGTCGGAAGTTTACTTACTCTCTCTGTGAATACTGCGGGATCTTCGGAGAGTGTGATGTTTTGTATATGCAATGGCTGTTACTTAGTTTACTAAGATATGTGTCGGAGTTTGGCGGAGGGGGAGCTAGAAGAACCCAAGTGCACCGTCCCCGCTTTCATGTTCCACTTCAGCCTTCAAGTTCCTCGAGCTCGGTCCGGCATGGGCATGTTTGCTGGCTGTGTCTTCCGCCCGACTCTCGCCTCCTAGTCTAAACCGAGAGTTCGCAGCCTCCGAGTTGCGGACTTTCTCGTGTACTTCGGTTGTGTTTGGGCTGAGTATCGAGCCGAGCGAGTCTGTGAGGGTGCTCAGCGTTTCTTGGAGTACGTTTTCAATTTTGCTACTTAGCGGAGACGTTAGTTCGAAGGGAACTGGGAGAATTGAAGTGGAGTGGAAGTACCTGGGGCTTGTGCTCTGGTTCGCGGTATCGTTGGTTGACTGGGCGTTGGAGTGGGACGCGGAGGCGATGAGGGATGTTGGGTTGTGCGGGTGGGTAGACATCGTGGTTTTGTGTGTGGCGGGATGGTTGGGAGGATGGTTGGGAGGATGGTTGGGAGGATGGTTGGGTTGAGGATGCTTAGAGGAAGAAGTGTGGAGTGACCTTAGGGAGGATGTATTATACCCACACTCGTGATGGTGGGTATACTTACGGGATGGACGGACGATCTTCAATCTGTTAGGGAATTGGGGTTCGCGCAACGGTGGCCTGATAGATGTTGAAGGTTGAGTGAGCAAGCGGTCGGTCTCCCTTCGACGCCCCGTATCCACTCAAATAGGTAGACAGGCGCCCTTCTGGTGGCAAGGACGAGTATGTACCGTCCCCCTCCCCGAAGCATTTCGTCATAGCTTCATCGGCGCATTTCCCGCCACGCACCCTCGAAGCTCATCGCTCCACAGATGCTTAAAGACAGCAATCAGGGGTCCTTCTTTTCAACAGGACAACGCGGTCACACAACTTGGAGTGTGCCAACGCCTGTGTGAAGGGGTACAGTGTATGGACGTCATCGACGAGGTAATGAGGGTACTTTGTTCACTTCGATTGTGTTTCACATTCACGCTCAATGGGGGCCCAGTTTACAGCGCGTACGGCGAACGTTGCTGCAGTGACAAGATCGGTGCTTGGAGGTCTTTGTGTGCGGAGGGACTGAGACGATGGTGGAGGAAAGCGCCCCGGCCGCCTTCAGGGGCTTAGACGCCGAAGATTTGGAAATAGATCCGGCAAGGCGGACTCGGACAGTGACGTCGTCGCCGCGGACGAGCTTCGCCAAAGGACCCGGCGCGTTATTTCCTGAGACTCTGCAGCCTTCAGTCCTGTATATCCCTGGGCAGAGTCAAAGGGCAGTAGCACATAGAGCATGAGAAGGGCAAGGGCGCATAACAGCGAGTTGCACGGGCCAAGAAAGGCCCGGAGGGAGTGATCGCGGCGTACGGGGCTCATGAATTTTATGTAATCAGACCGAAAACTGGCTCCCAAACCGTTCTTCCCTCCTCCCCTCATCATCTCCTCTCTCTCCTCGCTCAACGCGACGGCGACGACGCTCTCTCCCACCTCCTCTCCGAAGCATTCCTTCCCACGATGTCCGGTGTTTGGTCGAGCTACCTCGGAACCGACGAGGGAAATGGCGCTGCAGGAGCGCGAAAGCAGCAACCGCGGCGGCACGAAGCCCAGGGCTCCGGAGGCTCGTATCAGGCGTTGGAACAGCCCCAGATCGAGCGCCCACCACCGAGTAGAGATTACCAGAGGGACGGACGGAGGGTCTCGAGGCTGTCTCCGGAGAACCAGGAGCTCCTCGGAGCTGGGCCTGAGTACTACCGCGAGTCGGTCTACTCGAGTGCATCCATGGTGAGGACCTCTCTCTGCTGTCTTATCTGGGAAGGGCGCTAAAGAAATCTTCATTCACACCGTCATAATACATTTACGTCCCCGTCGCCGTCGACCACTTCTTTTGTCTGCCATCATAACGCAATACTCGCCCACTTCCACCTTCTCCTCTCCTTCTTTCCCCCACACCAACGTCCGCACATCCCGTGCCCTCGGCTCACGCTTTGACTCTGATCGACACACGGCCCACTGACGTCGACGCTAACTCAATTCACCCTGTTGCCTTCTTAACGTCACCATACAATTGTCGCCGTACGTCGCCGTCCCGCCGACTACTTCATTTGTGTGCCATCATAATGCAATATCCGCCCACTTGCACTCCATTCCTCTCCTTTCCCCCTTCCCCCACGCCAACATCTGCCCATCCCGCGCCCTTGGCACGCGCTTGCACTATCGACACACACTGATCGACACCGGGGCCACTGTGACGTCGACGCTAACTCAATTCACCCTTTCGCGGGTTGGCTTGGCGCATACTACTCATGTCGTAATCGCGACTACCTCACGCCTACATATACTCGTCGCGCCTTCTCTCCGGGATCCCCTGTTGCTGTCGCCCACCACCCTCCTTTGCATTCCCTCGCACCCTTCCTTCACTTCCTTCCCTCCCTTCCCTCCTCTCCCCTCCCTTCCTCGCTTGCCTCGCCTCGCCTCGTGTTCCGTTTACTTTCCCCCGGCTGATTACCTCGACGGCGGACGCAAATTGGCTCTACATTTCTCCGGGATCCCCTGTTGCTGTCACCCAACCACCATCGCCCACTACCCTCTGTGCGTTTCCCTCGCGCGCTTCTTTCCCTCTTTCCCTTCCTTTCTCCCCTCCCTCCCTTTCTCCCCTCCCTCCTTGTCTCCCCTCCCTCCTTGTCTCCCCTCCCTCCTTGTCTCCCCTCCCTCCTTGTCTCCCCTCCCTCCTTTTCGCCTTCCTCGCCTCGTGTTACTCGCGACCACCTACATATACTCGCACCTTCTCTCCGGGATCCCCTGTTGCTGTCACTGAACCACCGTCGCCCACCACCCTCCTGTGCATTCACTCGCACTCTTCCCTTTCTCCACTCCCCTCCCTCCTTCTCGCCTCGTGTTACGGTTTGCTTTCCCCCCCGGTGATTACCTCGGCCGCAAATTGGCTTTACATTTCGACCTCGACCTCCATCTGGGTTCCTCGGTGTAGATGCCAGACACAGGGTAAGTCAATCTATCTTTCATCCCATCCAGCCACTCGGCATCTGGAGCGAGCCAAAAGGCAACCTGGCGATCAGTAGTACCGCCTCGCAGGCCACAGTGCTGTGACCCACTCGGCGTCCCAGGACTCCCGGGATTTCGAAACGACGGACGAACGGCAACTCGTTGTTTGGTCTGTGTGTTCCAGGCGCGGCGGCCTGCCTGGCGCTTGGACTCAGCAGCTGGGGTGATATGGCCAGCTCCAGAGGTTCCCAGTGGGGAACGGGCGAGTCCACGATGGTCTTGTCCTTTCTGTGTTTCAGGGACCCCGACCTCTTCTTTCCTATCCAGCTCTTCCAGGAGCGCTTCGTATTGACGCGGGCGAGGTTGAGCAAGTGCTGGTCGTCGGGTGTCTGGATGTGGAGGCTCCGAGTCCCGGACTCGTTGGAAGAGTCGGAGGAGTGCGACGAGGGGTCGGTGCTCCCTGAGCTGAGGTGGGGAGTGAGAAGGAGGAGGAGGCGGGGCTCCTCACTGTTGTGGATGTGTGGGCGAGAAAGGGGATGGTGAGGGGCTTGAACCACGGACGCCGCCCGGGCTCCAATGCTTGACGGCGGCGAGATGGAAGGGTTACGCTGGAGCGGCAGGATGACTTATCTGCCCGCCAACTGCCCGCCTGCGATGATGAGCAAGTCGCGGGCTAACGACCGTCTGACGCACCCAGCGTCCTTGAACTATCCAATTAGGGTAATAGGGCGGGGTACGGCACCGCACCAGAGTGGTCCTCAGACTAAAGCGACGAGCGGAAATTGCCGCTCGTCGTTCGTCGTTCGTTTATGTCGGGAATTCGAACGCCCTCCAGCGTCCCGGGGCTCGCTCGTTCGATCGAAACCTGGCGATTGATCAGTAGTATGTAGTACTGCCTCGCAGGCCACACAACCCCGGTGAAACGGGGACACTGTGACCCAGCGCTCGCTCGCTCGATCGAGTTTTGCCTTTGCTCGACGCCGCATGATGATGGATGGCTGACGACTTTCTCTTTACTCCAGACCATCACCACGAACGTCAACCTCCTCGCAGGCAGCCTCCTCTCGCCCCATCATACAGACGCCCTCCCCAGAATCGAGCGCCAACCACTCCACCTCCCCCACACCCGTCCGCGACCCACGGTCCACCAGCGCAAACGCCAACGCAACTTACACAACGATTCCGCGGTCACGGCTCGTACCCGAAGGCACAGAATACCAACCCCAAAACATGTCCCCGCTCAACCCTCCTCAGCCACCTTTCCTGCATCGCGACACGACCCCAAGCCCAACGCCCTCGCGGCTGAGCGCCATCCCCATCCTGGGTGCGTCCACGAGTAGCGCTGCGATCCCGAGGAACCTCAGCTACGACGCAGGCATCGCCGGGCTGGCGAGTCTGCCGAGCGGCGGGAGCAGCGTGTCGCTGAGCGTCAACTACCTGCCGTCGAAGTTCAGTTCTGGGATGTTGAGTCTCGAGGCGCGGGAGGGCGCGAGGCGCAGGCGGGGCGGGGGGATTAAGGGTGGGGTAGTGGGTGGGGTGCGGATTCCGAAGATGGGCGGGGGGAGGGAGGCGTTTGGGCGTGACCAGGCGCGGATGGCGGGGGAGGACGACGAGGATGAGGACGATGAGTTTCGGGGCGCGGAGACGAGTGGGGAGACGGCGTCCTCGGGGCTTTCGTCTTTGTTCTGGAAGAAAAGCCCTGAGAAGAGGATGAGTGGGGGCACGCTGGCGCCGCTGCCGCGGAAGAAGATGCGGTGGAACCGGTTCAAGTGGACGTTGTGCGTTGCGAATACGGTGTTGTCGCTGTACAGCGTCGTGGCGCTTGTGGTGTGTTTGTTGGTGTGGTTTGATGCGTGGACGAGGGCGGATATCGTGCGGGTGGGGAATACGACGGAGCTCGTGATCTCGACGGTCGCGAGTCTCCTTGGCTTGTTTACGAGCCTCATCGGCTGGGCGGGCTTGTTGATGAACAACCGCATGTTCCTGGCGATCTACACGTTCTTGTGTTGGGTCACGTTTGCCTTCCTCGTCGTGCCCGGGTACCTCACCTACAAGAAGCGGGTGTTCAACCTCGAGGGCAAGATCAACGCGCAGTGGTCGAGGTCCCTAGGTGCATCCGGCCGGCTGCGCATCCAGGACCAGCTGGGGTGTTGTGGGTACTACAGCCCGTATGTGGAGGCGACGGTCAGCCAGACGTGTTATTCGAGGAGCATACTGCCTGGGTGTAAGAAGACGTATATGGAGTATGAGGATGGGATTTTGAAGAGGTGGTATATCGCGGTGTTTGCGCTTGTGCCGGTGCATGTGGGGGTTATGGTTGCTGGGCTGTTGTGTTCGAATCATGTTACGTATCGGTTTGGGAAGGGGATGATGCCGAAGGCGTATCGGTTGAGTTTGGGGAGTATGGGGGTTATTATGGATCAGTATGCTCAGTGCGTATCTCTCTCCTCGTTTCTTTCTTAATTCGTTCTTTCTTTCTTTCTTCGTTCGTTTGGGCAGCCGTTGACTTTGTGTGTTTTTATAGTCAACTCGCGGAACAGTATGGCAACGAAGTCGCGACGGATATTATTACGAGGAGCAAGTCGAGCTCGCAGCTGGGCTCGCAGCTCGATGTCGTGCCCAAGATGCCGTATTTGGGGCATAGGCCGTCGAGTACGGGGACGAGTGTGACCAAGATCGAGTCCTACTCGCCGATGAAGTGATTGGGCGAGCGGCATGGGATCTGGTGCAAGCGAGCGAGGGCGAGGGATCGAGGATCTAGGGAAGGAGCGAAGAGGAGCGATAGATCGACGCCTCGGGTCCGGCTGGTTGACGGATGGACGTCCTTCGAAGTTAGATGGTGGATGGTGGACGTGTTGGGCCACGTTCGGTGCTTCTGGTGGTTCTTTGATCTTGGCGGCGATCTGGACGGACTTTTGGCACTCCTTTCTTCGTCTGTTCGGTCGTGGTCCCTTCCGTATGATCGTTCACTCTGGTTGGAGGGATTTCTTGGATAGAATACATAGTACCTAACGCTTCCCTTTATTGTTTACCCTGATCTCCTCACGCGTCTTCGAGTCCTGGCTACCCTTTCACTTCCACTCTTCCACGTCCACATCACTTTCGCTACTTCTTCTACTTCCACCCTTCCCTTCCACTTCCTTTCCCCGCCACGCTTCCGAATCCGAATCCAACTTCTTATCGCAACTTGACCTTCTCCCGATCCGATCCTTTAACTCACATTCACGCCCGCCATCTCATTCACGAAGTTGTTAGTTATCCTTGCCTGGACACTCGCTTCCCCTTCCTCCCTCTCTGGACCTTTCTGAATCTTTCATTTCCTTCCTCTTCATTGACGATGACAAACGAACGACCTGGACTTTTTTCTCTTATCTACATAATCACGACGGCGGCGGCCGCATTATACAGTCACCCGTACGCCTACCCCATACATACATACATATCATCTGTAGCCCAAGTCCTACCAGCACGGTTTCTTCTTTTCGATGCAGAGACAGTTTCGAGTAGTCGTAATTCCTTCCCGTACCCATACCTTACCAGTAGCATTGCATGGACCTGTGACGGACATACATTGTTAGTAACGTTCTATAGAGTTCAGACAACCAGGCATTCATTCATCCATTCTTTCCTTACATGAAACGGACTACGCACGGACGTGAATATGCAAGTGGCTCTCTTTTTTTCCCTTCCTCTCCCCCCTGCCTTTCCCCCCTTTCCTTTCTCACCTATTTTCCCCCACTAAACTACGAATATAAGCCAAACACGAGGTTGAATCAATGGGCGTCTAATCTGCTATCTTCGCGTGTTGGTTTCGCGCCATTGTGCGATACGTACGGGCCAGAGTGGAAGGCGATGACTGGCACTGCGCAGTGTGCGCTGCGCGCTGATTTGGTCAGTGGCTGTCGTACATCGAAGGTTGAGAGAACGTAATTTGCATCCGTTATTTCGGTGCTTTCATTATGGCGGTAGTAAAGTACTGACAGAGATGACGAGAAAGCTTCTGTGGGTACCTGTGAATACTCATCATGATCCGTGTGCAGCGCAATGGGCCCAAGATGGGCCACCGGGTCGACTACGCCTGACGGAGAGGGGATGGAGCGGCCCCACTGTTGGGCGCTTACGGGCGGGTAAGGTGACGTCATGGCGCTTGGTGGATAGCTCCTCTCCAATGTCGCTATGCTGGGAAGCGTCGGGACAACGTCATTGGGGCGCATACGTCAAGGGGGCGGGAAGGGTATATAAGACGGTGTGGGTGGTGGAGGAGGGGCATCCGTCGTTCATTGACACTCATACCATCCACCAACCAACCAATCAACTCAAACCCTCTTAACCACCAAACCTACCATCATAATCATGTCGTCCCCAAGGTACATCCCTTTCCTTACATTGTCTGACATCAGGAGCTCAAGCTAATGCGGTGACTTGATAATCTGTAGCAAGACCTCCGGAGCTTTCCACGAGGCCAAGGGCAACGTGAAGGAGTCGATTGGAAACACATTTGGCTCCGCCAACATGCAGCAGAAGGGTGCTGCTGAGCACCACGCGGGAGAAGCGGAGAAGAACGCTGCCCGTGCGCAGGGGTACGCGGAGGGTGCGGGCGACCGCGTCACTGGGAAGAAGGACCAGGTTGTTGGGGCTGTTACGGGGGATCGGTCGCAGGAGGCTGCAGGTACGCATACGCTTTAATTGTGTGAGTTGAGTGTGGTGCTGATGAGAGATGTAGGCAATTTGCGACAGGAGAAGGGTGATAAGAAGCAGGATGTTAACAGGAAGTTGTTCTGAATCTGAGGGTGCCGAGGTTTTAAAGGATGAATAATTTGTATCATACCACCGTTGTATCAATAATATAGAGCTGTACTTTATCGGATTTGACTGACCTGGTGCTTGGACGAGAGTTCTGCTCTACCTGCTAGCGGTCGCTATGATTTCGGTTAGCGCTGCAACGGTCCCGGCTCCTGTGGCACCTAGAAAGTTATCTTCTCCTGCTATCGTACCTCCACTTCCTCAGCGCGATATGACTTTCGGCTTCTGAACAGAGATTTAAACCACCTCGGGTCGTGCTTTGCGTACCCATCGTCGCACACCGCTCCCACTTCATCACCATCATACATCCGTTCTGACGAGCGCTTGTTGAATTTGGTAGCTAACCTGTGTGTGGTCGTACGGGCGCTTAAGCAAGCTTCAAGAAGAGTCTGGTTCGATCTGCTTGGATCCAGTTGGTTACGTTCAACCGGACTCCTTTCCCTCCTCTATGCAGTTCCTGTACGGTGGCTGGGAGATATTTAGATGCATCTCGTCTCTGAAATCTGAATCCCCTCGTTTCATTACGTAACAATCTGGGACATTTAACGCGCTGGCAAGTTCAGCGATTAAGCTTGCCCTCTACCATCATCATGGAACCCCCTTTTGCTCAGTTCATTGGCACCAACCACATACCAACCGAAGAAGAACTCGCCGAGATCAAAAAGTTACTTCTACCAGATGATTCGAGGCTCGCAGCCATCGAGCTTGAACTCGAGGACCTTGCGCAAACCGTTGAAAGGCTCAAGAAAGAGAAATCCGCGATCCTCCAGAAGACACGCCATTTGAGGGCGCTCTCGTCTCTCATACGGCGCCTCCCCACACATATCATGGAGGCGATATTCATATACTCCATCCCCGTCGACCCAATTTCTCCAATCAGCGTTGGCGACCCACCCCTCGTCTTCCTGAGGGTGTGCAGGGCCTGGAGGAACATGGCGTTGGAGATGCCCCGTCTGTGGTCGAACTTTAGAGTCTCGGTACCATTGCAACTGATTGAAGAGGAAAACCTTACCAAGGTTGCCTCCTTTCAGTCCGAACTCTCGCGATGGCTAGATCAATCGGGCTCTGTGCCACTTAAAGTCGAAATCCGCCAGCCACATTTCTTTTTGCGCCAGGCATTTCGCCTTGTAGCAGAAAACTCACATCGGTGGGAATCGCTCGACTTCGAGCATTATTCGGCCACTTGCCAGTGGCAGGTCTTTGAAGACATAGATGTTGACAGTCTCGCCGCTCTCAAGTCACTCAGAATCATGGCAGGTGCATTATGGTCCACAAGTTCTCCAGGATACCCAACCTATAGCTCTGGGACAATACCTTTCCTTTACAACCTCTTGAAGGCGCCTAATCTAGAACGACTTCAGATTTGGCATGACGGCAGAACCATTCCCAAACTATCCGAGCTCCCGGTTCACTTCGGAAAGCTCACTTCGCTAACATTGGGCTTCCACGAGCCGTCCTACCGTGCAGACCTTGGTATCGAATTCCATGAGCCAATGTACATCTTCATCCTGCAGATGTTACAACAATGCCACTCGCTGCAGGAATGCAAGCTTTCAGTTCTTCCGTACGTTGGCGACTCCCAATCGGACCAACCCAGCGATGGTAGCATCAACATGTCTCGCACCGTGTCGGTTCCCAGCTTAAAATCGCTCTACCTCGAAGGGTCTAGCACGCAGATGGAGATGGTGATACAGAACATCGACACTCCTGTGCTACACGAGCTTCACTACTACCCCCACTACAAGATGTCCCGCCATTCCTACTGGCCCATCGTCAATTTCCTTCGCATCCATGGCCAGCAAATCCAGACACTTCACATCGACCTACCCGCTCTCTCAGACTCCGACTTCTTTGAATGCATGCACAGTTGCCCGAACCTTAAACAACTGCAACTAGGCCCCACCGCACAGATGTTGCGCGACTCGGCGCCCGAGTCCCCACCCTTGTATATACCCCTGTATAGAAGGACAACCGACCCCACTCCGGCTTTCATATTCACCGACGAGCATCTCAAAGCGCTGACACCCAATGAGGACCCGGTCGACGGATCTAAATGCCTCTGCCCTCATATCGAGATTCTTCGATCGCACGTTAAATCCCGCGTCTCCCCCACCTCCGTCTTGGCGTTTTTAAATGCGAAGGCTCGAAGCCAGAAACCAGGACTCAAAGAGTTGACCATCCGTCAGCTCCCCACTGACTTCCCGTACGCCAACGTCCATATGCACGCAGGAAAGCCAATACACGAAGACCTGGAGAAGTGTAGCTGCGCCCGCGTAACCGGACGGTCGCTGCCGTGTCACGTGCCGCGTGCCGAGCGCCCTGTGACACGGCGATTGCCGGTTTGGGCCCAGGGAACCTCCCACTGGGACCTCCCGGGCCCCCCAGCAGCCAGGGAAAGCGAGGAATGCGCGGATTTTTGCGCAGAATGAGTGTAGAATAGATGAATAAAATGTTTTATGAAGTCTTTGAAGTCCCCTGAGCCATGGGAGGCCGGAAATTCGCTGAAAATCGGGCGAAAATCGTCGAAAATATTCATGGAGATAGAAATCTTGGCTGCCTTTGAGCCATCTTAAGGGAAGGGAGCTCATTAAGATAATATATTACATTGTATCAATGCGTTACACTAATACATGAATGCAAGCCCCAAAGGTGGGAGGGAGAGGGAGGAGGAGGAGGGGCAAGGGGGGAGGAGCTATGCATAATGCCAGAGCCCCATAACCATGCAAGGGGACTCCAGTCTGCCTTTCCCATCGCCTTTGGCATGGCAGACAGGATGCCGGGATAAGGCCATCAATGACAGATTGATGGGGCCTCAGAAATTTAGGTGAGGCCCCAAACGGACAGTCCAACCGTGAAAACGGACGGTCCAATCCATCAAACGGACAGTCCCCATGAGAAAACGGACGGTCCAATGCCAAAATGACAGTCCCGGGACTTTTGGCATGCGTCGGACTGCCTTTTGATGGTCCCGAGCAGTTGCCGGCCTGCCGGGAACCTGCTCCTGCTGGTACCTGGAATGTATCCCTTTGTTGCTCGGGCCCTACTGCTCCGATTTTCACGCTTAAAAGCGCGTTGGAAACGCGTTGGCGTTGGCTTTCAGGTGGTAATGTTTTGGTGAGTATCTGGAGTGGGTTTTCTCATCAAAAATCGAGAAAGCGCACTGCGCCAGAGAATATATGCCACAATACTGAGCGTAGGGCAGAAATCTAAGGTGATCCGAGCAGCGACCAAGCATAGCTACATTTCGATACCAAAACGGCGCCGAAAGACGCGGAATTGATGAAATGCGATGCCTCGCAATGCCCGGAAAATAAACGAGCCCCACTGGCAACTTCCTGTAGCCAATTCCAGGCCGATTTTTACGAAATAAAGCACACCTTGTAGCGTTTTTAAATTCAAATGCTTTTGCACAAAAATTGGGGCTATTCCGGTGAAACCAGGCCAGCTGTCAGACAAATCCCCAGCTGATTTGGTGCAAAACACGTTTTTATGGCCCCCAGTGGGCATTTCAAGAAATTCTGAGTAGGCAAATATATTTAGAGTGCTACAGTACATCCAAAACGCAAAAGACGCCAGCCCAATCCGTCCAGTGGGAGGCCCGGGAGGCCCATCCGAGAAATGCCCCAAGCCCCCAGGCCAACAGGCGCCCGCGGCGAAGTCACGTGCCGCCTTCCAAATCGGGAAGCGGACGGTCGCGCGTCACAGACGGACGGTTGATGTCACATCAGCGTGACGGGACCGTCCGAATCCCGAGAGAAGTTTGTGGAGGCGGGCGTGAATTTGATTTTCGACACTCCTGGATGCTTCGTGCCTACACCGTTCCACGGGGCTACTTTACCGAAGATTGGATACGAAACGGACTTTGGGAGCGGGTATATGTAATTTCTGGAGGCGATCCTTATGCAATATGCAACTCGCTTGGATTGCAGGCTGAGCGCTGATCGCCACTCGGGCGCCTAACTTCTTGTGACAAGTCGCCATAGACAGACTGTTTCTCATTCTGTCTACATAGGCAATATGTTTCTGGCTCGTATTAATTTAGCTGCCGCGTCCATTCGCTCTGGCTATCCTTTCTCGAGACTGGCAATTACCGAATTGCAGTTATCGACACTCGTACCGTCAGATGACCGAGAAAGCTTGGTTCGTTACGTAACGTCGTTATATGGGGGAAGGTTAAACGTTAAACTTCAAGTCGTGCCACTCTTTAGAAGCTTGCCCTCAACGTTCAACTTTCAACTTGCTTTCAACTGTTATCATGGATCCTCCCTTTGCTCAGTTCTTTAACACCAACCACATACCGACCGAGGAAGAGCTAGACCAAATCAATGAACTACTTCGACAAGATAAATCCAGATTGGCCAACATCGAGATAGAACTTCAAGCCCTGGAGAAAGAGAAATCGACGATCCTCAATAGAACCAAGCCACTGAGGGCGCTCACATCTCTTATACGACGCCTTCCCACACCGATCATGGAAGCGATATTCCTTTTCTCGTTCCCCTCCAAGCCGAATTTCCCGAACAGCATTGGTGACCCACCCCTCGTATTCCTCCGTGTGTGCAGGCCCTGGAGAAATATGGCGTTGGAAATGCCACGGCTGTGGACCACCTTTATGGCCACAGTACCCTTTCAACTGTTCCATAATTCTGAAGACGCCCGGATGATCGGAATCCCAGCTTTTGAAGCAGAGCTCTCGCGATGGCTCGAGCGATCGGGTGGCCTTCCACTCACAGTCGAGGCCCACATGCCATATACTATGGGCCCAAGTCCAGTGATGAAAACACTTTCCAGAGTCGCCCAACTTGCAGCGAAGCACTCAAATCGTTGGGAATCGCTTGACCTTGGATTGTGTCCGACGACGTCGAAGGTCTTCAGGAACCTCACCGAACTTACCGCTCTGAAGTCGCTTGTGATCACATCCGATAAACCGCTTTGGCCCGCTTCCACGACGTGGGCGATGCCAGGCAGCTTTGGAACGATATCGGACTGCTACAACCTCTTAAAGGCCCCAAATCTGACGCGACTCCAGCTTTTGGACAAGGGTTCCTCACTTCTACGACTATCAGAGTTCCCAGTCAATCTTGGGAAACTCACCTCCCTAATATTGCGCTACCGGGTATCCGATTTACCGAACCTCTTAAAGACCGCGGAGCCAATGTTCTTGAGGATGCTCCAGCTTTTGCGCCAGTGCAGCTCCCTACAGCAATGCGCGATCACGCTATTGCCCTGCACGGAGCGTGCATCCGCGTTCAGCACGGCGATTTCTCCGGTCGTGATTCCAAACTTGAATTCTTTCTACCTCGAAGGATGTAGTCAGCAGATGGAAATGCTGATACAGAGCATCGACACTCCATCCCTACGCGAACTACACTATCGCCCACATTACTCTCTTTCCCCTCATACTTCTCCTCCCATCGTTGAATTTCTCCGCACCTATGGACGCCAAATCGAAGTACTCCACCTCAGCTTACCCATCATTTCCACTCCTGACTTCTATGCGTGCATACGCAGCTGCCCGAGCTTAAAGCAGTTTGCCCTGGGCCCAAAATTGGAATCCTTGCGGACGGAACATGGTCCGCCCCAATATGGCATATCAGACGAGCCTCCTTTCGTCTTCATGGATGAGCACCTTGAAGCACTGACGCCCGGTGACCCAGGAGACCCTGCAAAATGTCCATGCCCTTGCATCGAAATCCTTCGAATTCACGTAAAGTCGCGCGTTTCTTCCCCCTCAGTCCTCGCCTTCCTGAAGGCTAAAGTCAAAGTCGCCTCCCTCGACCCTAAAAAACGCAATGCAACCCTGAAGGAATTGGCCATCCGCCAACTTGCCCTTGACTTTCCTTATCTAAACATTAGGCTGAAAGGCGGGAAGGAGGAAGTTATGCCAGTTGTGGATGACCTGAAGGAATTCGTAGAAGCCGGGGTGAAACTTATCTTCGAGGGCCGCTTTGTGCGCTTCCCGCCCACCCCTTTCTATGGGCCTACCACTCCAAATGTTGGGTACGAGACAGACTTTGCAAGTCCGGATATCTAGTAGGTGGCCTGCTTATTGGGTTATTGTGACGCGTTAACCTGCTGTTAGGTTTCGTGAACTTGCAAGAGGTAGAGATCAGGTACCCCACTGGCAGGCAGTATTTGTCACATCATCGCATTTGTGAGCCTCGGGAGACGAAGTTTAAAGTACTAGTGCACTTGCGTTGAGGGAAGGATGAGGGATTGATGTTCACAGACCTTGCAACGAGTTAAGCGTAAGCCATTTTTGTGTCACGCTGGCAGGTCACATCCACGAGACGTGACATGCGCGGCTAGTTTTGTCACACTTTCTGCACGGCTTCGTTTCGTCCCGCCACGACCGTCTTCCCTGCACTGCCAGGACGCTGTACTCCCTGAGCGACTCAATCCAAACCTTCAAAGCGGTTTAACTGTACCGCCTCACAAGATGGACTCTACGCAAGACCCAGCTCCATCTGCTGGCAGCTTTCGATTTTCCTCGGAAATCATCATGCACATTATTCGATTCTTAGGTCCAAAGGACATTTTATCAATGCGAAAGGTATATATCTCTCTCAGAATACTCTAATTATAACTCAAGCCGCGTCAGGCGTGTCGCATGATGCACAGGGTCACCAAATACCGCGTCGTATGGCTAGAAGCATTAGAACGAGTCTGCGAGGAATACGGGATCTTCAAGCCCACCTTCCCTATGGAGGAGATGTCGCTTCTAGAGTTAGAACACGCTTCGACGGGACCTACCAGATTCCTTAACGGAGTGAAGAGATACCAGCCTGAAGAATTTGTTCGACCCTATCTAACCAGAATGCCACAACTATGTCGGACAAGAAACTCGCACGATAGGTCCTCCGATATTCTCCATCTTGTTCCTGGGGGTCGCTTCCTCTTCACGTCAGGTGTAAACTTGAACACCGTCTGCCTCTTCGACCTTGGGTACAACATGAACGTCCCGGTGAAGTCATTTCCACTCGCAACCCTCGAGGGGTTTGGGGATTTGGGGGCCGTCGCCCCCACAAAGAACGGGAAAGGTTTCGTAATCGCTACACTAAAACTGTCAGTACTCTCTTCCGCCGCGCAGCTATACCCGGCTGAACTAGCTCGTAGGACACCTGATTCCAGAATCCTGTATATACACCAGATCGAGCCAAACAGTCAACCCAAGGACCTGAAATTCTGGTGCATAGGACAGATGGACCTACCACATGGCCTCCTAAACTTTGTTGGCGATATGCACTTGACTTCTACTTTCGTATTCTTCACGCGCAACGATGAATTCGTCCTCTGGAACTGGGCGGAGAACACGGGATGTCGGTGGGACACTTCCAACGAGCTTTCAAGTTACACCACACAAGTAAGCCAGTGGACTCGCGCCCCATAACATAACCTAACAGACTCAAAATCGCACAGTTTTACGTCTTCAAAGACACCGTCCTGGCATGCGGGCGACATGAAGAAATATACGTCTATGATATACCAACTGCGACCTCCCTTTTCATGAAAGACCAAGCGCGACCAGTCCAACTGAACGACCTAAACTCCCTGACAAACGAGCCCAAGGCACTCTTCCCACCCCCTCGGGACTTCAATGGAGAGCTCACCATCAAATTCTGCGCCCCCTCTGTCTGGTGCGAACACCCCCCCCATGACCCCCACATCTGCCTGCTGCATGCAAACGACGACTCGGAGGCACACGACCTCCGGCTCTACTCCGTCAAGCCTTTGAAGGCTCCAGAGAGCGCTTTCTTCCCTCGCTCACTGCCCGTTCCCGGCGGACACATGACCAAGTTCTACGGGGACGGCTATCCGTTTTACGTGGACCATATTTTCCCATCTATATTTCGGTGCGAAGACGAGCTCGTCATATGCACGGTCTCCGACCAGTATACGTTGGTGATGTCGATTTTGCCTGTACCATCCAAGACGATGCTGGAGGAACTCACGCCGACCCATGTCGTTCTCGTACCTGCCCGTTGCCTGATGGAAGGAATCGAACTCTCTCAGTTCGCGTTCTGTCCCATGTCAGGCCGTGCGGTGTATTTTGGATCCTCAGATATGTCAGATGATGTTCAAGTGGCGGACTATCTTCTGCCTCCCTATCCCTCATCCACCACCGCTCCGAATGTCGCAGAAATATAAAGTAAATTACGGGTGTATACAAGGTGTATAACTACATAATTGTAATACCTCTGGACGTAGTCTGTACGCCCAAATGTACTCTCCAGTACGAGAAGTCAATCCGTGCTCAACTCGCACCCCGGTAAGGCGGCTAAGCCGTGAGCGCATGAGCGTCTAAAGGCATTAAGAGATCACGAGCCAACCACGAGGCTGTGACATGCGCGCCTAGCTCAGTCACTGAGCCTCTTTCGCCCCGACCACGACCTCCTACCTTTCACTGCCGGGATTCTCTGTATTGAACCTTCCCCCTAGCGAGTCGTTACGGAACTTGAAAGCGGTATGACTGTACCTTTCCGGGGGATGGACACCAGTATGATGAAAGTTGAGGAAGCTTGCCTGGGGAAGGCCTGACTTTATCTGCTGGTAGATTCCAAATTTCCTCAGAGATCATCATGCACATTCTTCGATTCTTGGGTCCGACAGACATAATCTCAATGCGCAAAGTATGTGTATAGCTCAACCTACCACAATTAATTCTACCTGGATACTCAGCCCTTCGTAGACGTGTCGCATGATGCACAGGATCACCAAGTGCCGCGTTGTATGGCTAGAAGCATTGGAACGAGTCTGCGAGAAATACGGGATCTTCAAACCCACATTTCCCATGGAGGAGATGTCAATTCTGGAGCCAGAACACGCTTCAACGGGGCCCACCAGATTCGTAGAGGGGGTGAAGAGGTACCAGCCTGAAGAGTCTGTTCGACCCTATTTAACCAGGACGCCGCACCTACGGAGGGAAAGGAGCTCGTACGATAGCTTTGCGCACGATGCGTTCCAGCTTGTTCCTGGGGGCCGGTTTCTCTTTACTTCGGCGCTAGACACTGTCTGTCTCTTTGACCTGGGGTACAACATGAACGTCCCGGTGAAGCCCTCTCCACTCGCGGTCCTAGATAACTTCGGGGAATTAAGAGCCATCGCCCCCACAAAGAACCGGAAAAAGCTCCTCGTCGCGACGCTGAAGTGGTTAGTGCATTACTCCTTCCAGGTCTAAATTCAACTGAAACGACGAGCAGGTCCCTGCCCGGTACACCTCTGTCCAGAATCCTGTATATACACCAAATCAACCCAAATCGCCGAGGTCAAGATCTAACGTTCCACTGCAAAGGAAGCTTGGAGATCCACCGGGCTCAGGATGCCACCCTTATGGGCGATATTCACTTGACTTCTACCTTCGCCTTCTTCAAGCGCACCCAGGAGTTCGTCCTCTGGGATTGGGCGGGGAACAGGGGCTGTCGATGGCCCGCCACCTCGGTTCACTACACGCAGGTGAGTCACTGGGTATCCAGGTTCAAAGACCCGATAAGCTATAAAGCTAAATCGCTCAGTTTCACGCCTTTAAAGACACACTCCTGGCAGGCGGGTTAAACGAACACACATACCACTACGATTTACCAGCCGCAACCTCCATCGATGTCACAGACCCAGCGCAACCGGGCCATCTGGACGACTTGGAGTCCCTAACACACGAGCCCAAGGCATCTCTCCCACCACCCGACGGTGAGCACAACCACGTCGCCCTAAGTGGCCTTTCCGTTTGGTGCGAAACAGCCCCCTCGATCCCCACGTCTGCTTGATATACCCGAACGACGGGTTATCCTACCTCCAGCTCTATTCAATCAAACCCCTGAATGTTCCAGAGAGCCCATTCCTCCCTCGCTCACTTCCCGTGCCCGGCGGGTACACAACTAAATTCTACGGGGACAACCATCCATCATCTTCGTTCTACCAGGCCCTGCCATCTCTATTCCGGTGCGAAGACGAGCTCGCCATATGCACGAGCTCCGACCAGGGCGGGTTGCTACTGTCGATCCTGCCGGTGCCATCCAAGGCAACGCTAGAGGAAATCACGCTTGAATCACGCCGACCACCGTCGTCCTCGTCCCTTCGGGTAGCCTGATGGAAGAGATCGAGCCCAATCAGTTCGCCTTCTGTCCTTTGTCAGGCCGCGCGGTGTATTTCGGATCCTCGGGGATGTCAGACGACGTCCAAGTAGTGGACTATCTTCTCCCTCCGGAGGAGCCGCTCCAGGAGCTTTGATCGCGCACTGAGCATCGTGGACGATGTAGCTCCCGCACAACTCTGAAGCCAACACTCACTGGGTCCGTGGACAGTCGGCTGATCCGATTGAAAATACATACACGCTCTTTGTTACTTCCCCGCGGCCCATCTTATTGCTCAGCCATGTAGAGAGTAACCACGGTCAAACCACGGTGAACAAGCTTACTTCTAAGGTGCCCTGCACACCCAAAAGAAATGCCAAAATGTACGCCCAGGTGCACGCATTGAAAGCCAAATGTAGCGCCCTGAGCACTCAAATACTCACTGACCTTCCCCAATCGCCTTTGCGCGTTCCCTCAACGCTTCGCCACACACCCTCCAATTCTTTCTGCGAAAAGACCCTCAGAGGGTGCTTTCGCAGATTCTGTTTTGGCACCATATTAATTCTACCAAAACAAACGTTCGAAACAACGCCAAAACAGCGACGAAGCTACTTCGCCGCACTGAAAGAGTTGATCCTCTATCAGCTCCCTATCGACTTTCCTTTCGTCAAATCTCGCATGTGCAGTAGAAAAGAAGAAGGAAATAACATGGCAGAAGACCTGAAGGAGTTCGTGGAGGCAGGTGTGAGTTTGGTGTTTGAGGCACCTAGGCAGGTCGTACCAACACCGTTCTATGGACCTACATTGCCGACGGTTGGATACGAAACGGACTTTGGGGGTGCGTATATCTAGATTGGTACTTGACCCCCCTTTTATCGGCTGTGAAGCTAATAGGTCGTCAGATATGTCGAGTATATTAAATAAGCCAGGAGAAGCCCGGAAAGGAGCAGGTGCACCGTGCAATAAATGCAGCACAGGCGTCACCGGGACATTGAGAACTGGGATGTTACATGTGCTATAAATTGTTTTGGACTGGATCTAGGCGAGTGTATAAAGTTAGCTGAGGGTTCGTTGGAATTCGCAGCGATCGTGCACGGGCGCTTAATTTATATCTCTCATATTTGAAGCCTAAGTAGTCCTGAAAGGGCTAGTTTCACCGCATAGTCTGTGTCGTGTACTGTAGGTACGTCTATCTCAGCGAAGTACCCCAATCCTCCTAGAGGTATCTCTCGCGACGTTGTTCTCTTTCTCCATTGCCAAAAACAATTGGCCCTCTGGGCAGTCCTGGGCACTCCAGCGGCATGCCTCATATATACGCATCGTTGTGCTTGTCTGCTTCCCACAAATATACACCTGAATATTTGCTGAATATATATCATGAAGTCCCGATCCCCAATCGGTCGAAATTAGACAGTACCTCCACTGAGTCACGCCCCTCCGTGTCCTCCCCAGACTATGGCTCTCGGGATTTTATGAGTTTTTGATAGACCTTCCGGGCAATGACTTACCGAGGGTGTCAACTTTTGAGAGTATCTGCCCAGATGAGTCCCTGCGAGTCAGACGACGTGCATGTTTAGCATCAGTCACAGTTACAGGGCCAGGTCAGCCAAGTCGCGAAGAGTCAAACAGGAGTCAGCTTAGAGCTAAGTCAGAATATCATGATTAGTTTCGGCGCAACAGACAGTACCGAAAGAAGACATACATCGCAGTCCGCAATTTACAAAAGCAAGTCACCACTGAGTGAACCGTCAACGGTCAGCGCAATCTATAAGTATAATCCCAGACCTCCACATCGTCGCCCCACCGGTACTCACTGCTCAAAATTCCTGTTGCAGACTACAACCCTGTGCGTAGCACAATATCCACCTCTTCACTTTACAGAGGGAGAAGCCCTAATTCAACTATACAAAGAAAACAAACCATATACCCGACCGACTAACAAGATGTGAGGACTCCTGGAGGACAAGTAAGTGCACCACAGTGGGGCCTGGGCAGGTAGACAAAGCCGTGAGGAGACACTGGGCCCGGACTCACATGTACATTACATAACAGATCCAGATATAGCATTTACCCCAAAAGGAGCGAACCTTCCTAATATGGTCATGTATTTTGATGGACCGCGAAAATTTTGGACGTACGCAGACAAAACCTTCCCACTTTTCAAGTGTCCAGGAATTGCCAGCTTGAAGGTTTCGTGGGAGGCGCATTATTACGTAACGACACGAGAAGATTCTGGAAGACATGCAATTGGAAGCTCTTCCCAAGCTTGTCCGCAACCGTCATCATGGACCCTTTCGCTCAATACCTCAACACTAATCACATACCGACGGAGGAAGAGCTTGTCGAGCTCAAGAAAGTCCTTTTACCAGATGAAACTAGACTCGCCAGCATCGAAATCGAACTTGAGGACCTCGCACGGGCCATGGAAAAACTCAAGGAAGAAAAGGCCACAATCCTCCTGAGAACTCGAGCTCTGAGAGCATTGACATCCCTTATACGACGCCTCCCCACACCGATCATGGAAGCGATATTTCTCTTTTCGTTTCCCTCCAAGCCGATTTCCCCGATTAGCATCAGCGACCCACCACTCGTGTTCCTTCGTGTGTGCAGGCCCTGGAGAAATATGGCAATGGAAATGCCTCGGCTCTGGGCTGACTTTACGGCCACGGTACCCTTCCAGCTATTCCATACGAAGATGACTGCCGTCCGCTCTTTCGAAGCAGAGCTATCGCGATGGCTCGAACGATCGGGTTGTCTACCACTTACAGTCCAGGCCCACATGCCGTATGGTTTTGGGCCAAGTCCAGTGATGGAAGCACTTTCCAGAGTCGCTCGCCTTGCAGCAAAGCACTCGGACCGCTGGGAATCGCTTGACTTCAAATTATGTCGAAGCACGTTGACGGCTTTCAGGAACATCACCGAACTCACCGCTCTGAAATCGCTTGTGATCACGTCCGACAGCGTCCTTTGGCCTGCTGATCCCATAACAGATCCCACTCCCTTCCCGTCCCAAACGATATCCGACTGCTACAACCTCTTAAAGGCCCCAAATCTAACGCGCCTTCAGCTCTGGCACAACGGCTCTTCACTTCTGCGACTATCAGAGTTCCCGGCTAAACTTGGAAGACTCACCCACCTAACCTTCAGATTGGACCGCCGAAATATTAGATCATATGACCGGGAGACCGATGAACCAATGTTCTTGAGGATGGTCGAGCTGTTGCGCCAATGCAGCTCTCTACAGAAATGCGCTCTCACACTTTCGCCGTGCATGGAGAATGGAGCCGCGTTCAGCGCCGCACTTTCTCCAGCGGCGGTTGTTCCGAACTTGGAATCTTTCTATCTCGAAGGCTGTAGTAAGCAGATGGAAATGCTGATACAGAGCATCCACACTCCAGCCCTACGCGAGCTACACTATTACCCTGATTACTCCATTTCCCCCCATTCCTACTCTCCCATCCTCAATTTTCTTCGCACCTCCGGTCACCAGGTCGAGGTGCTTCACCTCGACCAGCCGACCCTCTCTACCCCTGGATTTTACGCCTGCATGCACAGCTGCCCGAACCTGAAGCAGCTTGAGTTGGGCCCAAAGCTGGAAGCCTTGCGCATGAAAGATGGCCCACCTCCATATATAACGTCACACGACCCTCTTTTCGTCTTCCTGGACGAGCATCTGGGAGCGATGACACCGGTTGACTCAGACAGTTCAAGCTGCTCATGCCCTCGTATCGAAATCCTTCGATTACACGTGAAGTCGCGCGTCTCTCCCTCCTCAGTCATCACCTTCCTAAAAGCTAAAGTCAAAACCACCACCTTCGACCTGCAAGAAAGCAATAGGACCCTAAAGGAATTGACCATGCGCCAACTTCCCCTTGGCTTTCCTTATCTGAACATCACGCTGAAAGCCGAGAAGGAGGAAATCATGCCAATTGCGGATGATTTAAAGGAATTCGTGGAAGCGGGGGTGAAGCTCACCTTGGATGGCCCGTCTACGATTTTTGCACCCACGCCTTTCTATGGGCCTACCTCTCCAAAGGTTGGATACGAGACGGACTTCGAAAGTGCGGATATCTAGTAGGTGGCCCTGCTTATGGGCTCTTGTGACGCGTTAACGTGCTGTTAGGTTTCGTGAATTTACAAGAGGTCGAGATCAGGTAGCCCACTGGCAGGCAGTATTTGTCACGTCGTCGCATTTGTGAGTCTCGGGAGACGAAGCTTAAAGTACTAGTGCAGTTGCGTTGAGGGCAGGATGAAGGATTGATACTCCGGGCTCGAAACTAGCGTAGACTATGTCTGAACAGTCAGTTCTCAGATCTTACTACGAGTTACGAGTTAAGGGTCGAGAGTGACTCAAGACTTTTCACTCGATCGTCGAACTAAGTATAAGAAGCACAAAATGAGAAGCAAAATGAACACATTCCTTCTAGCCGACTTGAACGACTGACCTCGTCATTACTAGTGACGCGCTCTACCAACTGAGCTAAGAAGGATCGATACACCCAGTGACCCACGGGCGCCAATCATACCAAGTCACGTTTCTATCGGGAACAATTTGAGGCGAGTTTTAGTTTGACCGGCAACTTGAAGTGGTGGTCTCGTTCTTCCCTTTCCACAACCTCGCCTTTGGCAAGACCCACCCATCAAGATTTCCGCGTTCCGCTTCATGAGTCCAAAGCCATGACGAACACACAGAAGCGTAGCGAAGGGGGGCACTTCTCCAACCTGCCCATGGACATAGTGTTCCAAATTCTACAACATCTAGACCCGCTGGACATTGTCGCGATGCGAGCGGTACGCCAGTCTGTTCTTCATGTGTGGTAGATTAACCAACTGCTTCTAAAGACATGCCGCTCTCTACACGTCGCAACCTCAGAGAGAATTGTCTGGTTGTCAGTATTGGACCGCATTTGCGAACGCTATGGAATCTTCAAGCCTACATTTCCCTTCGAAGAGATGTCACTCGCCCAGCTGGAACATGCTGCATTCTCCTCGTCACGCTTCGTCAAAACTGTCCAGAGGTTTGACCCTGGGCCTTTGGGAGACAACTGCGCTCCGGTGTACCAGCACCGAACTATCAAATCCCCACGAAATGCTGACGGGAAGGGCCGTCTCTTCCTCATTCCAGGCGGGCGGTTTCTCTTGACATCGGGGACAGAAATACGTCTATGGGACCTTGGCCACAGCTCCGAACCATACCATGTGAAGCCGCGTGTTATTGCGAGGACGGAAGACGGCTCCGCGCTTGCCGCCGTCTGTCCGAGCGACGATGGCAAAGGCCTCGTCGTCGCGGCCACCTCCAGGTCTGTTAGAGCGCCCTTCTCCAACACTCCTTGTTCTCACATTATTCTAGTGCTGACCGCCGCTCCACGCTGAGGATCTACGAAATCGATATTCAGTGCAACAGCCCGGCTTTCTCGAAAGCAGCTGAGCTCGCCTTCGACGACATCCCGCATTTCAGCTCCCTCATGAACTTCCATCTGACAAGTTCTAATATCGTAATTCACTGTCGAACATATTTCGCTTCCTGGAACTGGAAGGAAAGAACGGGCTGCAAATGGCCTATCGGGAAAGAAGAAATATCTGATCTATCGGTTCGTCATTACATCTCCGTTCCCTTTGCGGGGTACGAGACGCTCACCTCCGCGAATAGATATACGGCATCGATGATACAGTCATCGTGTTTGACAACGACAACCAGTTCAATATCTGGGATGTCCCGGACCACTCCCAGTTATCCCAGCCAAGCAGCAACGACCTCGCCAACAAACCGAGGAGGCCAAAACGCTTTCACCGCCCAGCGAAAACCCCAGCACTAGCCACGCACTGGAATACGATCTTCTCTGGGACGCCCGTCTGGCAGCGGCACCTCCCTCCTTACCTTTGCACCATGTCAGTCGATGGACGCACGGACGATCTACAGGGCAACGAACTCGCGCTATACTCCCTCCAGCAGCACGTCAAGGGCGCGTCATTCATGCCCATGTATACCCCAGTGCTTCAGCGAAAAGCGAAGGCGGTATTCAGCGACTATTACGAGCGCGTCAGTGAACTCGTCTCCCCGCTATATCAATCTGGCGACCACCTGGTCTTTTGTGCGTCCAGTAGCCAAAGCGAGGCTACCCTGGTAGCTGCGATGCCTATTCCGAAGGAGTACTCGAAGGAACCTATCCCCATCTCCTACATGATGCTCTCGGATGGGTTGGGTGGGACCTTTAACCATTTCATCACAGTCCACAACGGGTTCTGCCCGATGTCCGGACGCCTCGCATACGCTCGGGAGGGAGTAGACGAAATCGTCATACTTGACTACCTTCCCCTTTTCTCAGACAAAAGAAGGTAGTTTTGGGTAGGCGAGGAGAAAAGATGGTTCTCGGGTTGCAATATGTAGGTATAAAATATCTGTAAATAATCATAGATAGAACGGAATGCCGTAGACTACTGGAGCTGCACCCGTAAGATATTTCAGCTTGCATACTTCACGAGACTGGGCCACAGCCGTGATAACCGACGGCGAGGAGCTCGCAGTGCTGGATCCAAGAGAACCGTTGAGGCCGATCTTGTCGAATACTGCCATCGAGAACTTGTCGATGTCTCTATCAGTAACATCCCAAAGATTGGCGATGAGAGTCGGGCTAAAGGCAGAGGAATCAATTTGACGCGGTAATCGCAACACTGGAAGGAAAGGGCGTACCATCCACCGAGCATGTAGTTGTACGGGGTCCCGATACGATCGTAGTCACCCATCTCCTTCAATGCACCTGAAGAACATCCCCAGAGCATCGTCACGGCACAGGTAGGTAAGCCGCGAATACGCTGTGAGCGGATATACTGCTCGCCACCCCCGTGACCGAAGTATCTACACGCAACGTCAGTATAATGAGCAAGATCCAATAGGAGTAATACACATACACAACAAGGTCCCGCTGCCTCAGAGCATCAGAGAACTGCTGCTCTGTAACGGCCTGCCCGACGACACCATCCCAGCCCAGCTTCTTCATACCATCGACCCAGTCTTTGAACCTCCCCTGCGTCTTCGTCAAATCCCCACTAGGATTTAAGATATAGTATCCGTTCTTGGCGTTCACAGCGGCAGTTCCATCCGCCCTGCCCTCCAGCCCATTCTGTTCTCGCTTCAAGGAGGCAAACGCGATACGATCGTGGAGGAAGTCAATGCAAGGAATCCGGCTCACGCTTCTCCCCCTCAAACTCGGCAGACTTTCCCACGGGAGCCCCTGCACATTCTTATCGAGTACAAGGAAAATGTGCTCCTCCTCTTCCCGTGGAACCGGCTTCGCGCGACTCGCGCTCCCCACCTTAGCCCCCTTCGCTCTCTGCAAACGACCATTATGCTCCTCTAAGACTGCGCGCAGGTCGACGACAGCCTGCATCGAGTCAACCTCGGCAGTCACAACGGGAACGCCGTGGAACTGGTATAAATCCAGAATGAAGTAGAGCAAGTCTTCGAGCTCTTCTTCGCGGCATTTGGGCGAGAGCGCGGAGAAGCAGCGGAGCATGGCGTCGTCGAGGTAGACTTGGCTTGGGGCTTGGGATTGCGAGGCCGCTTTCCTGTGCCCTGCGCGCGCCTTGGGCTTCTTGTCTTTGATGTGGAGGTTGCGTTGGAAGACTTTGTCGAATTGGGCTCTCAGGTCGTCGAGCTGTTCGTCGGTAAGGTTTGACCGTGGGCTTAGGATCGTCTATGCAAACTGTCGTCAGGAGGGGTTTAGAAGGTCTGCGGAGACGTAACATACCTTGAAAGCACCCAGCCAACAGAACTCGATATTCTCGAGCAGCTCCTTCAACCGTACGTCCAACGCATTCCGCTCCTTCCACCAATTCGACCTCGCCTCGTCATCGTCCGCCCGAACATGCACAGCCGCCTTCGTACTCTCATTACTCAGCCTTATGATCTCCGTAAACTCAGCAACGGCGTCCTCAAACGACAGATGCTCCTCCTCGTCCCCAGTCCCATTATCGCGCCTCCCCTTCAGAGGCACGCAGAACAACAGCGGCTCCACAGCATCCTCGCCGCACTCCTGCCGGGATATAAGTAAAGTGGACTTGTCCTCGGCGAGGTGGACGTGGATGACAGTCCAGTTCGCCGGCAGGCCCTTCGTCTGGGAGTTACGCAGCGAGTCGGTGTCGAGAAGCTTGGCTTGGTACCTTTCTTGCACCGATTCCCAGTACTCTCGGATGGTCTTCTCGTTCTGCGGGTCTTCGTCGTCGTCGTCGGACTCTATGTCCGAGTCTCCGAGGAGCATGGGGCGGCGGCGGGAAGGCTCCTTGGCTGGCTGAGGTTTGGGCGTGCCGTCCTCCGATATCATAGGCCATTCGAAGTCATCGGATGGCTTCAGAGCCGCAAGCTTCTGTTGTATAGCCTCTAGCATCTCCCTCCGAAGCGTGATGGCGGAGGAGGCGTCTACGAGGGAAGAAAAGTTAAAGAACAATCGCATCAGAGGCGAGAGAACACCGACCAAGCAAAGAGGAAGCATAGTCAGCATTCAACTCGTCCAGTCGCCCGAGAGACGTCTGGAACGCCTTGACGAGGGTAAGCGACACAGCCGCATCTCTGAAATGCAGCACGTCCCCGGTCCTGGACGTCAGCGAGATGCTCTCCTGGAAGTACTTCTCAGCAGAGTCCAACGCGCTCAAGACGTCGTTTATGGGGAGTGCACGTTGCGCATTGTTCTTGCTCGACATGCCCATGGGTATGGCAATGGCTATATTCGAGAAAGTGTCAGAATACGTCGGCGGCGACGGGCACGGGGACGTACTCGACTCCGTCAGAGAGTTTAGGAACATGTCGCTCTGGAATCGTTGATGTACGTTGTGCAAAGTAAGATTGGCCATCAACGAGTTCCTCTGGGCCTAGTCAAGAGTCAGCGTGTGGCCACCACGGACGAGAGTAAGCCATACCTCAATGCGGGACGAAGAAGGCAGCGAGCACAGCTTGTTTAGCAAGCTATCGAACTCCTGGTCCCCATTCTCGCGGCGCAGCCAAACTAAAGGCGTATCAGCACGACCGTCTGTCGACCTTCAAGCCCAACAAGCACTCACTATACCGACACAAAACATTCGACAACAACTCCGGAACAATCGAATCCGTCCCCGCATCCTGCGCTTCCAACGATTTCCTAAGCCTGTGAACACCTCATCAGTATCCATTGACCCCTAAAAAACGCGAAAGCGAAAACAACCCCACTCACCCCGTAACAACCCCATCCAACCTCCTAAAATCCCCATCCAACTCCCTCAACATCTCAAGCGCCCTCACACTCCCCTCACTCGCCGCCTCCCTCTCCTCCGCCCGCTCATCATACCTCGCCCTCACCCTCTGATACTCCACCCCATCCAACATCCCACCGCCTCCCACCCTCCCCGCCGCCTCCCCCAACATTCTTGCCGCCTCCTCCAACCTCCCCAGCCCAAGCTGCACATCCACCATCCTAAGCACCGCGCGCGCCTCGATGACAGGCAGCCCCGCCGCCTCTCCAAGCGTCTGCACCTGTTTCAGGAAATACTCCGCCTCGCGGGGCGAGCCGCGCGTGAGGTAGGCGTCTGCGAGCGAGAAGAGCACGGAGATGAGGCCTTCCATGAATCGCCACTGCAGCTCCGTAGATGTCTTTGAAGAGGTTGCTACTTTCGGTTTGTCTGTGGGCTGGGTTTGGTTGGTGGAGTCGCCTTCGAGATTTGAAGTAGCGGAGGACTCGAAGGGGTTCTGTCCACTCGTATCGGACGAGCCCTTCGAGCTCGAGCTTGAGCGCGCGAGTCGGGCCGTCGTATCGATAGCGCGGTTCCATAGCCGCAGCGATTGCAACAGCGAGCTCAGCGCCAACGTGCCGTCTTCCTACAGAACATATAGATTCAGTAGATGTATATCGAACGCAGGCAGAATGAGGAGCGCACCCTAGCGTTTTGTATGAGTCCAAACACCCGACACGCCATAGCGCTCAACTCAAGCCTCCTCGCCCTCATCTGTATCTTCACGACACTCGACATCCCCCTCTGCTCCCCCACCATCCGATCCGAATGCTCAAACGCCTCCAAATACACCGCCGAACTAACCGCAAAGAAAAGTACCCATCAGCATCCTCCACACCCTCCCAGAACAAAAACCCAAATGCAAGAAAACCTCACCTTCGAGGCACGTCGCCCATAAGCGCCAACGTCTCCGAGAACCGCAGCAGAAAGAACGCAGCCACCTCCGGCGCAGTCTGCCCACTCCGCACAATATCAAGCGCATTCGTAAACACACTCGTTGCGCGCTTCAGTTTACCCAGCTTCGCGTACTCGTACGCCAGCTCCAAACTCGCGATGATCGACTCTATATTCAAGTTAGAGGTTAGATACCCCGCCAGGAGATAGCAGATAAAGTGTCGTGGGAAGCGCACGGACCTTCACTTGCCGACCCAAGCTGTCTCTGTGTCAGCTTGCGCAGGAACGCGAGGAGCTGGAAGCGTGGTAGGACGAGGGAGAGTAGGCCCAGTATCCGCGTCGTTAACACTATCCATCCATTAGCCCCTCAAACAGACTTCATCCAAGACACGAAGAGAAAATGGATACGCACTAAGCAAATCATGAAACCCAGCAAAATTATCAAACGGCATAGCGCCCACCGCCCCCGCACCAATCGACGCCCTCGTCGGCGTCCTCACCGTAACCGTAACAGCTTGCACTATGTACCACACCCAAAATCAAAATCAACATCACCCCTCATACACACGCATAACCGAAGGAAGGAAGGAACGACAACTCACCTGACCGACCCTTCGCCTTGGGCGTAACAGGCACCTTCGTCCTCGGCGCAGGTGCCCTCCTCACGGGGGCCGCCTTCCGGGGCGCGGGCGGCGGACCACCCCTCGTAACCCTCCCCCCACTCCTCGTCGCCCTCGGCGAGCCCACACCACCAACAACGACGCCCGACATCCTCTTCCCCGTCGCTGGGCTACTACTCACTTTACCGTTCTTCGTGAGAGCAGAAGACGAGGTTGTTAAGGCGGCATATTGCGCTGTGTGCATAGATTCGAGGAGGGCAGTCGCAGCCCCGACATGCGCAGAGACGACGGAGAGGACGTCTGAGGGACTGGCGCGGTGCGCGAGGTTCGCAAGCCACAGATGCGCCGAGGCTGCGTACTGCGTCTTGTACACTCCCAGTGCCACATCACAGCCCAGATCCTAGACCAAAAGAAGAAGAATAAGAACAACGATCGCACATATCAGAAAAGAACGGAGATCGAAAGAAGGACGTACGGTTGTAGGCGAAAGCAGCCCAAGAACCTCCACGCCCAACTCCTCAAGCGTCTCAAACTCAATCTCTCTCACAAACGACCCAGGCTCCTCCACATCCCGATAGGCAAACTCCAACGCCCGCAAAAGCACCCTCGCACGGCGCACAGGCATCGCGCACTCCCCCTCCTCCCTCTCTTTCCCCCTTTTCACATCCGTATCTACATCCATCCGCGCATCCTGTTGTGGATCTTGACCTGCGGAAGCGGAACCACCCGCCCCAGCCGCATAAACCCCCAACGCATCCCGCAAAAGCTGCACAAGAACCCCCCTCGCGCCCTCCTTCCACCGGTGGACGAAGAGCGCCTCGTACTGCTGCTCCAGCAGCGCGCCGACGACGCGGGGGTCGAGGGGGGCTGTTTCGTTCTGGTGTGAAGACGCGGTCCTGGCGGGCGGAGGGAGGCGAGAGGAGGACGGGGGAGGGGAGAGTGGGGAGGAGGGAGAGGAGGTGATGATGTGGAGGAGGGAGACTTGGGATGGTGGCAGGAGGAGCTCGCACGCCCCGACGTAGGTCGTACGGTCCAACAACGAAGCAAGGGGTTTAAGCGCGGATGCATCCCCCGAGGAAGAAGAAGACGAAGACGAAGAGAAGAGAGCCGAAAGACAAACAGTATCAGACTCGGAAGCGAGGTTCACACTCCCAAACGGAAAAACGCGTATACAGCTAATGAAAGCGTCATACGAGTTCTTACGGTCGCCGTTCTTGAGGTAGCAGACGGCGAGGAGCTCCCAGCGGCGGTAGAGCTGTTGTTCGAGTTGTACCCACTCTGCCTCCCTTTCTTTCTCTTTGCCCTTCTCTCTCTCATTCCCATTCTCCTTGCCCTTCCCCTTACCCCCGCTCACGATCTCAGACTCGGACTCGGACTTCGTCCTCGCCCGAGCGCGATGCCCCCCCAAAGCCCGCTCCCCAACCTCACACGCCCGCCTCAAAAACGGCACCGCAGCGCCGTAGCGCGAGCCCTGGTAGAGCGCCCCTGCGAGGTTGTAGAACGCGCCGGACACGCAGCGGAGGTAGTTCGGGACGTCCATCTCTTCTTCTCTTCCTTCCTGCTGTTGCTGTCTCCCATCTTCCCCTACTTGATGCTGCGAATTAGAGGCGACAACCGAGAGGATGCCAAGCGCCTCGTCCAGATAGTCATACGCAGGTATATAACTCCCCGGATTTGAGATATCAAGCGTCGTACGTCCCAGAACGAACAACGAGTCCACAGCGCGCGTCGTAACGTCCCCTCTCAGATCCACGTCCATCTATACCATACACCGTCAGTACACATCCACACACCCCACACCACTTCCGAATCCCGAGTTATAGAGTAAAAGAGAGTAGTAGGATAAAGAAATGACGCACCGTTTCGCTGAGTACGACGCGGAGGGTGTCGATGCAAGTCTTCAAAACGCCTCCCACACTCGCTTTAAGAGCGCCTGAAGACCCCTTCGCCTCCAATAACTTATGTAAAGTGCGGCGGAGACGTTCGAGTGCTCGGTCGACCTTGCCTGCGACGCGGAGGAAGTCGGGGTCGGATTTGTAGGGTGCGGTGCATTGGGAGGCGAGGAGGAGGGGTGTTAGTGCTTGTGCGTGGGGGGAGGTGAGGGTAGAGGAGCAGTGTTGGAGTGCTTGGATTAGGGCGTCTACGCGGAGTGGTCGTGTCAGTAGGGATACAGAAAGAGGGGAAGGAGAGGAGGGTGCTACGTACTGTCATCTGAACACGACCCATCCAGGACCCCGTCGGCTTGAGATACGGTCTGAACGAGGGTTGCGTGGACCTTTGTGCCCTCTGATAGAACTTCGCTTAACGTGGGATAGGCTCGTTCGCCTTCCTCCACTGATGGGGGATTTGAAGGGGAAGGCGAAGGCGAGGGAGAATTGGGAGGAGGCGTGTGGTTGTGGTTGTGGGAGGTTGAGGGGACCTTCTGTACTAGACGTGCGATGCGGTCTAAGATGGCGATGTCGCCTGCCTATATAAGTTAACTTCAGCACAAGTCGCAAGGACTCCAATACACAATAGACGACTAGATGGAGGATGAACGCACCCGTTTCGCAAAAGAGATCCAATAATCACAAAACGCAAAGAACTTCGTTCCATCCATGAACGTCCCCGCGTCCGGTCGCGCTCCAGCAGTCCTCACGATCCCCTCCAGCGTCTGCAGCACAATCTCTGCATCCCCCTCATCCTCCTGCTCACTGTTGTGACCCCGAGACTCGATGGAAGACTTGACGAACGACGCAGTGAAGCGCATGGACTGGTCCCAGAAAGAGTCGGGGGCGACGGTGCCGGGGGAGGCGCTGGCGAGGCAGCGCAGGGCGTAGGCACGGAGGGTGTAGGTGGCGTGGTGTGGGCGGGGGGTGGGGTCTTGTTCTCTGCCTTCCTTGGACAACGGTGTCGGCTTGGACGATGACGAAGTGGGTTTGGATGAAGTGGGTTTGGACGAGGATGAAGTGGGTTTGGAGGACGAGGACGTTGGTTTGGAGGAAGGGGGCTTGGATGAAGTGGATGAAGTGGATTTGGAGGCAGGAGGAGAGGGCCGGGCAGAGCAGATCTTCGTGATGGCTGTATAAGCGCGTGTGAGGAGGGAGTCGACGTGTTTTTGGGGGAGGGGGTGGAAGTGCGGCAGCCATTCCAGGATGCTGGGGCTGTTCGGCGATGTGAGGATTAGCGAGAGCTCGGTTATGTCGGATGGGGAGAGGGTGGAGCAGGTTGTTGTGAGGGCGTGGATGAGGTATGTGGAGAGCATTGTGAGGTGCACGGGGTCGGTGGGAGGGTCTGTGGGGAGGGGGAGGGAGAGGAAGGTTACGTTTGAAGGTGTGGGGCTGGGGGAGGGAGGGAGGTGGAGGGCTGCACAGAGTGTTGTACGAGAGTCTTTCAGTGTTTCTCGAGCAGCTTCATGCTATCCCATAACCCAGTCAATTGCATAGTCGGTTCTATCGACGAAAGACGCACCATATCCATCGCAACAAGCTTGCCCACAACACTCAACGCAGCCCTCTCAATCTCCACCGTCGCCCCATCGATACCCCTCAGCACTGCAAGATGCTCCCGACTCGCCGCCGCCAAATGGTTCGCCTCCGCGTTGCGCGAGCGCCATACGCTCGTTGTATTATCGCTGCTCGACTTCTTCCACCCCGTCTGCGCGAGCGCCGACATGCCCTGCATCGCGGCGTTCACGGCGCGCATCGAGTCTGCTCTTACATCTCTGGGGCTCGCAGTGGTAGTAGTAGTGGGAGGGGGCGGGGGGCGGCGGGAGGAGGAGGTGATCTTGAGCTTTGAGGCGAGGGCGTCGGCGAGTTCGTCTGCGCCTGTTGTTTGGGCGGCGCGGGGGCGGCGCGTCGTCGTCGTCGTTGTGGGTTGACGACTCGCAGGCTTCATTGGGGCCTTTGAGGGCGCTGAGGGGGCGGGGGGTTGTCTGGGTCTGCTCATGGCTGTGATACGAGGGCGGTCGGGCTCGGGCTTGGATTTGACAACGCGCCGCGCGCACGTGGATGTCACGCGAGGTGCCGGTGCCGGCCGTGTTCTCCGCGGCATTCGGTCTTCAGTCGTTTTGAGCTCACTCAAACGCTCTCCCACCTCATATGTAAGAGGCAGCCCTCCCGTACGCCGCGATCACTCCCTCCTGTTAGCATATCAGAATCACTACACGATCACGTGTCATGTACAATATCTCTCGTCGTTCGCTGTACTCACAGGTCATACTCTTACCACCATATGACCTGTGAGTACAACTTCATCTCCTCGTTCTATTGCCATGACACTCATGTATTCTGTAGTCTAGCTCATCTAGAACTACAGGTAATAGATACTCTTACCACCATATGACCTTCTAGCTCATCTAGAACTACAGGTTGACAAGTTATGAGCTCTCGCGCTTAGGCGTTCTCGTATCTCGACTACCACCATCTCGCCACAGGGCGATTCGTTTTCTTTCACCTCGCCATAGGGCGATCTTGTCTCTTTCATCATATCGCCAAAGGGCGTTATCTCCAGTCGACTAGTACATTGACGCCGAGGCCCTCTCACGATGGCGCCAACAGTTTCGGCCCAGCCGCGACAGGATCTCGACGACTCTCGTAACGACAACACGCGTAACAGCGGACAACACCAACAGTATGGGATCCATATCCCCACCGGTTCAGGACTTACAGGCACGGACTATCGCGATGAGGAAGAAGACGTCAACGACTGGGACCCCAGCGGAAACGACGACGCCGTTCCTCCTGACCGAGGCCCGGGCGACATAGTCATTGACCAGGAGGAGCTCCTCCAGTTCCGCCAGTGGCGCCAACAACAACAACAGCAACAGCAACAGCAACAGAGGGTCGAGCAGCAGCAACAGCAGGGGGGTAACAATGGTGCGTCGACTCAGCAGGCTTCCAATCCTCTTCCAGTCCGTGACCGTCCTCCACACATTCAACCTTCTCTTTCTTCGTCTCGTATTCAACCTTCTTCTTCTTCGTCTCGTATCCAACCTTCTTCTTCTTCGTCTCGAGTCGGTTTCTCTAGCCAACAGGCTGCCCCTTCACTTTCGGCTCGTACTTCTTTCGATTTGGAGACCGATAGTATCTCGACCATACGCGGACAGCCGGTGCAAACCAGCCAACCCGTACAACCCGTTGTTGAGAATCAACCCATCGGTAACGCCGAGGGGACTCAACTCGTTCATCGTTCTTCTTCTGACGAGGTCTATTTACGTTATCTTGCCCTTGTTGAAAAAGCCTTTGACAAGCACGGTACTATTCCTCCTGAGTTTCAGAGGGCTTTGGACCGTATTGTGCCAGATATTCCCGATTTTCAACCAAAGCGTGCTTCCTCGCCTGCGGCCAAGAGACGTTCACACTCTTCCGATTCTAGTTCTAGTTCCTCTGGCTCAGACAGGAACCGTCGCGATCGTCGTAACCATCGTCGTCGCGATGGAAAGGCTAAGCGCCGGGATCGTTCTCAATCTCGCGACGCGAAGCCTGCACCTAAACTTGATCTCTTTCTTTCTTCTGTTTCTGTTTCTCTTTTGGACTGTTACCTTGATATGGCTAGCGATTATCCTTCTCGTTACAATCCTTTCTACCGCGCTGCTACCCTTCACAAGAAGGCGCAGATGCCCGTTGTTTCTCATATCCCACTTTTGGAGAAGCGGTCCGGCTGGAACGACTGGAACAATGCGGTCGTCGTACTGTTGGAGGAACTAAACCTCACCGGTTTCTTCCTTGATCTCCCTGACCTCCCCTCCTCCACGGTGCCTTGGAAGCGGCCTGTTACCCGTCAAGCCATCAACCGCATCTCCTCCGATGAAGACCGTGTCGCCTACCACATGTGGGGACAGCTGGACGCCATCGCTCGCCATGTTATCGTCACCAGGCTTGGTCGCGAGGTCTACCGCGAGACGGAGAGTCTCCTCCTCTCGTCGTATGCCGAACCTACCAGCTACGAATGGTACACGGCTCTCCGGAACCGGTATGGGCGCTATGACTACGAGTCTGGGGGTGTTGCTTGGAGGCGAGCGGAGGAATTGGTTTGTGGGGCCAACGTTGCCGGCTATCTGTCCAACTATCGCCGATTGGTGCAGGATGTTCACGACTCGGTCTATCCCGTTGCCCCCACCAAGATGATCACGACCTTCCTTCGTGCCTTGCCCTCCTCCCTTCGCTACATCCACGACACTTTCCGCGCTGAGTTCACGTCGACTTCCTGCACGGCCTCCACCCCTCAGCGCCTTCCCGACTTCAAGGACGTCCTCCTTTGGATCGAGCGCGCCGAGAAGGCGAACAACTTGGAGATGTCGGAGTCTCCCGGTCACCGTCGTCCTGCTGCCCACCACGGTCGTCCCGGTGGTGTTCCCCCCTCTGGTCCAAAGCCTTCTCCCTCGCCCAACTTCGTCGGTGCCGCGACTCCCTCTGCCATCAAGGCTCCCGGCGCTCGTCTTGCGGGTCAGGTTTGTTTCGAGTGCGGGAAGGTTGGGCACCAGAAGGCGCAGTGTCCCACTCGACAGGGTGATCGCGCTCGCGCGGGCGTACCTCTCGCTCCGAAAGGGTATCTCGCTGAAGGGGGTGTTGAGGATGACGATGAAGATTCCCTAGCGGCCGCGGAAGAGATGTTACAGGAGGAGGATCGACAGGACGACGACGACTTCGCAGGAGTATTAGAAGATTGGGACGCCATCAAGTTGTACGATATTCATAGTCCAGGTTCCCCGAATGCATTTGCCTTGTCCTCGTATTTCGGCTCTGGCCCGTGTGATCCACCTTTCGTCGGCATGGCTCTCTCTCCCTCGACTTCGTCTTTGTCTCGTCCTCTTGGTCCCCCTCGTCCGCCTCCTCCTTTGCCAGCGCCTCCTGCCAAACCGTCTGCTCTTGCTCGTCGGTATCTCGCCGCCGTGGACTCTGGGTGCTCGCAGCATATCGTCATTGATAGGTCTTGGTTTCACTCATTCCGGACTCTCGACATGACCGTTGGGACTGCGAACGCCACGCCTCTCGTTGTCCTTGGGTGCGGCACTGTGAAGTTCCCGGTGCGCATGACGGATGGCTCTGTTCGTCTTGTCGTTCTTCAAGATGTTCTGTTTGCCCCCACCTGCCCGATCAACCTGCTTTCGGTTGGGCACCTGACGGATTTCTTGGGTCTTCGTCTTCTCTTCGGTGAACGCCGCACAGTCGCTTGGTTCCATACTCCTGGAGAAAAGGCCAAGTCGTATCTCTCTATGTCTCGGCGGAATCATCTGACATACCTGAAGTGCGACTTCATCCCTGGTCCTACCCGTCCCACTGGTCCGGTCTCTCTTCTTGTTGCTCTGTCTTCCGATGCCGATGCTCTGCCTACGACGTTCCGTCCTCTTCCTTTGGACATTGTTCTTTGGCATCGGCGTCTGGGCCATCCAGGCTGGGATTTGGTTCGACAAGTGCTGCGGTCCACGACGGTCACTGGGGTGGAGTTCGTCGGTGGTCTGGACTCTCCTTCTTGTGTCGCATGCGTGAAGGCTCGTGTTCCTCAGGCTCCTTTCATCTCGCGTATGCTTCGGGCCTCTCTTGCTGGCGACCTCATCCACATGGACACTGCGGGTCCTTTCCTTGTCTCTTCGGCCGGCGGTCACTTGTACTTCCTTGCCGTTCTTGACGATGCCACCAACTTCGGTTTTTCTTGTCTCCTTAAGCGGAAGTCTGATGCTTTCGACGTCTTTCTTACTGTGCAGGCTCGGATCGAGAATGTGACTGGTCGTCCCGTCAAGGCCGTTCGCGTCGATGGTGCTGGTGAACTTGCGAAAGGTCGGCTTCAAACTCATCTCAAGAAGGCTGGTATCGCGCACCAGGTTACTGCCGCCTACGCTCACCAGCAAAACGGAAAAGCGGAGCGCTATATTCGGACCCTCCAGGATCGCGCTCAATCTCTCCTAGAGGACTCGGGTCTTCCAATGATGTTCTGGGGTTGGGCTATCCTCTACGCTCAGTATACCACAAATCGTATTCCGACTTCTACTCTACCATCCAACACTACGCCATTCGAAGCCTTCTATGGGAAGAAACCTGATCTTTCCGATCTACGTGTCTTCGGGTGTCGCTGCTTCGTGCTTCAACCACCTGAGCTCCTTCGTAAAGGCCATTCTCGCCGTTATGAAGCGATCTTCCTTGGCTTTGAATCCGACAGGAAGGGTTGGCGGGTCATGACTGAGGATCGTCGCATCGTGTTCTCTCACGACGTCGTCTTCGATGAAGGGACTCCAGGGCGGCTGCGAGGTTTGCGTCGGGGTGATGTCGCAGGGGGTGACGGGCGGTTTGATGTGGTCGTCGAGGATGACGATGGCGGTACGGGCGGCGGTGAGGACGTTGGCGAGTACTCTCGAGAGATTGAGCCGATTGATGGTAGATCCCGTCCATTGACTCGTTCTCAAAGGGGTGCTGCGTCTCGTCCGATTGATTTAGGCGGGGGTGAGCTTGACTCCGACTTGTTGCGCTCGGAGGTTCCGCAACCACGGCGGTCTTCACGTCTTCAACGTCTGGAGCATGCTCGTTGTGTCGTTGTTGAAGAGGAGGAGGATCGGGACATGTTCTTCCGAGGGGCGGACCCACTGGGGGATGAATACGGTGTTGTTCTCATGACTGTCGTCGAAGCCGAAGCCTACGTGACCAACATCCTTGCTACCGAATACTCCACTGACGATCTTGACCCAGAGGTACTGGCGTACTTTGCCACCGTTGGCGCCCACCGTTTGTTCGACGATGAGCACCATTCTTATCTTTCTCGAGTCGGTCGTCGCCGGGATATCGATGGTGATGAAGGGGGTGCCTCTGCGTTCGTCACATACGACCCGGCACGTCCTCCGGAGACTCTTCGCGAAGCCATGCGACGGGAGGATTGGCCCAAATGGCGAGCAGCAATGATTCGGGAGTATAACGGCCTCTTGGAGAAGAACGCGTTCACGCCAGTAAAGCGGACGGCAGATATGTCGGTCATCTCTGTTCGTTGGGTCTTCGCTCACAAGATGAATCCGGATGGTTCAATCAAATGGGATCACGAGAAGGGTAGACTTGTTGCACGAGGCTTCACGCAACGACCAGGGGACTATGACGAGGTATACGCTCCAGTCGCTCGTCTCCCAACCATCAGGATGACCTGTGCTCTCACTGCCGAATGGGACCACGAACTGTACTGTTTCGACATCACCACAGCCTTCCTCCACTCGAAACTCGAAGAGGACATCTACATCGATCAAGTTCCTGGCTTCGAAACTGATGATGAAGCAACGGTGTTGAAACTCGGGGTCGTACTCTATGGTCTAAAGCAGGCGGCGTTCAAGTGGTATCTCCTACTGTTCCAAGTCCTCATCGACATCGGCCTTACTCGTTGCGACCTCGATCATGCCTTCTTCGTTGGTGTCTGGAACTCGCCTCCCCATCCCTCCATTCCCATGCCTGACAATGGTGCCCCTCTCCGGATGATGATCCCTATCCATGTCGACGACGGTCTGTGTTCCACCAACTCTACCCCACTGTACAAATGGTTCATCTCCCGTCTCGTCGAAGAAGGAATTCTCGTGAAGGATCTTGGGGTGGCGACCATGTTCTTGGCCATGCGGATCTTCCGTGATCGTCCCAACCGTCGACTCTGGCTCTCCCAAGGTCCATTCGTCTGTGATCTCCTGGAGCAGTGGAATATGCAGGATTGTAAAGGCGTCAAAACTCCCATGGATGGTCTGGATTTCGGTGGTTTGGATACCGATGCTGATGGTCTTCTCGTATCGGATTCCCTTCCTCAGGCCTCCTTCACCAAAGCCTATCAGTCTATCGTCGGCTCGATCACTTACCTGGCTATGTGCACCCGCCCTGATCTCGCTTTCGTCGCTCAAGCCCTTGGCCGCCATAATGCGTCTCCAGAGCGTAAACACATGGCTGGTGCGAAGCGGGTCCTTCGTTATCTTCGGTCGACCAAGGATTATGTTCTTATGATGGATTCTAAGGCTTCCATTGACCCTTCTGTCGACGAGTTTCTCCGGGTGGCCGTTGGTTTCACTGATGCAGACTGGGCATCTGATCGCACTACTCGTCTCTCGGTATCTGGTTACAGCTTCTTCTACTGCGGCGCACTCGTGTCCTGGTCTTCGACTCGCCAGCGCGTTATCGCCCTCTCCTCGACTGAAGCCGAATACTATGCCATCTCGCATGCGATCAAGGAAGGACTGTGGATGCGTTTGTTTTTGATTATCTGTGGCTTACCCGTTCCGTCTCCTTTCCCTCTTCTTGTTGACAGTCAGAGTGCACTTGCACAGGCTAATTCTCCCGCCATTACGGCCCGTTCTAAGCACATTCACATTCGCGAACTTTTCACGAAGCAATACTTCAGCGATGGGACTTTCTCTGGCAATTGGATTTCTACTTCCGTTAACGTCGCTGATATTTTTACAAAGCCTTTAGACCGTGTTCTTTTCGAGCGTCATCGTTCTGCCCTTGGCATTATTCCGGCTCCCTACCTTTCACCTTAATCGTTCTTTCTCTCTCTTACTTTCTTTCTTTTCTTCACTTCTTCGCTTCGTTCTTCTGAAGGGGGTGTGTTAGCATATCAGAATCACTACACGATCACGTGTCATGTACAATATCTCTCGTCGTTCGCTGTACTCACAGGTCATACTCTTACCACCATATGACCTGTGAGTACAACTTCATCTCCTCGTTCTATTGCCATGACACTCATGTATTCTGTAGTCTAGCTCATCTAGAACTACAGGTAATAGATACTCTTACCACCATATGACCTTCTAGCTCATCTAGAACTACAGGTTGACACCTCCGGCCCTTTGCAACTCGCCTGCACCCTCCTCATGCTCTACTCTATGTGCTACTACAGCCCTTTGACACTCTCTAGGGACTCCCGCTGAACGCCGTCCCGCACTTGCCCTCCCGCCTTTGCCCTCCCTTCGACAATATTTCCCTGCAAGCGCCGCCAAGCGCACTTTTCAGCCTCCCCTAGTCCCATCCCGATGCACGACACCACCCCAAGCCGTGCATGAGGGCCCATGCATTAGATCTACTCACGAAAGGTCAGTCAATCAAACTACCTGAACAAATTCCAGTGCTCACACATTTTAGCCTTCTTATGCTCTTCCTGTCCCTGTCAAGATGGGATATGCGTCGCGCCCAAAGGGCACGCCAGCATCGCGCACCGCCGTAGAGTCTTGGTGGATCCAAGGCGGGGAAATTTTCGACGGCAGACCGGGCGCATGCATCTAGGATTAAAGGTGTGTTAGCACTCTTCGCTATGCCCAACACCAACTGACTTACCAGTCAGTAGCTTTGCAAACAAAAGGAGCGTCGAGTGCTAGCAGCGGTCCATCAGCATCGAAACGACAACAACATGAGAGCACCGCACTCACGTCCCAACCGTACGCCAGATCGCCGCCATCCAAGCGTCAGACGCGCTCACAACCCCCGGACGGCAAAGGAAAAGGTCGGTTCGGCCGTCTTGGGTGTTCGACGCGATTATCTGGTCAAAGGTGCGTCAGTACCCCGATTCGCGACTGCAGTCAACGCCAGCTAACGTACCATTCAGAAAGCCTAGGAGCCGCATACCATGCTAGTCTACGGCGCGAAGCGAAACGAGTTCTCGACTACAAACGACGTGAACAAGGTCAGTACCCTTGTTTGGAAGCTTCTACCATACACTCACTTCGCGGACAGGTTGCGCGCCGCCGAACACATCAACGACGATCCTGAACAGGCAGCCGTGAGCGACGACCGAACTTAACGCGATCGCACTCACACCAACCGCTATGATCATGACGACGTCAACGACGCCTAGATTCTACACACAACGACGACGTACCTACCACCAATCCCTCGTCCTCTCCATCCCTGGCCATGAGCTGCACCCACAACGTCTCGGGCAGCACTCCAATACGGTTCAAGGCATGCACAGAGAAAAAAGGCTAAAAGGTGGGTCAGTACTCGAGCCTATCATCTGAAGCGACCGACTTACATACCATTTGCGAGCAGCCGTTCACAGGACCCGGCCCTAGTCTACGATGCCCGAGTGACCGCCCTCACGAGATCGGCGATATCTCCCACACGACGAGCGCAAAGACAGTCTAGAAGAAAGACACCGTGAGCACAGAACCACAACGACGACGACAACGAACATACCTCGACCTCCTCGACTCCCCACCTTCGATCGATCACTCTGCGAGAAGCACCGTCAACGACGCGCGCAACGCACGAACGACGTCGATGACTTACCGTAGGCCTCCGTGTGTCCTCACCACCGCAGACGACGACGAGCACCCATCCGGCGACCGATTCTGTGGGCGGGAGAGTGAGCGTCAGTGATAATTATGATGAGCTCGGCGACGTGCGACTGACTGGCTTACCTGCTCGACGACGACGACCGGCTAGACGACAGACACCTCGAAGCCCACGCCATAGTTAGGACGACGAAGATCGCGCCTCGACCGCCTCGACTATCGCCGGCCGCCTGGAGCACCGTGCCAAGTTCGTGTCAATGACGCGCAGAGCATTGAAACAACGACGTGAGCGTGCTGGGGATTGGTGGTGCTGCGAGAGATGTATAGAGGTCAGTGTCCAGGTCAATGATCAATGCAAAAATCGTACTCACTGTTCATGCGCAATAATGATGTTGTGCTCAAGGTCGTCTCTGTGGGTAGGCGTAGGCATAGTCAGTATGGATCACTAGAGTATTGCAATGTACATACCTTGAGAATGAAACTCCTTTCGATTTCATGAACCGGTGCGTCTGGGGTCGATAAGACTGCGGTGGTCACGTCAGTCAGTGTTTCTTTTTGAATGGCTGAAACCTTACTTACCTGTACTTAGAATAAACTAGTCAGTACCATAGGCTGGCGACAGGTGCTGGTGCTTACCGGACGATACTCTGACTGACCAGCGGTAGGTCATTAGAACGGGTGAGACGCCGAGGGACTCACCCACTCGAATACGAGCTCGACGAGGAGCATAGCGTCAAGGTAATAGTCGACGCCGTCGTTGATAGCGTCGAACTATCTAAGAGAGCAATCGAGACCCTTGACGAGTGGTCAAGGGCGCAGAGGTAAGATGAGAGAAGGGAGGGAAGGCTGAATCCCACTGAGGGATGATGGAGACCAACCGTACGTCCCTCCATCTTATATACCCTTCGAACCCCCTTTCCCCAAAATAGTCTTCGGCTCATCGCAGATCTCACGTTATCCAAGATGGCACCGCAACCCCAAACCTCCGAAAGTGCTGTAACACTTTACTCACTCATTCAACGGACACCGATGCCTTCGCGCCCTCCCTGCACTCTTCGCTATCCTAGGGCGGGCTTGGCTGACTGTTCGCCCTGGGCCGGGCATTCCGGGTGTCGGTTGGCATGGCTAAGCGAGCCCGGTGATGGCTCCGGTGCGCGGAAACGAGTTCTATCGCGTTATTTCGGATCGACGGGGCGAGGAGGAGAGGGTTGGCGAGATCGCGAATCTGCGCTGGTGGATGATTTTCGGGGACCGGGGAAGCTAAGTAAAGTCTAGAGTAGTAAACTTAGAGGTCTCTAATTGTGGTAATGTGTACTGAAAGTGACGTATTGGTGCAGTTACAGCGTAGTATTCGTGCTTTCCTCGATTAGCGCGCCAAAACCCGAATCGCGCTCGCTCGTCATCGCGACTTCACCACCTCAATCGCAGTAATTTTTAGCACACCACACAATTACACCCATATAGTTCACCCACCCAGCTAAAGCCAAAGACGGCGGTAAACGCACGGAACCGGATATCCATGCCCGCACCATCCTCCCGCACCCATCCATCCATCCTTCCAAACTCGCAACCCGCATCTTACACACTCCCTACGTTACGCCAAGCCTAACTACTCGGCACCCAGGCCATCCTTAATTCGGCCCTTCGACCCCAACAACATATGCACGTACGTATGTATGGCGCACTCGAGACCTCGGATGCGCGCTGGATTGCTTCAGTTCTCCGGGACCTTTGGGGATGCGATCGGTGGGGCTTGCACCCGATCTGAGCTGAGGAGAGGAATAGGGGTCGTGTCTGCTTTTGATGGGAAGCTGGGATGTGAAGGAGAGGCGGAATTGAAGGTTTCGAGGATAAGCGCCCGAACGAGCGCTAAGCGCTTGCGTCTTTCGCGCGTCGGATCGCGCATCGCAGCTTTTCTGGGTGAGGTTTCACGAACTGGGCGGGGTCTATAGTACCCCTAATTACTTTTGGTACACATTTCTACGTAGATTATGGGTGCTACGCATGTAGAAATGCTGCAAAAGCGCAGACGCGGCTTGGTTCAGATGTCTTGGGATTTCGTCCAAACCTCCGAGCTCCGACGGGCTTGGCATAACTATTCGGAAGCATGTGGAGTCGAGATATGTATGTATGTACATATAACATGCGTACGTAGGGACAGCGTGGAATGGTGGGCGACGGTAGGTAACTTATGGTTCAAGGTGCGGCCCGTGTTGGGTTCTCCAAGGTTGAGTGCAGGTGAAGCATCCTGGAGCGAGCCTGGTAGCATGTCTGACTCCAGTGGCAGCTAGCGGTGTAAGGCTCAGTAAACTGTGTTTGTTGACTGCTATACACCAGGTGTGTGAGCCTTCGACAGGGTGGTCGCGATACCCGGCCTGCTTGATCTGGCAAAGGCTCTCGCACCCGACTTTCGTGACGACATGGCATTGCCAGTGTCAGACGTTGGATGATTCTGGGTCCGAATATACTGTGACGATCTATCTATACCCACTCGTAATGAATTGACGATAACCATTTCCAAAGTGAGACCTTTGCATAGCATAGCCGGATTCCGAAGCGCCGAGCTCTCAGCTCTGCCCACATATTGTGAAATGTGTTTGATTTGCACTTATCTATTGACTTCGGTACAGATTCTTCAGTGAATAACATATCAATGATATTGGGTTATGATACATACATATCTGGGTACCCTAGGGGTTACTAGGGGTAAGGCAGACTTAGGGTAAGCTAAGCTTACCCTAAGTCTGGTCTGCGGGTTTAGCTATGCTAACCATTCAGACGCGGACCTGCTATACTACGTAGCACTCCTTTGAATGCACTGGAATTGCTTCTAGTTTCTTTCCATGCAGAATGGGCCCAATAAGGCTTGGATGAGAGAACAAATTACCCGGGGCGCGCGTCGCGTACCCCTGATTCATCTATCTCATCCCAAACGGGAAAGGTCTAGTTTCAAGAACCCTTCAACCGAGCCGAGGCTCATTTCTATCTCTCTTCCGACGTAAGAGGCTAAGAGCCAGTGGGGCCAGTGGACAGGGCCTCGTAGATTCCGACCCTCGGCACACGTCTCGGGCGGCTCCCGTCCGTTCTTGAGGCCGGCACGGTTGTGTACCGTACATATCTTACCCTTTTCTGGACCCTCTCACACCGCCGTACGCTACAGTACTTGCTCTACATAATGTCTAAAACAGTTCACGTTAGATTAAGCGCCCACGCGAGCGACAGCTCGCGTACCTCTCCCAGGCCCGAAATTGGGCGTAAATCGGGCGGTCTAGCCCCAGGTCTATCGCAGCATAGACACCACTGTCCCAAAATTGACCATGTAAGTCAAGATGTCGAACGTGGATGTCAGAATGAGCTAACGTACCTGTAGGCTTCCATCCCAACTGCCGAATTGGCTCCTGCCGCCGGCGTGGATCTACGAGAACTGTTAAAATAGGACGGACGTGAGGTGAGCAGTATAACATACCGTAACGATTGCCTGATGCTGAAATCCTAAACGGAAATGCCAGGTTGAGCGAGTTGAAGGTCACTGAGCCGAACAGGGAGGTACGTACATGTCAAAGCACACGGATGGCGAAGGCACAACAGAAATGATTCCGCTGAGCAGGGTGTCGGTGTGGTGATGGCGTTGCCTATGCTGTTAGCTGATGGACGACGCCTTTGGCTTAAAAATGACTGGATGGCTTACTTGGGAGGGTGGGGAGCGATTTGACGAAGGCGCAATGGAATTGGCGCCGGCAAACTGTCCGGCGGCTGTCAGACTTCGCTCACTTCGGTTCAAAACAAATGGACGTGACGTACCGGCTCTGTAGTCGCACACTAAAAGCCTAAATGCAAATCATGGCCTGTAAGCGAACTGGGAGCCGGGCGAACCAAATGAAGAATAAGTACCCACATGTCAAAGCACCCAGATCGGAATGACGAAGACGCAATAGAAATGTTTCCCGCGAGCAGTGTGCTGGGAAATAAATGAGTGATGGACCTATACGAAAACATGGGGCGTACCAAGTTGTGTGGGAGGGGATCTTTGGGGAACTGTGACTGTGGAGAGTTGGTGAGCTGGGAAGTCGGGGGACTCGGGAGGATGCTGTACGTACCATTGGTCGAACAGCAACGGATCGAATGCCGGCGAGCGAGCTAGAGCGTGGCGGCCAGCTGGAGTATTTGATGTCTTCCGCGAGTCTTGTATAGCGACGACTATATAGAAATGATTCTAGTGAGCAGTGAGAGCCCGAGCCGTGATGCAGAGGACTCACCGCTGTGCAAGGGCACAACCATTGCGCGTGTCCGCGGTGTTCTAGAATTTCAGGAATGAGTTTGGAGCTGTAAGAGGATCTGAAGGCGTACCGAGTTCCTTTTGGAGATGTTCATCGAAGACTGTATGGAAATGAATCCGGTGAGCTGTGAGGACCGTTGACAAAGCGTTACACACCGTTGGTGAAATAGCAATGGATCGAATTCCCGCGAGCGGGAGAGGCGCAAAGTGACCCTGGCTTGGAACGTGAGGTCTTCGAGCCCATGCAGGAGCCTTGAACGATGAAGTCTATATAGAATTGAATTCTGTGAGCAGGGGTGACAAGAGGCGAGGCGGAAGGCTCACAATGACTGGATTGCCACCGATTGTGAGGCGGACGCAAACGAAGGGACGGGCGGCGGTATCTTGGATGGGGCCGAACGGCGAAGACTGTACAGAAAGAAATCCCGTGAGCAAGATCGAAGGCTGCGGCTGAGCAGTAGACTCACTGAGTCTGTCGCGCTGGGGAGTATGGCCAGGTGAAGTCGAAGCCGTCCAAATTTGACAAAGACTGTATAGAAATGAATCCGGTGAGCGAGTAGAACGGTACATAGACGGCTCACCGGACTATAGGCCATGGCTCATGGAAGGCTGGGAATGACCAAGTCAACGGGTGAGATGCTCCTCCAGCAAAGCACATAGCGTGACTTGTGACGGAAGGAAGCAGCGGAACACGGAGAAGACACGTCTGCCTTGGTCGTGGCCGGCGGAAATAGAATGGGTCGATTGGTGCGTTACGGAGGCTGGATAAACACTTGGCACGAAAGAAGCGAGGAACCGAACCATTGATTGATTTGAGTAGTCTATTCCATAGTGCGATAATATATGTACGCTGTCCCTCCTATCCAATATCCATCCTTCTTCAAGCTCTTCTATACATTTCTAATAACGTAGAGAAACCTAGGTAAGAGATTAGAACAACACTGAGGAGGGAGGTGAAGGTTGGGTCGGGCACACCGGGCTGACGGCAGTTCCGGAAGCGAGCAAGGCACGGACCCGAAGACGGAAGCGACTGAAAGTTGAGGTCAAGGAGGAGGGACTCCTTTCCTGCGCTTTTGAGCAGCCTATTTCTTCACTGGCACTGAAGAAATAGGCCTCTCAAAGGCAACAGGAAAGGGAGGGAGAATGTGCAAAGGAATGAAGGATGAAGCACCAGACCAAGAGACCATTACGACAAACAGAAACACTAGCCAAGTCCATTACGATACACAGCGGGAGAGACGAAGAGGGCCCGACCAAGCAACGGCAAACACAATTGGGCGTATATATACCCTGGTCCTTTCGATGTTGTATTCCATCCCTTCACTATGCCCCAATCCATTCGTGACTCTGACTCCGTTCTCGTCTGCCTCCACTATGCTCGTCCGCCGCCACTTTTGTCTGCCGCCACTTTGCTCATCCCTCCACTCTGCTCGTTTGAAACCTGTTTATTCTCCTAGCGTACTTACACTAGATAATCGTCCCTTTCATGGCTCTGGTGCACGATGAAGGAGCATGTCCATGCACGCAGTGAGTTTTTCTGTTTCCTTTCAAGGCTAACATGGACTTACCGTTTATTTTCAGACCTGGCGTTCGTCGCTTCCAGCAGCTTGCAGAACCAGCCCTGCATATCTCTGTCATGTCGCGCCAGTTGTGAACCCGAGGGAGTGCCACGTCTCACCGTGTAGATAGCCGCCGTCTCCCCGACTTGTAGATAGACCGTTGCCGCCGTAGCACTGCATGTAGTAGACAGTTTTCAGCATTAATATAACGAGACCTCTGAATACCGAACCTACGCACCTGCACCCGACGTTCTGAAGTGGAACTTGCGACTTTTTTTGCACTTTTTCACCCCATTTGGCAGGTTCATGCCCATGAAAGGAAATTCAGGGTCTGATTTCCTCACGCAATCGTCGCCTATCAGCGAGCACATCAGCCCAGTGCACGTCGCCAACCACAGATGCGCCGAGGCTGCGTACTGCGTCTTGTACACACCCAACCCCACATCGAGGTTCAGGTCCTAAAACAACACAGAAATAAGAAACGCAGATCGAAACGGACGGTGGTAAGTGCACGTACGGTTGTAGGCGCAAGCAACCTAAGAACCTCCACACCCAACTCTTCAAGCGTCTCAAACCCAATCTCTCTCACAAACGACCCAGGCTCCTCCGTATCGCGATAGGCAAACTCCAATGCCCGCAAAAGCACCCGCGCTCGGCGCACAGGCATCGCGCATCCTCCCTCCTCCTTCTCCTTCCCCCTTTTCACTTCTGTATCTACATCCATCCGCGTATCCGTACCCGCGGAAACAGACACACCAGCCCGCGCATAAACCCCCAACGCATCCCTCAAAAGCTGCACAAGCACCCCCCGCGCGCCCTCCTTCCACCGGTGCACGAAGAGGGCCTCGTACTGCTGCTCCAGCAGCGCGCCGAGGACGCGGGCGTCGAGCTCGCTCTTGTGTCTAGGGGATAGCGAGGACGTGGGGGGAGAAGTGGGAGAGGTGTGCGGCGCGGAGTGGACTCGAGAGGGGAGAGAGGGGAAGGAGGATGTGGTGATATGGAGGAGGGAGACTTGTGATGGGGGCAGGAGGAGTTCGCACGCCCCGACGTATGTCGTACGATCTAACAACGAAGCAAGGGGTTTAAGCGCGGATGCATCCCCCGATCCACCCCCCGAGGAAGAGGAGGAAGAAGAGAAAAGACCCGAAAGACAAGCCGCATCCGTCTCCCCAGCAAGGTTCACACTCCCAAACGGAAAAACGCGTATACAGCTAACGAACGCGTCATACGAGTTCTTACGGTCGCCGTTCTTGAGGTAGCAGACGGCGAGGAGCTCCCAGCGGCGGTAGAGCTGTTGTTCGAGTTGGGTCCACTCTGCCTCCCTTTCCCTCTCCTTCTCTTTCCCCTTCCCATTCTCCTTTCCCTTCTCGTTCCCCTCCCTGCCCTTCCCCTTCCCCCCGTTTACCTCGCTCGCGATCCCGGACTCGGACTTCGTCCTCGCCCGCTCCCTCGCCTTATGCCCCTCCAAAGCCCGCTCCCCAACCTCACACGCCCGCCTCAAAAACGGCACCGCAGCACCATACCGCGAGCCCTGGTAGAGCGCCCCCGCGAGGTTGTAGAACGCGCCTGATACGCAGCGGAGGTAGTTCGGGACGTCCATCTCATCCTCTCCTCCTTCTCTTCCCTCCCTACCTCCCTCTCCTAATCCTTCTGCGCTTCGTCCTACTCCGCTTCCTCCCCGCACGTTTGCCTCTACTCCGCGGTGCTCACTGATCGAGGGAGTGGTGGAGAGGACGCCAAGCGCCTCATCCAGATAGTCGTACGCAGGTATATAACTCCCCGGATTTGAGATATCGAGCGTCGTACGCCCCAGAACGAACAACGAGTCGATAGCGCGCGTCGTAACGTCCCCTCTCAGATCCACGTCCATCTATAACCATACAATCAGCCCACGTCCCTACTACCACGCCCGAATTATAGAGTAAAAGAGAATAGGTTAAAGAAATGACGCACCTTTTGGGTAAGTACGATCCGGAGGGTGTCGATACAAGTCTTTAAGAGTGTCGACGCACTCGTCTTGAGGGACGGTGAGGATCTTGGCAGCTCGAGGAGTTTGTGCGAGGTGCGGCGGAGACGTTCGAGTGCTCGGTCTACCCTGCCTGCGACGCGGAGGAAGTCGGGGTCGGATTTGTATGGTGCGGTGGTTTGGGGGCCGAGGAGGAGGGGTCTTAGTGCTTGTGATTGTGAGGACGAGAGAATAGAAGAGCAGTGTTGGAGTGCTTGGATTAGGGCGTCTATAAGTGGATGTGGTGCTTTAGTAAGTAGAGAACGAGAGGGTGGAGTAGGAGGTGGAGAGGAAAGGGTGCTACGCACTTTCTTCGGAAGACGTCCCATCGAGGACGCCGTCGGCTTGAGATACGGTCTGCACGAGGGTGGCGTGGATCTTTGTGCCTTCTGATAGAACTTCGCTTAATGCAGGGTACGCTCGTTTCCCTTCTGCCGTTGGAGGATTCGAAGGCGAAGGGGAGGGCGAAGGAGAAGGAGAACTGGGAGGAGGAGTGTGGTTGTGGGAGGTTGAAGGGACCTTTTGGACTAGACGCGCGATGCGGTCTATGATGGCGATGTCGCCTGCCTATATAAGTAGCCTTATTGGAGTCGATTTACGCCCCGGATTTACCAGGGGTAAGGGACCGACGATTCTCGGCAGTTTCCGAGCAGTTCCCACAGGATGCCAAGGCTCCCGCCCACATGCCTAAGTTGCTTGCTCGTCCTGGACTCGTTAGAAAGCCTGGGATAAGGCTAGTTAGGTAGAATACATGTAAATTAAGTGTCTCTGTTGGACGGCGGAGCCGTTTTCAAAAAATATCTGGATCTCAGAGGTTGGCGGCCAGTTCCCATGCAATTCCCATGCCTTAGTGATGCCGGTGATCCAGCCATTCTCCCCATTCCCAGAGCTGATGGATTTACTGGATTTACCGTAAATCCAGTAAATCCATCGGCAATAAGTGCTTATTGCACTTATTGCGCCAAAATTGCACTTATTGCTACCCAGAAAGCGTCGGGATGCAGAGGCTTCAACTGCCTGGTCCGCATCCGCATCTAGGTCATTTCCCACTGTTTCTTTCTATCCACCACTGTAACATTGCTTTATTAGACACTTCTACGTACAACTACAGTATGGGCTAGGCAAGGGCTATAGGCATGGCAAAGGGCAGCCGGCGCCTGGCGCGCGCGCCCATCAGCTGACTAATCGAACAGATTAGATTAGATCGCGCGCCCCCGGTAAATCCAGAGCGGTGTCTCACCTGCTCCCCCTGCCAGGGGCCGGTAAATCCTCCCGTATAAGTTAAGTTCAGCACAAGCCCCCATGAATCCAACACATGATAGACTAGATGGATAGACGCACCCGCTTCGCAAACGAAATCCAGTAGTCACAAAACGCAAAGAACTTAGTTCCATCCATGAACGTCCCCGCGTCCGGGCGCGCCTCCGCAGTCCTCACAATCCCCTCCAGCGTCCGCAGCACAAGGGCCGCCGCGTACGCCTCCTCCCCCTCCTCGTTTAACTCGGCGGAGGACTTGACGAAGGACGCAGTGAAGCGCGTGGACTGGTCCCAGAAGGAGTCGGGGGCGACGGTGCCGGGGGAGGCGCTGGCGAGGCAGCGCAGGGCGTAGGCGCGGAGGGCGTAGGTGGCGTGGTGTGGGCGGGTGGGGTCTGGTGCTCCGCCTTCCTTGGACGATGACGAAGTTGGTTTGGATGAAGCTGAGCCGGGTTTGGACGAGGACGAAGTGGGTTTGGACGAAGAGGACGTGGGTTTGGAGGAAGGTTTGGATGAAGTGGATTTGGAGGCAGGAGGAGAGGGCCGGGCGGAGCACGTCTTTGTGATGGCGGTATAAGCGCGTGTGAGGAGGGAGTCGACGTGTTTTTGGGGGAGGGGGTGGAAGTGCGGCAGCCATTCGAGGATGCTGGGACTGTTCGGGGATGTGAGTATTTGCGAGAGCTCTGTTGTGTCGGATGGGGAGAGGGTGGAGCAGGTTGTTGTGAGGGCGTGGATGAGGTATGTGGAGAGCATGGTGAGGTGTACGGGGTCGGTGGGCGGGTGTGCTGGGAGGGGGAGGGAGAGGAAAGTTAGATTTGACGGGGAGGGGGAAGGGGGGAGGTGGAGGTGGAGGGCTGCGCAGAGGGTTGTGCGAGAGTCTTTCAGTGTTTCTCGAGCAGCTTCGTGCTACAGCAATCCCAGTCAATCGTCTACTCCCTTGTACCAACGGACGAACGAAAGACGCACCATATCCATCGCAACAAGCTTGCCCACCACACTCAACGCAGCCCTCTCAATCTCCACCGTCGCCCCATCGATACCCCTCAGCACCGCAAGATGCTCCCGACTCGCCGCCGCCAAATGGTTCGCCTCCGCGTTGCGCGAGCGCCATACGCTCGTTGTATTATCGCTGCTCGACTTCTTCCACCCCGTCTGCGCGAGCGCCGACATGCCCTGCATCGCGGCGTTCACGGCGCGCATCGAGTCTGCTCTCACATCTCTTGGGCTCGTAGTAGTAGTAGTAGTGGGAGGGGGCGCGGGCCGGCGGGAGGAGGAGGAGGTGATCTTGAGCTTTGAGGCGAGGGCGTCGGCGAGTTCGTCTGGGCCTGTTGGGGCGGCGCGGGGGCGGCGCGTCGTGGTCGTCGTTGTGGGGGGTTGACGAGGTTTCAACTGGGGTTTGGACGCCGCTGAGGGGGCGGGGGGTTGTCTGGGTCTGCTCATGGCTGTTGTGAGGGCGGTCGGGGTCGGGCTCGGATTTGACAACGCGCCGCGCGCACGTGGATGTCACGCGAAGTGCCGGGGCCCGGCCGTATTCGCCGCGACATTCGGCCTTAAGCTTCCGTCGTTTTGCTCACTCAAACGCGCTCCTACTCATATGTAAGAGGCAGCCAGCTGGATAATAGAATCCCTCCCCCGTGGGCCGCGATCACTCCCCCCGGCCCTTTGCAGCTCTCCTGCACCCCTCATGCTCTACTCTATGTGCTACTACGGCCCTTGGACACTCTCCAGGGACTCCCGCTGAACGCCGTCCCGCACTTGCCCTCCCTTCGGCAAGATTTCCCTGCAAGCGCCGCCTGCAGCATCAAGCGCACTTTTCAGCGTGCCCTAGTCCAGTCCCGCATGCACGTCAGCACCCCAAGCCGTGCATGAGGGCCCATGCATTAGATCTACTCACGAAAGGTTAGTGAATCAAACTGCCAGAACAATTCCAATGCTTACACATCTTTAGCCTTCTTATGCTCTTCCTGACCCTGTCAAGATGCGATATGCGTCGCGACGAAAGGGCACGCCAGTATCGCGCACCCACCGCCTATCGCCGTAGACTCTTGGTGGATCCAAGGCGGGGAAATCCTTGACGGCAGACCGGGCGCATGCGTCTAGGATTAAAGGTGTGTTAGTACTCTTCGCTATGCCCAACACCAACTGACTTACCAGTCAGTAGCTTTGCAAACAAAAGGAGCGTCGAGTGCTAGAGGCGGTCCATCAGCATCGAAACGACAACAGCATGAGAGCACCACACTCACTCTCGTTCTGCCATCCCAGCCGTACGCCAGATCTCCGCCATCCAAGCGTCAGACGCGCTCACAACCCCCGGACGGCAAAGAAGAAGGTCGTTTCGGACGTCTTGGGTGTTCGACGCGATTACCTAGTCAAAGGTGCGTCAGTAGTCCGATTCGCGACTGCAATCAAGTCCAGCTAACGCACCATTCAGAAACCCTAGGAGTCGCATACCAAGCCCAATGCTAGTCTACGGCGCGAAGCGAATCGGGCTCCCGACTACAAACGGCGTGAACAAGGTCAGTACCTTTGTTTAGAAGATTCTATCGTACACTCACTTCGTGGACAGGTTGCGCGCCGCCGAACACAACGACGACGATCCTGAACAGGCAGCCGTGAGCGACGACCGAGCTTGACGCGATCGCACTCACACCAACCGCTATGACGACGTCAACGACGCCCAGATTCCACACACAACGACGTCGTACCTGCCACCAATTCGTCGTCCTCTCCATCCCCGGCCATACGCTGCCGTCTCGGGCAGCACTCCAATACGGTTCAAGGCAGGGGCGAACTTGGAAAGCCAGGGCATGCATTGCGAAACTAGGCTAAAAGGTGTGTCAATACTCGACCCTATAGTCTGAAGCGACCGACTTACCATTCGTTAGCAGCCATTCACAAGACCCATTCCTCCTCTGCCATGCGCGAATGTCCGCGCTCACCGAGATCGGCGATATCTCCACCACACGACGACGACAAAGACACTCTAGAAGACACCGTGAGCACAGAACCACAAGGACGACGACAAACGAACATACCTCTCCCTCATCGACTCCCCACCATCGATCACTCTGCGAGAAGCACCGCCAACGACGCGCGCAACGCACGAACGACCGCGTGCCCGGCCCAACCCTCCACCGCAGACGACGACGAGCACCCATCCGGCGACCGATTCTGTGGGACGACGGGAGAGTGAGCGTCAGTGATAATTATGATGAGCTCGGTGACGTGCGACTCGGACTGGCTTACCTGCTCGACGACGACGACCGTCGGCTAGACGAGAGACACCTCGAAGCCCAAGCCATAGTTACGACAACGACGATCGCGCCTCGACCGCCTCGACTATCCCCGGCTGGAGCACCCTGCCAAGTTCATGTCAACGACGCGCAGAGCACCGAAACGACGACGTGAGCGTGCTGGGGATTGGTGGTGCTGTGAGAGATGTATAGAGGTCAGTGTCCAGGTCAATGATCAATGCAAAAATCGTACTCACTGTTCGTGCGCAATTATCATGTTGTGCTGAAGGTCGTGTCTGTGGGTAGGCGTAGGCATAGTCAGTAGAGTATTGCAATGTACATACCTTTAGAATGAGACACCTTTCGATTTCCTGAACCGGTGCGTCTGGGGTCGATAATACTGCAGTCATGTCAGTCAGTGTTTCTTTTTGAATGGCTGAAACCTTACTTACTTGTGCTTAGAATAAACTAGTCAGTACCATAGGCTGGCGACAGGTGCTGGTGCTTACCGGGCATCTGAGGAACTGATAGAAGTAAGTAGACATTAAATGAAAACAAGTCAGTTGAATGTATGTCACCAGAAACGGTTGAAACGCCGAGGGACTCACCCACTGGAATACGAGCCAGCCAACTCGACGACGAGCACAGCGTCAAGACAATCGTCGACACCGTCGTTGACAGTGCCGAAATATCTAGGAGAGTAAACTAGACCCTTGACGAGTGGTCAATGGCGCAGAGGTAAGATGAGAGAAAGGGAGGGAAGGCTGAATCCCTCTGAGGGATGATGGAGATGCATAGGTATTAGGTGTCCCCGATTTCGTCGTGATATTTGGGAACCATTTCCGGCGAAAATGCTGCTGCCCAATGCTGGAGATCGTCGATGTTGGCAGTCCTGACCATTTTGAGGGCTTCATTCTTGGCTATTCCGTCAATCCAATGCATGAGGGTAGGTAGAAGGAAAGATAGAGGCGCGTCTATTGACGCGACGCGAACACGACGCGCTCGTTAAATAATTATTTACCCGCCAAGTGACCGTCGCGGCGGTCACGTCTTTGGTGCTTGGACTTGTTTACGCTTGAACGCGTAAGACGCGAGCAATCGCCTCTTGCGTCTCTTGCTCCCGTCCTCATTGTCTACTTGCTCTACAAGCGCATACATTCGTTTAGATCTTCGTCACCCGCCCGCCCACGCCTAGTGTCTGGTGATTACACGGATCCAGTGCTTCTGGAAATCTCCGGAGATTCGTGTTTCTCTTCCGTGAACCTCTCCGGACGCTCTGGCTTTTGCTCTTGTGAGTTGCATCGAATCACATCGATGCCCTGGTCATATCGCGCAGCTCCTCGCGCCAGATCTCAGACTCAGAAGAGCAGCAGATCGATTTAAGCGCCAGCGGCCCTTTAGCGCTCGCCCGTGATCACTGATCGTGGGATCCCGACAAGAGCTCGGGCCCGACTCACCGCCAGGCTCCCGCAGCCTGCGCGCCGGCCGAAGCCGCCCCCCAAGTTCCAAGTTCCAACCCATGAAACCAATATCCAACATGAGTTTGGAAACTTGTTTCGATGGTTCTCGGTTAAAAGCGAAGGTGCCTGCCCCTCGGACCTGTTAGCGCCTCTTACAGCATCCTCCACGTCTGCCCCAAATGTGCCATCCGTATAGCGGCACAGCGAGCCTTGAGTGCGTTAATGAGGTGCGCTGAGAATAACAAAAGTTTTTATTGATACCTTGGCTAATTTTGCTGCTCTTCACCGTAGAACGCAGTCACAAAACCTAGTTCAGCCCTCGACCTGTCCTTAACTACTCCCTTCCAAGTGGGATGGCGTCCACGAGCTACCTGCCGCGCACCCAACAAACCCCGTCCATCATTTCCGCAAGCCCCTCTGACCACACCCTTTCCCCAGTACGTCGCTTTTTGCTTTTTTTCCAACCATTAGCTCTAAGCGCCATCAAAAGGTTGTGGAAGAATCATCCTTTTTCCTTGACCACGAACACGACACTCTCGACGCCCGACGACCTTCACGAGCCCACTCCGTGCGATCCCGCCGACTAAAGAAAAAGGCGCCTCGCCCTCCCCATCTGCACACTCCGCAAAGTCAGACATCACCGAGTTCAGCAATGTCGAAACATACCGTTCTGGGTGGATGAGCAGCATGATGTCCGATGATACGTTCGACTACCTCAACGACCCTTACTTGCCACACTGGAGGAAAGTCATTCGAGTGAGTGAAGGCCCCTTTCGTTCATACCTGTGGAGTATGAGAGAAGCGTCTGACTGTTCTTCTGTCTTGGATTTTCAGCGACATCTTAGGCGCTTCCGCGCGTTCTTATCCGGCCCTTCTGGAATTTCTGAGAAACATCCTGCTGTGAAAGCCCTGATCTCTGACACACCCCTGCGGCGCTCTGCACCTTGCCTCCTGACATCCTGAACTGATGTTCCTCCTGACGTCCTCCTCTCAGGAGGACTGATACTCACGTAGGCCCTGGAGCCTTCTCAATGTCTCATGGCAGAGAAATTGATCTCATTGCTCTCGGAGAGTGGTTCTCGGTCAGTTCCGACTCGTCGGGTGTCCTTTGCATAGGAGATCAATTTCTCTGGGACACGCTCACGATCAACCTAGCTTGTAGGATTCCCAGCTGCATAGTCAAACCCCTCCCTCCAACTCCCTCGAATTAGCGCCCACCCTAGCCTTAACAATATTACCTAATAACTCCCAAATTAATTTATCCCGCACGTGACGAACGCGTCGCGGTGATTCGGATTCCACCCAAGGTTGACTTTCGCCTTCATCCACGATCATCCTCCTGCAAACCATTCATGGACCATGGCCATGCTCGACTCCTTTGAGCTCCAAACCGAACTCTCCGCGCTGGGGCAGCCCGAGTCGTACGAGATCCCGCACGAAGATGACTTTGCCGACAAAGAGCCCAACGAGCTTCTCGAAGGTGCGTCCCCCACTCCTCCTAACCTATCCTAACCTAACTAACGACGACTCGCCCGCAGCCGCCGTCGAACAGATAGCCGAAAACAGCGACGCCATCCGCACGCTCGAGATCTTCGACGTCTACCGCTACCTCCTCAAACACGCGGGGTCGACGCCGGGCGTCATCATGGGCAAGCTGCTCGACAGCATCACCAGCGGCCTGCGCGCCGAGCTCGAAGCAACAACGCGCGACATCGAGGTGGGCGACCCCGACGCGTATCTGCCGCACAAGCTGCCGTTGGAGCTGTACGCATTCCTCCTGGCGTGGTTCGCGGTCGCGTCTGAGAAGGTGAAGAGCGAAGATGACGCACCCGCTGCGACAACGAAAGCGCGCCGGGGTAGAGGGGGAAAAGCGGCTGGGGGACGGACGGCGTCTCGTACTACTACAGCAGCACGCACAGAGACGTGGTCCTGGCAAAGCCAAATCCCCGACACCCTCAAATTGATTCTGCGCGTCCTCGCCCTCCCCACGCCGCGCATCTGGACCACCACCGTCGACCGCAACACCTTCCTAACAGCCCTCACCCGCCCCGCCTACCGCATCAGCGAGCTCGAGGCGCACATGAAGCTCGCCCCCATCCGCAGTCTGGTCTACGAAGTTCTCTGCGTGTCGGTGAAGAGCCACGGCCAGGGCTTCGTGTTGCAGAACCATGTGACGACGAGCTTGCAGTTTTATGAACATATGAGCGAGAGCATGGCGGAGTGTTTGTGGAAGCTCGCGACGACGTACGACCATGTGCAGACGGGCGACGAGGTCCTGCGCGAGCTCGCGGGGCTCAACTTCACGACCGACAGCAAGACTGCGCGCGCCACCGCGCGCTTCCTCACGTCCTACGCGGAGCTCTACCCGCGCGCCGCGCACCGCCAGCTCGCATTGCTCCTTAACCATCAAGACAGCGAGTCGTACCCGATGCGCCAGGCGATCATCGAGATCCTAGGCTTTCTTATACGAGATCTGAGTAGTCAGGAGGAGGGCGACGCGGAGAGCAAGAAGAAGACGAATAACGAGATTACGGGCATGTTCTCTCTTATCTTCGAGCGCATGCTCGATACGAACGCGTACGTGCGCACCAAGATCTTCACCGTCCTCACGCGGCTGTGTGAGGTGTGCGACAACAAGTTTCCAAGGCAGAGACTCAAGATGACGGGGAGGGCGATTATAGCCTTGGAAGATAAGAGTGCGACGGTGAGGAAGGGCGCGCTGGGGCTGCTTGTGCAGCTGCTGTTGAGTCATCCGTATAATATGCCGTTTGGGGGGCCGTTGAGGAAGGAGGAGTGGAAGAGGGAGTTTGATGAGAGGGGGAGGCAGTTGGAGGCGGTGGGGAGGGTGGGCGATGCGATTGCGAATCGGGAAGAGGACGAGGGGGAAGAAGAAGAAGGGAAGAGCAAGAAGAAGAGGAAGGGGAAGAAGAAGAAGGCAAGGCGGTCGGAGGATGAGATGGACGTTGATGGAGAGGAGGAAGAGGGCGAGGGCGAGGAGGAGGAAGACGAGGAAGACGAGGAAGAGGACGAAGACGCCGGAGGCGACACCGAAGAAGACGAGCCCGACAGCATGCCCGTCGACGAAGACCCGCGTCCCCGCAAACTCGCCCCCCGCAAATCCCAAATCAACGTCGACGCCATGGCCCAAGAACAAGCCGTCGTCGCGCAGCTCGAGCACACCGAGTTCCTGCGCCTCAAGCTCGAGCGGAAGTACTACAAGGAGGGGCTGAACTTCATAGAGCAGTTGGAGGGCGCGATGGAGGTTATTGTGCGGTTGCTTGGGAGTAAGAGTAAGGCGGAGGTGTTGGAGGCTATTGAGTTTTTTAAAAGGGGGGCGGAGTATCAGTTGGGTGGGGTGCAGGTGCGTTCGGTCTTCGTTCTTCATTCTTCGTGTTCTCCTTCTTCTTTGGCGTCGTTCGTTCGTTGTCGTTGTTGGGGTTTCGATGGGAATGTGTAACTGACGGACATTCGTTGGGACTGTAGGAAGGCATCAGGAAGATGATCCATCTCATTTGGGTGAAGGATAACAACACGACGGCGGGGGAGGATGGGAAGGAGGTCACGAAGGGCGTGCGGCAGAAGCTTATGGAGTGCTATAAGTTTTTGTATTTCGACCCGATTGATATCGAGCCGAGGGCGCAGATTAAGAGGATTTCGAAGAATTTGATAGAGTGCGTTCTCCCTCCTTTTTTCCCCTTCCATTCGTTTCGACGCTCCCTTCTTTCCCTGACATAACTTTCTAATGCACGATCGTTTAGGCGGACGTACGAGGCGACGCTTGCGGAGCTTACTAGTTTGGAGGAGATGCTTAGGATTATGATGGAGGAGAACTATATCCATCGCGATATCATAGCCAAGTTGTGGCAGATCTACAGTACGCATTGCCTTTCGTCTTATTCACCCAACGGTCAACGGTCACCTAACCAATTCATGGCAGGCTCGACGTCGCTTATCCCTCACCAGCAAAGGCGAGGCGCGATTATCATCCTCGGCATGCTGGGCGTCGCGAAGCCGACTGAGGTGCTCGCTCCCCAGAAGGACCTGATGCTCAAAGTCGGACTCGGCAAACTCGGAAAAGTACGTCCACCCAACCACCCCCGCCCACCCCACTCACCTCCCCTCCTCGCCTCCCCTTTTCATCCAACAGCGCGACCTAACCCTCGCCCGCTACACCTGCATCGCCCTGCAACGCCTCAACGGCAGCGCCAAAAAAGTGAAAGGCTCGCTCGAAGACAAGACGATCCGGTACCCCATGAACGACCCCGTCTTCGGCATGCTCCTCAAGGTGGTGCTGCATCCGTGTAGGAGTACCGATTGGTTCGGGCTGACGGAGCAGGCGATTAATACGGTGTATGCGCTGGGGGAGCATCCGGATGAGTTTTGTAATGAGCTTATTAAGAAGCTTGCGCAGAGGACGTTTGGGACGAGGAGGAGTGCTGTTCCCGTTGATGGGGAGGGGGAGGGCGCGGAGGGCGAAGGCGTGGAGGGGACGCAGAAGGAGAAGGGGGATGATGCGATGGATGAGGATGAAGATGGAGAGGGGGAGGGGGGTGCGACGCAGGACCCGATGGCTACGCAGGCGTCGGGGATTAGCGCTGCGCCGGGGCGGAAGACGGCGAGCGATGATGTTGCGGATTCGTTTGAGCTGAGCCAGTTGTTGTTTGTTGTGGGGCATGTGGCGATTAAGCAGACTGTGTTTTTGGAGCTTGTGGAGAGGGAGTGGAAGAGGCAGAAGGAGGAGAAACAGGCTGGTACGTATATCTATTATCCACTTCAACTTCGTCTTCGTGTTTTGCGATGTGATGCTGATGCTGATGTTGGGATGGTGTAGCGGACAAGGCCGCGAGTGCGTCGAAGAGTACGGGGAAGAAGGATAAGGAGGTGGATGAGCTTGATCAGGTTGCGGGAAATGCGGAGGATGAGATTGGGGATCGCATTGCGGCTGTGAGGGAGAACGAGCTGTTGTTTGGGTCTGAGAGTCTTCTTGCCGTCTTTGCGCCTATCATTGTGCAGATCTGCGGCAGCCCGCACAAGTTCAAGGTGCGTTCGGTCTTCCTTTCTTTACACATTTAGGTTAGGGACGCTGACGGGTGGTTGTAGAACCGGACACTGAGAGCGGCGTGCCACCTCTCGCTGTGCAAACTTCTCTGCGTGAGCTCAATGTTCACGGACAAGCACCACCACCTGCTCTTCAAAATCCTCGAAACGTCTCGAGACCCCAACATCCGCGCGAACAGCGTCATCGCCCTGGGCGACGTCGCCGTCTCGTTCAACACCATCATCGACGAGAACAGCGCTGAGCTGTACAGGGGCTTGTTGGATGGGGACCCGCGGGTGAAGAAGACGACGCTGATGGTGCTGACGCATCTCATTTTGAATGGGATGGTGAAGGTGAAGGGGCAGTTGGGGGAGATGGCGAAGTGTGTGGAGGATGAGGATGAGAGGATTCAGGATTTGGCGAAGTTGTTCTTTTCGGAGTTGGCTGGGAAGGATAATGCGATTTATAATAACTTGCCGGATAGTATGTTTTGCGTCTTTCTTTTTTGAAGTGTGGATGCTTATGTTTTCTCTTTAGTTATCAGTCACTTGTCGGGAGGGTTGAACCCGACGGAGGAAGAGAAGTTCCAGAGTACGATGAAGTATATCTTCACGTTCATCGAAAAGGTTCGTCCTCCCCTCCTCTCTCCTCCATCGCCTACCTAACCCCATCTCTCCCTTCCCGCTCTCAGGAAAGGCAAGCCGAATCCATCGTCGAGAAGCTCTGCCAGCGCTTCCGCGCCACCGACACCCCGCGCCAATGGCGCGACATCGCGTTCTGCCTCTCCGAGCTCCCGTTCAAGAGCGAGCGGTCGGTGAAAAAGCTGATTGAGGGACTCCAGTTTTATAGGGATAAGTTGCATGAGCCGGAGGTGTTTGCGAAGTTTACTGCGATTTTGACGAAGGCGAGGGCGAATAAGGCAAAGGATAAGCCGGATGCTGAGTTGGATGAGTTTGAGAAGGTGCGCTTCTCGTTTGTTTCTTAAATTTGATGGGAAGGCTTATGCGTGTTTTGGGTAGATTTTGGACGAGCATCGGGTGCAGGGTGAGGAGGACCAGGCGCTTCAGAATAGGGCGGCGAAGAAGTTGAAGAAGCGCGCGAAGGCGGCTGGGAAAGGTTAGTGCTTCAGCTTTAGCTTCGTGCGCGACCCTCGGTATTCGACGGCTGACTGGTTTTCTTTGGTGTAGGAAAGAAGAAGGCTGCGGCAGTTGATGAGGACGAGTGAGCAATTCTGCAGGACTTGGTATTGTTTTGTACAGCATGCGTCTAGAAGTATCATTAAAGTTGTGTATACCCTTATTTTTTCGTAATGTTCTTTATAATTTTCTGATGTTTGAAGCTTTGAAGCGAGGTAGCGAAGCAAGAGGTATATTGGAGGGTGTATTGCTTGGGCGTACACATTTTGGAGTTGTGTTTTTAGGTGTACAGGGCACGTTGAGAAGTATCTAAGCCGCATCCGAGTCATCTGCACCTGTTCACCGTAATATACTTTCTACCAGTGAGCAATCAAGGCTCCTGGAGCGGCTCCTCCGGAGGCAGAAGATAGTCCACTATTTGGACGTCGTCTGACATCCCCGAGGATTCGAAATACACCGCCCGGCCTGACATAGGGCAGAAGGCGAACTGATTGGGCTCGATCTCTTCCATCAGGCTACCCGAAGGGACGAGGACGACAGTGGTCGGCATGATTTCCTCTAGCGTTGCCTTGGATGGCACCGGCAGGATCGACATTAGCAATCCGCCCTGGTCGGAGCTCGTGCATATGACGAGCTTGTCTTCGCACCGGAATAGAGATGGCAGGGACTGGTACAACGAAGATGATGCATGGTCGTCCCCGTAGAATTTAGTCGTGTGCCCGCCGGGTACGGGAAGTGAGCGAGGGAGAAATGGGCACTCTGGAACATTCAGGGGTTTGAGTGTATAGAGCTGGAGGTAGGATGACCCTTCGTTTGGATATATCAAGCAGACTTGGGGATCAAGAGGGCTGTTTTCGCACCAAACGGAAAGGCCGCATAGGACGATGTGGTTGTGCTCACCGTCGGGTGGTGAGAGTGATGCCTTGGGCTGGTGTGTTAGGGACTCCAAGTCGTCCAGATGGTCCGGTTGCGCTGGGTCTGTGACAATGGAGGTTGCGGCTGGTAAATCGTAGTGGTATGTGTGATCGTTTAGCCCCCCTGCCAGGAGAGTGTCTTTAAAGACGTAAAACTGAGTGATTTAGCTTTATAGCTTATCGGGTCTTTGAACCTGGGTACCCTGACTCACCTGCGTGTAGTGAACCGTGGTGGCGGGCCATCGACAGCCCCTGTTCCTCGCCCAATCCCAGAGGATGAACTCCTGGGTGCGCTTGAAGAAGACGAAGGTAGAAGTCAAGTGCATATCGCCCATAAGGGTGGCATCCTGAGGCCGATGGAGCTCCAAGCTTCCTTTACAGTGGAACTTTAGACCTTGACCTCGGCGATTTGGGTTGATTTGGTGTATGTACAGTATTCTGGACAGAGGTGTACCGGGCAGGGACCTGCTCGTCGTTTCAGTTGAATTTAGACCTGGAAGGAGTAATGTACTAACCACTTCAGCGTCGCGACGAGGAGCTTTTTCCGGTTCCTTGTGGGGGCGATGGCTCTTAATTCCCCGAAGTTATCTAGGACCGCGAGTGGAGATGGCTTCACCGGAACGTTCATGTTGTACCCCAGGTCAAAGAGACAGACAGTGTCTATCGCCGAAGTAAAGAGGAAGCGGCCTCCAGGAACAAGCTGGAAAGCATCGTACACAAAGCTATCGTACGAGCTCCTTTCCCGTCGTAGTTGCGGCGTTCTGGTTAAATAGGGTCGAACAGACTCTTCAGGCTGGTATCTCTTCACTCCGTCTAGGAATCTGGTGGGCCCCGTTGAAGCGTGTTCTAGCTCCAGAATTGACATCTCCTCCATGGGAAATGTGGGCTTGAAGATCCCATATTTATCGCATACTCGTTCCAATGCTTCCAGCCATACGACACGGCACTTGGTAATCCTGTGCATCATGCGACACGTCTACGAAGGGCTGAGTATCCAGATAGAATTAATTGTGGTAGGTTGAGCTATACACGTACCTTGCGCATTGAGATTATGTCTGTGGGACACAAGAATCGAAGGATGTCCATGATGATCTCTGAGGAAATTCGGAAGCTACCAGCAGATAAAGTCAGGTCTTCCCCAGGGCAAGCTTCCTCAACTTTCATCATACTGGTGTCCATCTCCCGGAAAGGTACAGTTATACCGCTTTCAAGTTCCGTAATGACTCGCTAGGGGGAACGTTCAATACAGAGAATCCCGGCAGTGAAAGGTAGGAGGTCGTGGTCGGGGCGAAAGAGGCTCAGGGCCTCAGGCAGTGTGACTGAGCTAGACGCGCATGTCACAGCCTCGTGGTTGGCTCGTGACCTCTTGACAAATGCCTTTAGTTTAGACGCTCACGAGCAGGCTATGTAGCACTCAGTACTCAGCGCTCAAGCGCTCACGGCTTAGCCGCCTTACCGTGCGAGTTGAGCACGGATCGACTTCTCGGAGACTACATTTGGGCGTACAGACTACGTCCAGAGGTATTACTGTTATGTGGTTATACACCTTGTATACACCCGTAATTTACTTTCTATATCTGCGACATTCGGAGCGGTGGTGGATGGAATAGAGGGGTAGGGCGCATAATCAACTTGGCTCCTGGAGCGGCTCCTCCGGAGGTAGAAGATAATCCGCCACTCGGACGTCGTCTGACTCACCCGAGGATCCGAAATACACCACGCGGCCTGACATAGGACAGAACGCGAACTGGTTGCGTTCTATATCCTCCATCAAGCTGCCTGCAGGGACAAGGGCAAAAGTGGTCGGCGTAATTTCCTCCTGCGTCGCCTTGGATGGCACCGGTAGGATCGACATCAACAACCCGCGTTCGTTGGAGGTCGTGCATATGACGAGCTCGTCGTCGCACCGGAATAGATATGGCAGGAGTTGATAGAACGAAGATGATGGATGGTTGTCCCCGTAGAATTTAGTCGTGTGCCCGCCGGGTACGGGAAGTGAGCGAGGGAGGAATGGGCTCCCTGGACCCGGTAGGGGTTTGATTGAGTAGAGGTGAAGGTAGGATGTGTCGCGGGTTAGATATATCAGGCAGAGGTGGGGGTCTAGTGTGCTGTTTTCGCACCAGACGGAGGGGGCGCACATATCGACGCCGTCGCCGCCGTCGGGGGTGGGAAGAGTGCCTTCGGCTCGTTCGTTAGGACCTCCAGGTCGCGTAGTTGGGCCGGCCGCGCGTGGTCTATAACGACGAGGGAAGATGCTTTTGGTATATCATAGACGCACAATTGCCCATTTGTCCTGCATAACATGGCAGTGTCTTGGAAGGCGTGGAACTGAGCGATTTGGAGCCTATTAGATTATATCGGCTTCGGGCCATAGAGCCTTCGACTCACCTGCGTGGAGTGCAGCATCCCGGAAGCGGGCCATCGGCAGCCCGTGTTTCCCTCCCAGTTCCAGTAAACGAATTCTTCGTTGCGCTTGAAGAAGGCAAATGTCGAAGTTAAATGAATATTGCCGGTAAACGTATAGGCCTCGGGGCCATAATGGAGCTCCATCTTTCCTTTGCAACAGAATTTTAGGTCCTCGGATCGGTGGTTTGGGTCGATTTGGTGTATGTACAGTATTTTGGAAGAAGGTGCACCGGCTGCAGTCCTACCAGCCAGTTCAGCTGAGTTAACCTGGGCAGTGGAGGAACGTACTCGCCCTTTTGTTGTTGCAATGAGGAGTTCTTTTCCGTTCGTTGTGGGGGCCACGGCCTTTAGTTCCCCGAACCCCTTGAGAATTGCCAGTGGAGTTGACTTCACATGGACGTTCATGCTGTACCCCAGGTCGAAGAGGCAGACAACGTGTGAGTTACAGGTGAAGAGGAAGCGTCCCCCAGGGACTAGATGGAACGTATCGTAGCCATAGAAATCGTACGAACGCCTTTCCCATCGAAATTGGGGCGTCCTGGTTATATAAGGTCGAACACACTCGTCGGGCTCGTACATCTTCACTCCGGCTAAGAATCTGGTGGGCCCCGTCGAAGCGTGTTCTAGCTCCAGGATTGACATCTTCTCCGTAGGAAATGTGGGCTTGAAGATCCCGTATTTCTCGCAGACTCGTTCTAATGCTTCTAACCATACGACGCGGTATTTGGTGACCCTGTGCATCATACGACACGTCTGACGCAGTTTGAGATTTGATAAAGTAGGCAAGCCATATAAATACCTTTCGCATCGATAGAATGTCAGTTGGACCTAAGAATCGAAGAATGTGCATGATGATTTCCGAGGAAAATCGAAAGCTGCCATTGCCAGTGACAGCGGATGGAGTTGGGTCTTGCGCAGAGTCCATCTTGTGAGGCGGTATAGTTAAGCCGCTTCGAATATTGTTTGGATTGGGTCGCTCAGGGAACACAGGGTCCCGGCAGTGCAGGGTAGATGGTCGTGGCGGGACGAAACGAAGCCGCGCAGAAAGTGTGACAAAACTAGACGCGCATGTCACATCTCGTGGATGTGACCTGCCAGCGTGACAAGGCACAGTGTTTGGCGCTAGCTTGGCTTTCACTGGCAGCGCGCGAGTTGAGCACGAATCGACTTCCTATGCCGGACAGTAAGTACGTCTGGATGTACATGGTCCCCAGGGCAAGCTTCCTCAACTTTTATCACACTGGTGTCCATCTGCTACCGCTTTGAAGTTTCGCAACGAGGGGAATGTTCAATACAGAGGGTCCCGGGTCGTGGTGGGAGAAAAAGAGGCTCATGGAGTACAACTGAGCTAGTACTAAGCTCTTGCTAAGTAAGGAGCCGCGCGACTCTCGTCAGGCTGGCTATGCCAGGAGACTAGGTTGACACCAGCTTTCTCAAGCTTTGTCCCCAGTGCCGATGAAGCCGCATCCGGCAACTTCCGGGATCCGGCTCACGGCACGTGTGTGTCTGCTTGCCGGGTTCGCCGGTTCTATCGTGTTGTCCTCCTTGAACATCAACTACCATCTTCTCCAACGAAACACGTACTATGCGTCCTTCGACATCTCGCTCACGAAATGCACCCCCCACGAGGATACATTGGACTCGTTCTCGTGCAAGAGCAGCCAAAGCCTCTGACGCGACTGTCCTCGAAGCCGCGAACGCGCCAATATCTCCCTTGGCATCCAGAAGAAACCTGGTCGAAACTACCGGTTCCTCGGCGGTTCGGAATTCCAGACCTCGTGCCTTAGGAAATGACAGCGACGCCTCGACGATCAAACTCAGCTCCGAGGACCAACATATCAGGCAGGTCATGGCAGACCTCACGCAAGAGCTTGGAGAGAACGTGTATTGCGTCGGCGAAGAGTGGATGCAATCGCTGTATGCAGACTCTGTAGATGACGCTGCTATTACTACCTACCTCGCTTCAGAAGCCTCGGGATACCAACGAGATGGCCGGCGCTGGACGGAGTTACCTAGCCACCCTACCAGCAAGGGAGAACTCTCCGCATCGGTCTGCAGCCTTATTCGGCGTATCATTGCGGGACTTGGCGAACCCTGTGGAGACGGTGTTGCTCGGGATGTGGTCGATTCTCATGCCGCCAATCTGAAGTACCCGAAGTATAAGGACCTTTGCCCAGGAATCTCTATCCGGGCGACTGGGCCGTCATTCGGGCGTTCCGAAGCGATAAACGAATATATCGATGGTGTTGGCTACGCAAACCTGGCGTCTCCCATCGACGTGAATCTTGAACAACGGTCCAACGAAAAATACCAGGTGGCGCAGGCGGCTTTCTACAGCAAGTGAGCTTTTCTATCTCTTATGTTGCCACCGTCGTGTTGACTCCTCTTTCTTTTCTTGCAGACAAATCTACACGGAACAACCAAACCGAAACTTCATACGCTCCCTTTTTGTCACCGAAAAGAATCTTCGATTGATTCACTACGACCGTAGCGGGCTCTATGTCTCACCCCTCGTCAACATTCACCGAGATCCCTGCACGTTCATTCGGCTCATCCTTGGTCTAACTTCCACAAAGGAAGATGTTCTTGGTCTCGATACGTCTATCCAGTGGACGACCGACCCTCTGACTGGGGTTAAAATAGGCGGTACTATCGAGACCATTGGCACTAACGGACAGACGGTTGTCTACGACTTGAAGATGGACCGGCCGCCATTCATTCGTCGGACCATCCTTGGGAGAGGTACAACTTGCTGGTATGCAACCCATCCAGGGACCGGTGATGAAGTTGTGATCAAGGACGCCTGGCGATCGCATAACAAGGCATCTGAGTCTGTGTTTCTGGCCGCCGCGCAAGGGGTTGAAGGTGTCGTACAGATGGTTTCTTTCCAGGACCATTGTGCAGATACGGAGGCCTATCGCCCCCCAGGCTTCCGCCATCCAAACATTGAGAATCGCACGAAATCCCGACTGGTGATGCAGCTCTACGGGAAGTCCATCGAGCACTTCACTTCCCGCGCTCAAGCAATATCAGCACTCCGAGATGCCATCCTCGGTAAGCCTTTCCTGTTCTGGATCTTAAGGGCCAGTCCCTGACCATAATTTGCATAGCGCATCGCGATCTTCTTTCGAAAGATATCTTACACCGGGATGTATCGATGCAGAATATCTTGTTGGGTCATTTCGGCGCTTCTCCACGCCTCCGGGGTATTTTGATTGATCTCGACATGGCTATCTGGACTACGTCCAATATCTCGAAGCTACGGGCCGATACGGGACTAGTAAGTAGCTCGGTGACCTGAACAGGGTTAGCAGCTGACTCGTTTTGTAGGGGACTCGACGATTCCAGTCCATCGGTGTTCTGCACAACTTGCAACGCGAACTTCCCCCCCGGCATGATCACCTCGACGACTTGGAGTCTTTCTTCTATGTCCTGTGCCATCTAGTACTGCTTTTTGAAAGCCCAGGGCGGCGTTCGAAAGCGATGAACGATATGTTCGCGGAGTGGGAAACAGTTGAAAGCCCTCACACCGTTGTGGTCTCGAAGAGCGCAATGCTGTATGACTACTGGCCGACTAGTTCGTGGTGGGGAGAAGTTGCTGAAACCCTTCTCAAAGGGTTCCAAGATGTATTGTGGCCCATCGTTCAGCGCAAGACTCGACTTCGAGGTAATCGCAAGCTGAGCCTGGAAGAGAAGCGCCGGCAAATGGAAGCGATTGCGGAGGAGTCGAAGAATATCTACGATGCCATTGTGCAACTTTTTGATGATGCCATTGAGGCCATCGAACGAGAGGACGAAGGGGCCGCCCCTTCCACCGCAATCGTACCACCACCACCTCCCAAGACCACCCCATCCTCACTTCCTTCGAAGGCCTCCGAAGCCCGAACCGACCTCAAAAGGCAATTGAATCAAGGCCATCCGGATGCCTCGCCTCCTAAACGAAAGAAAACCTTTTCTGAACCCTGCGTTCGAACCAGTCGACGAAGGGGACTTGACGAAGCTCTTCCTCGTCAGGGTACACGCCGAAGCAAACGTCTCAATGGCCAGTAAAAATATTGGAATACGTAGCACATCACCTGTAGTTTTATCTTGCCGGCCTCAGGCCTCATGTCTCTTGCGTCTCATTAATATCTTTACCATTATTAAAAGATATAATTTATTTCTCGCGGCAGAAAGAGGCGGGTCAACCGCCTGAACAGAACATCGGGTCCCGTGATTACATCTAAATTCTGATTTGGGCAGTTGTTTGGAAGCTATTTGGTTGGAGCCATCAAAGATTCATTGTTCAACGCGGGACAAATTCGACACGCGTACAGGCAATGAGTCACAGACCTTCCTTTCTTTCTTACTCTCATGTCTGAGCCTCCGCTCGACGCAGCCAATGCAGCCATCCTTAACTTCGAAGAAGGGCCAACCAATCCTCGGGATGAGGACCCTTCCGATGAAGGTGGCTACTTTGTGGAGATGCCCAAGGACGACACAGAATGGGCTTTAGATCCAAAGCAAAACGGCACCTACGACCCTCGAAACACCGTGATATGGGTTAATAACCAGCGGGAGAAGAAAGAAACCACTGCCGATGGCCCAGAAACTGGATCGAAAGACCCCATGACACCTGTCAAACGGGTTCAAGACTCATTAGTTGGCCCCGATAGCAGCACTCCGTTTCGCCCTAGCAGTCAAAACCAGCTTTCTACGCTTGACGAGATGAAGGAGATAATCCTGAAGGAGCTCGGATCGGGGTTCTATGTGGTGACCCGAGCTTGGGTATCCAATTTGTACAACAAGCAGGCACCATTGAAGAAGATCATGTCATTTCTTAATTGCCCATCTAGCGGCTACAAGAATTATACCTGGGGAGAACTACCTCGCGCTCCGAAACGCGAAGACCAGATCTACGACCCCCTTTTCAAGATCATTGGCCGAATCATCAAGACATTCAGCACATCAGACGAAGATGGTGTGTCTCGCGAAATTCTCAATACCAACAATGTCTTCTTAAAGCACGACAATGGCGACCATGACACTGCACCTGACTTTTGCATCAAATCTGCTGGCCCTTCTTTTGAAACCCCTCTTCCTCAATCAACACTTCCGTCTCAGCGCCGTTTACGTGTCGGCTGGTCGAACGTATGTTCGGTGTTTGAGATCAAACGGGATAAGAAACGGGGCCAAATTACAGCACATGCTAAGCAAGTTGCCCTTTACTGCAGGTAGCTCTGGGTTCTTTGCTCATTTTCTTTAACTTTCTGATGACATATTCTACCTATAGACAAATACTCATTCACCAGCCCAACCGAAAGTTTGTTCGACTACTCATCATAACCGAGGAAGCCGTTCGACTCGTCCACTTTGACAGGAGTGGCCTCTACTTCTCCCCCTACGTTGACATTCACGAAGACCCCTATACCTTTGTAAAGCTTGTAGCCGGTCTTACGGCTTGTGACGAAGAGATCCTGGGACTTGACACTTCTATTCAGTGGACTATCGACAAGAAGACTGGAAGAAAGATTGCTGGAACTATTGAGGCTCCTTCGAAAGACGGCGACACCACTTTAAAGTATAACCTCTGTATGAAGACTTTGCCCTTCGTGCGCCCTAGTATCCGCGGACGAGGAACAACCTGTTATCGAGCAGTTGATCCCACCTCTGGGGAGGTGTATGTCATCAAAGATAGTTGGCGCACGGAATCAAGGAATCCCGAGATCGAGTACCTCAAAGCTGCTCACGGCCTGGATGGTGTGGTGCAGTCTATAGCGTATCAAGACGACTGTGCTCAGACCTCGAGCTTTCGACCTAAAGATGCTGGCAACGATTCGGACCCAGAGTTCTTTAACCGTGTCAAATCGCGAGTTGTGATGGAGAACCATGGAGGTCCTCTCGAGAGTTTCAAAAGTCGCTCTCAGCTTATTGCAGCATTCAGAGACTCCATCCTTGGTGAGTAATTCGATACCCACATTGGAGTATATAGTACTAAATTCAGAGAATAGGCCACCGGGACCTGCTTCTCAGAGGTGTTTTGCATAGGGATATTGGTGTTCACAATATTTTGCTTGGGTCCTTGAACGCTGCCCCGGGGAAGCGCGGCATCATCATCGACCTCGATATGGCCATGTGGATTGCACGCAGCGCTTCTAGTAAGATTAATGAAGACTATCGCACGGTAGGTGTTCGGAACTTCCATATCTCTTAAACCCAACTTAACACTATGCGACATAGGGATTGCAAAGGTTCCACTCAATTGCATCGCTCCTCAGAAAGGAGCTTGCCCTCGTTCCTCCTCACGACTTCTGGGACGACCTGGAATCTTTCTTCTACGTGCTCCTCTTCATCTTGCTGATGTATGAGAGACCCGGTGTTCTAAACGGCGACCACGATTCAGAGCTCAGCCGCCTTTTTAGCGACACCGAGGTCCGGGCGCTCGATACAGCCGCCAAAGCCAAGAATTTCCTCCTTTCTTCCGCTCTTCCCGGCGTTTCTGAGTGGTGGGGCGACGCCTGCGACGAGCTTCTTCAGGAATACCAGGAAGTCTTGCTTCCTGTCTGTAGCCGCAAAGGAAGGATCCGTAAAAGTAAGATGCCTGCTCAGGAAAAGCACGATCGTCTGGAAGAAATTGGTGACTGGGAGAAGAGCGCCTCGACATATAAGACGTTGGAGGAGGCATTTGACAAGGCACTTTCTGCCATCAGGCGCGAAGAAGAGAGTGAAGCAAACGGGAGTCCGCTTGGATTAGTCGGGGCCCATCCCCAAAGCTCGCCTTCTCCTGCGGAGCGTGGTCCTCCAACTCGATTCAGCGCCATCGTTCATCAAGGCCGCCCCACGGTCAATTCTCTCAAGAGACGATCAAACTCTGTTCACCCTGACGTCGCCCATGCCAAACGCAGCTTCAAGAACATTCGCAACCCGCATCCTCTGGCTGAAACTGAGGTCCCTGCTGTTGAGAGCTCCGATGATGATTCTTAGTCGGTGGATTTGTTGAGGTGTTCACTGGGGATGTGTTTGTGGTTTCTCCCCTCCCAATGCGTTTCCGCTTGCCCATATCGTCGCCTTAGTTATGCTGCGCTCTCGTTATGACTCGGACATGTATACGATATTCAGATAAGTTGAACTCGGCAATTGCAAAGTGCTCCTTAATCATTTGACTTCATCAATTCAACACTGTCACTACCTGAGCAAAAGAAACAAGCGTGCATAGGTCTATCCTAACAGTTCAGGTAAAGGTACTCGAGTATAGCACTAATCATTAATGTAGGGAGTCTCAAGTATCAGTACGACGGAGTCGTGCGCTGCGGCGAATGGGGTGGGATGGCTTATCCTGACGATTCCTTCTAGGGGACTTCCGTGACCTAGTCGTATGATCTTGGTATCTTGCCTATGTAGACAGAAATTAGAATGAGAAACAGTCTGTCTAAGAAGTTAGGCGCCCGCGTGGCGATCAGCCTGCAATCCAAGCGAGTTGCATATTGCATAAGGATCGCCTCCAAAACTACATATACCCGCTCCCAAAGTCCGTTTCGTACCCAACCTTCGGTAAAGTAGGCGCATAGAAGGGTGTGGGCACGAAGCATCCAGGAGCGTCGAAAATCAAGTTCACGCCCGCCTCCACGAACTTCTCCAGATCCTCGTGAATTGCCTTTCCTCCGAGCATATGGACGTTGAAGTATGGGAAGTCGGTGGGGAGCTGACGGATGGTCAACTCTTTGAGACCTGGTTTCTGGCTTCGGGACTTCGCGTTTAAAAACGCCAAGACGGAGGTGGGGGAGACGCGTGATTTAACGTGCGATCGAAGAATCTCGATATGAGGGCAGAGGCATTTAGATCCGTCGAACGGGTCCTCATTGGGTGTCAGCGCTTTGAGATGCTCATCGGTGAATATGAAAGGGGTGTCGGTTGACATTCTATACTGGGGTGGAGAGGGCGCCCCATGTAACGCCTGTGGGCTGGGGCCTACTTGTAGCTGTTTGAGGTTCGGGGAACTGCGCATACAAGCAAAGAAGTCGGAGATTGAGAGTGTGGGTAGGTCGATATGAAGTATTTGGATTTGCTGGCCGTGGGTGCGAAGGAAATTGACGATAGGCGAATACGAATGGTGCGACATCAGGTAATGGGGATGATAGTGAAGCTCGTGTAGCGCTGGAGCGTCGATGTTCTGTATCAGCACCTCCATCTGACGGCTAGAGCCTTCGAGATAGAGTGACTTCAAGCTAGGGACGGCCACGGTGCGAGACACAGTGCTACCCACGCCAGATACAAGGTCACCGTATGGAATTAGCGTGAGTTTGCACTGCTGCAGGGAGCTGCATCGCTGTAACATCTGTAGGATCACGTTCGACATCGGCTCGGAAGTTGCCAGAATGCCATGCTGTGGTTGGTAGTAGGATGAACTGAGCTCGCGGCAGGCCAATGTCAGGGAAATGAGTTTCCCGAGGTTAACTGGGAACTCTGATAGTCGGGGAAGCGAATTTAGGCCGTTATGCCAAAGCTCAAGTCGCGTTAGATTCGGCGCCTTCAGGAGGTTGTAGCAGTGTGTAATGGTCGGGTGTCCACCCATCAACGCAAATCCTGGATGAGTTGCAGTGGGCCATAAGGTACTTTCAGACATGATCCGGAGGGACTTCAGAGCGCCGAGAGTGCCAACGTCTATACCTTTGAAGACCTCCGAAGTGGCCGAACATAGCTCGAGGTTGAGCGATTCCCACCTATTTGTGTGTTCTGCTGCAAGGCGTGAGGCTTTGCGCAACGTAGTATCTACGAGCGCCGCTGGCCCCTGAGTATATGGCATGCGGATTTCCAGGGTAAGTGGCAAAGAGCCCGATCGATTTAGCCATCGCGAGAGTTCGGATTGAAAAGAAGCGACCCTCGTAAAATCTCCTTCCTCGAGCAGTTGGAAAGGTACCGTGGCCCTGAAATCTGACCACAAACGAGGCATCTCCAACGCCATATTCCTCCAGGCCCTACACACCCGCAGGAAGACGAGGGGCGGGTCTGCGATACTGATTGGACACATTGGGTCGACGGGGAAGGAGTATATGAATATCGCCTCCATTATCGGGGTGGGGAGGCGCCGTATGAGAGACGAGAGCGCCCTCAGATGGCGGGTCTTCTGGAGGATTGCGGATTTCTCTTTCTTGAGCATTTCCACGGTTTGCGCAAGGTCCTCGAGTTCAATCTCGATGGCTGCGAGCCTCGAATCATCTGGTAGAAGTAACTTCTTGATCTCGGCGAGTTCTTCTTCGGTTGGTATGTGGTTGGTGCCGGAAAACTGAGCGAAAGGGGGTTCCATGATGATGGTATCGGAGGGCAAGCTTTAAGTTACTTGCCAGCACGTTAATGTCCCGTATTATTATACTCAGTGCTCACTGGCAAGCGCTCACGGCTTAGCCGCCTTACCGTGCGAGTCGAGCACGGATCGACTTCTCGGAGAGTACATTTGGGCGTACAGACTACGTTCAGAGGTATTACAGCTATGCGGTTATACACCTTGTATCTACCCGTATTACTTTCTAATTCTGCGACATTCAGAGCGGTGGTGAATAGGATACTGGGTTGAGGGATAGGGTGCATAATCTAGGCTCCTAGAGCGGCTCTTCTGGAGGCAGAAGATAGTCCGCCACTTGAACATCATCAGCCGATGCTGTCAAAGTTGTGCACTATTCACGATAATCAATGCGAGCACGCTGGTGCATTAAAGTCATTCCCCGTTCCTCCGCACGCCAGTTGGTATGAAATGCATCACGGTAATGCATCGGGAATGCATCACCTTTGGCATTCGTTCTCTGGGGGGGCGCTTGCGATGATGCATCAGCTTTTGTGGTTGCTCTCGTGTGGCTGGTCCCGCCTGGCGCATTTTGACAGCTTCATGCCGCCGCAGTGCGCCCTAGTGACCGTTTTGACTCTGATTGGAATCGAGATCTGAGCGAAGCTGATCTTGGTCAGCGCGTTTGATTCGGATCCCGGTCCTTGGGGAGATGGTGCCTGAGCATTTCGCGTGGCCACCACGCGAGCGGTGCCTCCATGCTCAGCGGCACATCGCGCATCCTCCTCTATTCTCCTCCTCTAGCCCCCTTGATTGTAAGAAAGGACATTGAAACCGACCAAACCAGAGGCTAACCCTCCTCAGCATATCCTATCACTTCCCTGAGGGGTGAGACGCAAGGTTCAGCTTCCAAGATAGCACTCACAAGTGCATCTCTTTCCCTCGGACACCGACAATGATGCATTAAACACAGAATTTCCTTTGAGTAATGATGCGTTAGAACATGAACTCGTGCTTTGATCTGGGACATGTATTGATGCATTCAGAACATATTGTGATCACTGAATTCCCTCATTCGGCCTGTAGCGCTCGGCGCCTCGCTTGTTGACACCTGGGTCACATCATAACCCCAGCTCGTATGCTGGGTAAACAGGGTGGCTATGCCCAGCTTGGTGAGCTGGTTTTGCTTAACCACCAGTCACCCCAGATATATTAGGGTCCGTTCGGTAGCCAGATCCGGTTTTGGATCTGGGCGCGGATTTGGATTTGGGGGCCAGCCACAGCCACAGTCCCGCACGTGGTGAGCTCGGCGCAACCGGCATCGCCCAAACGGGATGCGTTAGTAAGCACGCGCGCGCGCGCGCCAATCTGTGTAGATTAGAATGATAATCGTGATAATTTGTGCTCCTCCTCCTCCACCATGAGCTTCCACGCCCTGACAACGCAGCAAAAGATGGCCCTTGCTGCAGGCTTTCGCACTATGCAGGCTCTTAGGGCAGGGCTGCTACAACTAGCCCCAACTTTGTTCCCAGAACCTATGCACACCTCTGCTTTGACTGGTGCTGCATGGGTCCGAGAGCTCATTGAAGGGCATCCTGACCGGATGCTCATCAATCTGGGCTTGAGGAAGAATGTCTTTGAAGCCTTGGTGATGGAGCTTCGTCACCTTTGTGGCTACGAGGACTCGAGGAACCTCTTCCTTGAAGAGCAAGTCGCAATCTTTCTGTACTCGTGCACCACAGGCCTTTCTATCCGGCTTGTTGCTGAGCGGTTCCAGCATTGCAATGAGACAATTTCAGTGTATGAGAACTTCTATTATCTGGGATATATTTATCTAACATTACATTGACAGCTACTTCAAGCTCATTCTCATTGCACTGTCTTCGCCGCCGTTTTACACGAAATACGTCAGACTTCCCAAAGCAACAGACCTGGTGCCCCCGTATATCCGAAACGACACTCGATTCTACCCTTTTTTTAAGGATGCTCTAGGTGCCATTGATGGTACGCACATCCCTTGCACCCCATCTGCTACCGAACGAGAGGCAGCCCGCGATCGCAAAGGCGGTCTCACGCAGAACTGTCTTGCATGTTGCTCCTTCGACTTGCGCATCCAGTACTTTGTCAGTGGATGGGAGGGATCAGCGGCAGATGCCACGATGTTCTTCCATGCTCGCATGAGTGACCTGCGTGTTCCACCGGGAAAGTATTACATTGCGGACGCAGGATTTGGGTACTCGAGCACCCTCATTCTCCCGTATCAAGGTGTTCGTTATCACCTTGCTGAATGGGGACGTTCTAATGAAGTGTATGTGTCTCTCGAGTCTCTATTAGAATGGAGTAGATATTCTAACCACACATCATAGCCCTGTTAACGCAGAAGAACTCTACAACCTCCGGCACGCCAATGCCCGAAATGTTGTTGAGCGTGTCTTTGGTGTTATGAAGAAGCGGTGGGAAGTCCTAACCAGGCCACCACGCTACGCCATGGACATTCAAGCCCAGATTCCATGCGCATTGGCTGCTCTTCACAACTTCATTGGAATCCATGATCCAGCTGATGCTATTCAGCTTGTGCGGGAGATGTCGGACGAGATTGACGAGAATGGAGGGACCTTTGATGAGGGGCAAGGAATCTTCAACCCAGAGGTTTTTGGTGAATTGGCGAACACACGTGTTAGCGATGAGGAGCGTGTCGCAGCACAGGCTTTTCGGGACGAAATTGCAGGGGCGATGTGGCAGCAGTACGAAGAGTATATGCAAGGATAAATTGGAGAGCATGTAACGACAGTAACAAAGTTGGCTTTTCCGAGTAACGACAGTGGGTGATTGGGTATATGAGTTGGGGGTAGAGAAAAGGAAAGACTAGTTATTCTGAGACTCGGAGTCAGAAATATCAGCATCATCGACACCGGCAGCAAGAAGAGTTTCCCTGACCCAAAGCTTGCGTACCGGTTCAAGCTTCAAAGCCATGTACGTATCAACAGCTTCAACATCACTTTGGAAAACACGAATAAGGGCAACAACTGACGACTCCTTCAGCCAAGTCATCTCGACATCCTGTGCTCGGGTGATTGCCTCTCGGCGGCGGGAAGGAGTGGGTCCGATAGTGCTGCTGCCTTGAGCTGCGGTAGGGTTCAACATCGCTTCAAAGATATCGTTCATCCTTCCCATCTCCTGGTTCGTCTTCTGCATGAAGGCAGAAGCAGCCGTGGTACGAGGACGCTTCTCAGGCTGGGTAGTCGTAGTCCTCGCGGATGCTCGCCTCTTAAGGGTCTGTAAAAGGCAGAAATGAGCGAAAAAGATAGCGAAAATTTGAAAGAAATACTAGCCGGGACTTGAGGCAGCTCATCGTCTTCCTCGGGGGATGACTCACGCTGCTCGGATTGAGGCGCAGGGGGAGTCGCAGTCGAGCTGGGCTCAGGAGTGGATGGGATAGACGCAGGAGTCTCTTGGCTAGAAGCCTGAGTCTGGGGTGCAGAGGCGATCTGAGATGGATACAGAACATTCTCGCCCGTCACCTTTGCAGGAGTGATAGAAGCCATCTTTTCACGAAAGGCCCATCCTGCATTTCGGAAGTCCTTTGCCTTAGGATGCTTCAGCAAGAAGTCATCCCAGGAAGCAGACATAGACGGCGTGATGTTGGCACCATGGATGTCGCTCCAGGTCCAGCCAGACTTCCTTTGGATAGCACCGATAGCGTTGAACGTAGCGCACAACTAAGCATCCGGGATCACGAGCACAAATGAGTACACATACACACATATACTGAGAAGTATACCAGATACTCACCCACTTCCAGTGCGTTTTGCACTTCTGGCCATCCTTAGGAGCTCCCTTGGTGCGGATAGCCTCAACCGCAGGGGCAACTTCGTTGAAGACGGACTGCTTGAAGTTGCCCCCTTGGCCAATAGCACTACGCTTCAAAAAGAGCTCATCCAGGAGCTTGTTGGTGTCCTCCTTCTTCCAAACTGCCTTCGGGACTTTCTCTTGGGAGACCATTGGTAGATTACGTGCAGAATATGGTAGTAGAGTGGAGGGAGCAGGGAATAGAGCACAATTAAAGACAAAACACGACGAAACGGACGCGGCGTTGCCAGCGCGCGCGCGTGCTTACTAACGCATCCCGTTTGGGCGATGCCGGTTGCGCCGAGCTCACCACGTGCGGGACTGTGGCTGTGGCTGGCCCCCAAATCCAAATCTGCGCCCAGATCCAAAACCGGATCTGGCTACCGAACGGACCCTTATTGGTATATACCAGATTTGGGGGAATAGTATAATATCTCTACAAAGGCCCTCAGGTGTGCCATAGCCCATAGCCGTCACACGGCGGGAGGCCATCAATGCTGGCGGCACCATCTGTCAACCGTGAGCTCGCTGTTTGGTTACCGCTTGGCATCACATAGGTACCGCGCTCGCTGTCTCGCACGACGCTGGGCGCCGTTTTCAATAGCTTCACGCGCCATCCCGCCCAAATCCCGCCCGCCGCCCTCCCTCCTACCCGCTCTCCCTTTACTCCAGCCTCGTCAACATACTGGGAAATTCTACTAACGGAACATCACCCGGGACTGTGCAGCATCCTATTGGCACCGCTCAGCACGTCCCACGTTGACTGATAGACGCCGGGGTTGTCTATTTGGATTGTGCTCACTGTCCGGCACAGCGAGCTCGCATTTTGGCGAGTTTTCAATGCTTTCATTTGATTCTTTGGTGTCCCCTGGTATACATTACTGTATATACTACACTTGTCTCATTATGATACATATATCCCGTCGAAATAGAATGGAAATATACATTCTCCTCATACCTCAAGGATATTGATATAATGGGCTACTTTGGCGTAAGGTATGCTCTTTAAGTTATCATAAGCCTCCAGGATACTGCAGAGTCAGCTTTAGTACAGAACCAAGCAGCAATATTTGCATAGATACACTCCCCCTTCTCTCAAGAGGTGTCAGCACTCCTCATTGCTCCCCCTGATTGTCCAACCTACCTGCTCTCTCTGGGTAATGCCTTGCAAATTCAGGCACAAACCAGGGGTACCTTAGCTTATTGGGTATTCTAAAATTGACCCACAGTCGCACCGCGGTCCGCACCATTGCCTCTATGCAATATCCCTCGAGAGGTACTCCCAAGAGTACCTCTCCAGGATTCAAGACACGCTTTGGACCGATATATACGTGTGATGGGCATCCCAAGACTGAAATTTAAAACGCGTTCACAATGCAAAAAACCGGAAGAGAAACGGACCACCCAATGAGGAGGTATGGAAGAAATATTGAGAATGCGATCACATTGTGCAGTACGCGATGTCAATTGCAAGTTCGCGGGCGAGATCAAACCACCTTTACCCACCTTTTCTAAGCTCCAATCACCTCTACCTATCGGAAATGCATGCGGTTTTTTTCATCGCAGACCTATGATCTGATACTATAGACCTACGGTAGTTTATAAAGCCCGAATATGCGTATGACTGCGGGAGGTGAGGAAAAGGCTTCCTCATGGGATGCTGCATGGCGAGGGATATTATAGCTTGAGGATCACTGGCGGGGGGTCGGTCATAAATTTGTTTGGTTAGTACTACCTATGGCAAACCGTAAATGTAGGTATTATCACTTTATCTACCATTGCGCACCTTCAATGTCACTAACCCTAATTGACAGACTTTCAGAGTCCAAAAGCTCATGCAGGTTGAATTAAGTGTACCCTACAGTATTAACTACTGGGAGACGATACATACAGGTTTTATACATATACCAAGCCGTTTATATACACCCATGGCCCCCTGATGGCCTTTAGTGGTCCTTTTAGCCAGTTTCTGTAGGTAGGAGGAGATAGTGTGAATGCGACTGCTATTCTCAGCTCTGGTGGTTCTGTCTAGCAGATATGTAGCAGACATTTAATAATAAAGGCGGGTGTGCTCAAAGAATCAAATGAAAGCATTGAAAACTCGCCAAAATGCGAGCTCGCTGTGCCGGACAGTGAGCACAATCCAAATAGACAGCCCCGGCGTCTATCAGTCAACGTGGGACGTGCTGAGCGGTGCCAATAGGATGCTGCACAGTCCCGGGTGATGTTCCGTTAGTAGAATTTCCCAGTATGTTGACGAGGCTGGAGTAAAGGGAGAGCGGGTAGGAGGGAGGGCGGCGGGCGGGATTTGGGCGGGATGGCGCGTGAAGCTATTGAAAACGGCGCCCAGCGTCGTGCGAGACAGCGAGCGCGGTACCTATGTGATGCCAAGCGGTAACCAAACAGCGAGCTCACGGTTGACAGATGGTGCCGCCAGCATTGATGGCCTCCCGCCGTGTGACGGCTATGGGCTATGGCACACCTGAGGGCCTTTGTAGAGATATTATACTATTCCCCCAAATCTGGTATATACCAATAATATATCTGGGGTGACTGGTGGTTAAGCAAAACCAGCTCACCAAGCTGGGCATAGCCACCCTGTTTACCCAGCATACGAGCTGGGGTTATGATGTGACCCAGGTGCTTGTTGATTTGGGGCATGTCCTGATGCATTCAAAACATAGCGCGACCAATTTCCCTCATTCGTACTGATGCATTCAGAACATACCGCGATCAATTTCCCTCATTCGACCTTTAGCGTTCGGGTCCGGGTTCTCCACCCACGGCGCCCCAACAGCGACTCCAGGAGACCATCGAGAGGCTTTTTATGCACTGGTCAAATCCACGAAATATCCCCTGCTCCACTGCTCATGTTTATCATGCATCAATGCGAAATCAATGCAGGCCTGGTCCTGGTCTTTTAATTATCAACCGATTCCAAGTTGCTTCCTGATTCTGAGGTTAATGCATCGCTATACTGTCAATAAATGTCGCTCCATGGTATGATGCATTAGATTCGCCCTTCTTGGTCTAATGATCGGCCCATCCCAAGTGCTTCCCGATCCCACTAATCAGTTAATACATCACTTCCTCGTCCATGACTCGGAATCATCATCCATGTTACGATGCATCAGATTATTATACTACACTATTTGTCCTACTTGCTCCGGGCGCCTAATGGGCGCCAGTATGTGCCACGGTGTATGATTACGAAGTCCTCTCGGTGCGCGGGAAAAATAGGAATGATCGCGGGGGCCAGGGCCTGTAGGGCCAGTGCATGGCCTTAGAACACACCGCAATGTGGAAAGAGGCCGTACGATGCATCAGCCCAGAGACGTGTGACCGTCTAAACGTTGATGCATCGCTTGACTTGACCCTCGCGCCATCCCGCAGCGTCTCACAGTGATGTATCACTCCGACGTCATTGGCAAGAACTCCAAGAGGTGATGCATTGCTTGACTTGTTGATAAAACCCAGGGCGCGAGGCCGCAGCGATGCATCGTCTCACAGTGATGCATCACCCCAACGTCATCAGCAAGAATTTCAAGAGGTGATGCATTGCTTGACTAGCCATTCGCGAAGTCGCCTCAGTGGGAGCATCATCTCCAAGTTCCAAATTAATGCATCGCTTGACCAACTTGAAGGCGTCGTGGCGGATCTCTCTGGGCGCCGCAAGTGGCTGGGAGGACATCCAGTATCGTATTCTATCTAGTGTCGTATTCTATCTAATACATCGTTATACTCAATCATTGGAGAGACTGTCCGCTGAGGCTTCCCATCCTTACGTGGCTCGGACCTCAGATCGCAAAGCACCTTGGCTGATTTTGTTTAATGCATTCGGCTTTGATAAACATGTGTTCTGGATACAAGGTACATACGACAGACCACAGTGGACTAAGATCGCGGTAGGCTGATGACTATCTTCGAGACCTATACCAAACATGAGTTAATGGGAGGACGTTTTCGAGATCAACATACTTTTTTGGAGCCTGAGCTGTGTTCGCATTCTCTCCTCGGCGTTTAACTCCTCGGCTTCTCATTTGCGATGCGAAAGCGATAAGTTCATCCAGCGTACGGCTAATATCCCCGACAAGAGCGTTCCAAAGATCCCTCGAATCATCCCTGTAGCATGTAGGACCGCCCGCCGCTGAGCGACCCCACCAAAGCACTAACATCATTAACGAAACAAACCCGTTGGGGCCCGATTTGCAGATCGGAGCCCATACAGTTAGATCAGAGTCGGGGGAGGTGTATCTGGGTTGGGGAAAGTCTTCGCCTGGGTTGAGCCGAAAGGACGGTTGAGATATGCACCACCACCTCACAATCGCAGCTCCTATGTCAGCCGGATCGTCAATAAAGGGCACTACTGCATGGTTACGTGCACCTTGAGATGATTTGTTCGTCCATTTACTCCATTCGATAGGGCGATCTCGGACTGGTAAAGAGCCCTACCCAAAGACCTTCAGCTTTGGGATCACCAAGAACAGTCCAGTATGACGAACCTTCAGAGACTTCCCATATCCGAGAGACAATTCAAGAGTACACCACTTCTCCACCACATCCGACCACTGTGTTCCCAAATCGACCGCCCTGAGATCATTCACTGTATTAACATACCAAAGTGGTTCGCCGTCATCCTTCCCGTCGTTAACAGGGGGCGGTCGTGACGTCTGGGGGACGTTGCTGCCAATAAGTTGCAACTTCTCTCGGGTTGTGGAAGGTTTTGCTGCATGCCCTGACCGCCTCCGACCGGCACTCTCTTCGGAATCCTGTTCAGCATCCCCCGCAGGAGTGGCCGAGCTCGAGACTGCCAAAGCATCCGGAGACACCGTTTTGGGGCCGGCGGAGCTCGTTGAAACGACAGCCGTGGCGCTAGCGTCAGGACTTGCGGCAGTCCCGCCATTGGGAGAGGGGTTCTGCGTCGAAGAGCCAGGGTCGATAGCGGGTGTAGGAGCTACAGGGTTTGGGGTCGAGGCTACAGCGGGTGGAGAAGCCACGGGATTCGGCGTCGAGCCTACAGAGGGTGGAAGAGCCACGGGGTTTGGAGTAGAAGCTACAGGGTCAACGGCTTGCGAGTGACGGTTGTGAGAGGTAGTGCCGAGATGCTGGCCATAGGTGGTCTGGGGTGGGGCAATGCCGCCGTTGGGCTGCGATCCGGCTTTGACGATGGTGTTGGTGAAGGTTTTCACAGAGTGATTGACGTTGGTGGCGTTGGGGCCACCGATAGGAGGGGGACTGTCGAGGTCGTTGCGAACATGGGTGGGAAACGGAGTAGCTGAGTGGAGAGCGCCATTTCCGACACCGGGAATGTCTGGATTGACGAACGAGGCGGCGCCGGCAACATACTGCGATTTGATACTGGGGTGGGCGGGATTCGACGTGTCGTGCAACTTTTGTTGTTTGGCGTGGGCGTTCCAAAGCGCAAGTGCCTTGTCCAGCACTGAACCGGGGGGTTGCTCCGCTTCGAGGCGATGCCCCGCTTCCAAATCCGCGTCGAAGTCTCCAAGTCCGCCAAAATCGAAATCTGAGTCAGGACTGCCGCGATCTACGGCCGGAAGTAGATGCCCATGAGGCGCGCTTTGACTGTCGTTTGCTGAGCCATGGTCTTGGGTCTGGTGCTGAAGGAAATCTCCCGCCACTGCAGAGAACATCGTTTGACCATTCCACGTATTGGCGCACTTGTTTCCCCACACATCCTTCGAAAGAACATCAGACTCAGACGCGTAAGCGGCGTAACTGGCTCGAGGGATTTGAATGGAGGCCTCTGACTGCTGCATGTTGATGTTTTGCCAACTGAGACCAGTATTATTTAGCGACCCATCGTTCATGCAGTCAGGGAATGGGCGGAGGCCCTGAGAAGCGGTGAAGTCGAAGTTGCGTCCATAGACGTTTGGAAAGGTAGACTGGAACATCTCGAATTGAGGTGGGATGTGTGTCGAATTCGGAAAGGCGGATGTCGACGAATCGAGCGACGGAGCATGGAATCCTTCTCCCTGGTTACTAGATTGGGGGATATTGGACGCATGAGACCCAGTTGAGATGGCGGATGTCGCCGTATTGAGAGGCAAAGATTGGGTCCCATCTACACGTGTACCAGATTCGGGGATCGTCACCTTCTCGGAAGTACCAAGCTTCGCAATGGCGGCTGCTGCCGATGGAGCCGCTTGGGACGTTCCAGAGGCGGATGTTGACAACATGGGCGCAGGAGGATGGATCCCTTCGACAGTTGATTTGGGAGGTCTATCTGCGAGAGGCCCTGCTACAGCGCTGGATCTCGCCAATTCGAGAGACAGAGGCTGAACCAGTGGTACCCTAGAAGGATGAGTCGCTGTCGCTGGAAGCGGAGGGTCCGAGGTCTTCGCTAGGGAAGTTGTTGATGTGGGGCCAAGCTTAGACGTAGAGGAGGAAGCGCTGTTGGTGACACTAGTAGAGTTCTGACTCGAAATGGCACTTTTCTCGGCGGATGTTTCTGTAAAAATCGCGATAAGTAAGCCTCCGGGAAACTATTTCACTTAGCAGGAAGACGTACCTTCGGCAGGTAATGGCCTAGCATCTCGGTTCAGAGCTCGTTGAGCACAAACATCGGGGGCTAGACGTTAAGATCAGAACAATCAAACAAACATGGACGTTGAAGCCTACGTACGAAATTCATGTCGCTTCGCGAACTGCGTTAGGGCTGTAACGAATACACGTTTGTACTCATTCCAAGTGCCTGCAAATAAGGGAGTCTTGTCCTTGTCCCCGAATTGAAGGCTGGTGGTGGGGAGGCGCGTCAGTAAAGGATCAAGACATGCGAATGGAATGCTCACGTGTGAACTTTGATTTTCCCATCCGATGCAGGCTCAGGTCCAACCACCGTCACTAACGCCAAAACACCTGCCTTGCGGACAGCTGGATCAACAACTGCAGAGAGAACGCTCGGAAGGGAGGTAAGAAATCTGTGTTTGAATTCAATTAACTTAGCGCGCAGCCTCGTGTCAGAAAACAAGGTCATACCGATGGTAAGTCTCCGGTTCCCCCTCTTCGCTCTCCTCCTCCTCTTCGGCATCATCTGCTATCCGCTCCTCGACCGCCTGGATCTCCTCTTCAGTCGCTTTCGAGTACAAGTCCTTACAAACCGAGTGCCATCTCGACACTTTCTTGCTTTTCTCGATTCCGTCTTCCTCGCATCGCTTATCTAGAGCAGCGGACACCTTCTCTGGGTACAGTTTAGCAAATGTTTCGTACGCCTTCAGTCCTCGGGTTCGTGGAGTATATATGTCCTTTAGGAGCTTCGGCGAGACTGATACAGTATTGTTCCTGCTCCTAGGATTAAATTGCCATCGGAACCACTCCTTGAGTCGCTGGATTAAGGACGTTCCGTGATCAGTACCACCATCCCAGCTACTGAAGCAGGGCATGACTCGCCTTCTGAAGCTTGGCCAAACCTTGTGAGTACGCTTCCATCTCCTCCTGAGTCAGTTGACCTAGTGATTTATTGGGATACATCTCGTCGATGAGCGGGAACATGGTCAAGTAGCTGGCAAAAATCTTGAGCCAGAACTGCTTGTATCTCTTCTTCACACGACACTCCGCGTATTCGGGTAGGAAGGATTCACAGTATGTGCGTCGTATGTCCGAAAGCCAGCTGGGGGGCGCCATGTCGATCTACCAGAGGGTTTGTAAGATAACGCAGCGTTCGCAGGGGGTAATCAGGTGGTACAAGAAAGCAATGCATCGGGTGTTATAAGTTTCCCCACCTTTCTAATGCATTATACTTTTCAGAAGATCAAAGCTCTGCGCTGAACCTATCTATCAGTACTGTGTAACGCAATATCGAGATCGGTCGCTCCTTTCAGGGCAAGCAGGCGAGTGAACTCCGTTTTCATCTGAACTTGAACTCGAGTAAATAGGCGCCAAACAGGTCGGTTGCCATATATAAACCTCCCAACTCACACTAGACTCCATATCGCCTCTTCTTCTCTGTTTTCTCAACCGTCCTCACCCTCGAATATCAACACTTTTGATCCAATGGCTAAAGAGTCCGCTGCGGAGCGTATTGCGACTCTCAGTCGCGCTACGTCCCCCGCGATGATCCAGCTCCTCGGCAATTTGATCAAGGCTATTGATGATCGTACGCGTTCCTCTCCCTCTCCCTGTCACCATTGCTTACCATTCAGCTATAGGCCATCTCACTCTCGATGACTATCTGCAAGTCGGAACTGGTGATTTGAGTATGGAGACGTCATATTCCGATTTTTATTTTCTAACGAAGTCTAGCTCCTGTTTGTTGTGACATGTGCAACGGCACGGGTATTGTCATGGTCCCCACCGTTGCGAGCGACGATGAAGACGACGGCGTTACCACTAACGTTCCGCCTGCTACATCCAGTGAGTGGTATCACCCCTATATCGGCGCAGCCCTTCCGTTGCATCCACTGACATGGGCCTTAGACACCCCTGCGCCGAGCAACGCCACCGTCGCTCCTCCTGCTCCAGGAGTGACGCCTCCCACCGCTCCGACTGCTTCGAGCTCTCAAGATGCGCAGGCCGCACCTGCCCCCACTGTCGTTATTCCTCCAGCCACTTACCCAATCCCGGGATTCCAATCTCTAGGCCCGAACGTTGCTCCTCCAGCCCCCGAGTCCGCCGTTTACACTGGTGAAGGTCGTAAGTCAGATTCGGAAACTAACCCCTGTATGGAACTGATCATTTGTTCAGCGGATCGTTTCTTCACCATCACCCGCGGAATCAGACTCGGCGTCTTTGGAGGATGGTAAGTAACTTTCTAGTAGCTCCCTTCATTGCGTTTGACAGCCGGCCAGGATGGATACCTCTTCCTACGTCACCGGAGTCCCTGCGGCTAGTTACAGCCGCCACCGCACGCTCCAGTCTGCCTATGAGGCTTACGTCAAGGCCCATGGTCGGGGCATTGTCAGGTATGCGTAGACGAGACTAGGTACCCTCCATCACCTCTCTCTTCCTCTCCCAATGTCTCTTAATCCCCTTCTTGTCTGAGGTGATGGTGTCGCCTGTTTTTGAACTCTGTTGCGCTCTCTCTTGTAGCATTCTGATCGAATTATGCTCCTTATACCCTGTACACGTATGTCTGTGAAGCCTCGAGTCGTTCCCTCGGACAATAAATGCATGTGTCGATTGCTAGCTGTCAAGTCCAGGGACCAGAAAGTGCCATCCGTTAGCCTGGGATGTTAAGAAGTCAGGCAGTCGATAGGGTGAGCTTCTTTTAGTAAATTAGGTGGACACATGGTCCATGGGGCATGGCCTAAAGCCTCAGACTCCCCGTAGAGATGCCAGTTGAGAATCGCCAAGTTCAACTCATGCACGCCCATTGCTGAAGCGGGACTTAGACATGGATCTTTAAGCCACGCACATACGAATAGGTATGTATTGATGCTGACAGAGCGCAAAGAGCCTAGTTAGTGGAAATAGGGGATAGCAACCTCCGGGAGGCCCCAAAGTCGAGCCCAGGACGAGCCACAGCTAAGCCAAGTTGCCGCTTGGCATTTGCCGAAGTGGGACTCGGGCGCAATTCCTGACAAGTTCTGAGCGTCCTACAGATGTGAAAGAGGTGTATACAGGGGTAATAGCATATTTATTGGTCCATAAGAGCATGAATATAAGTGATTTAACAGCATATCGGACTCGAGGGCGGCCTAAACAATGAGCTACGGCCAAGGGTCCACACTCGGCAAATGCCGAAGCTGGACTTGTCGAAATCAAACAGTGCCCCCGTGTTACGACCGTCGTCGACAGAGGTGGGCAAGTGTCAGTCGATGGCTGAGTTGATCGAGTGACGATGAGCAAGCGAGGCGGCACTCGCAAGTCAAAAGAGAAAAGGGGACAAGGGGTTGAATAACCAATAACAAGCTAAGGTACAGGACTGTAGCTACTGGGTATAAGTACTGGGACGCATATGAGTAGCTATGAGTCAGAAGTAGTCAAGGCGTAGCAGTAAGGCTGCGCGTCGTCATACATGAGTCGAAGTAAGTCGAAATGAGTCGAAGCGCAGTTGCTGTGCAACTGCGCGCTAAAAATAGTCAAAAACAGTCGCTACGAGTCGATACGAGTCACAAGAGAGAAAATTGTGGAGCGGAGCGTAACATTACCCCCTTCTTATCGTCAATGCCCAGCATCGAAGACTAAGTGCACATGTTCCACTCGGCGTCTTCGCCTTGCCAGTTGTCGTGGTCGTTGTCGGTGCGCCAGAGATCGGGTTCGTCGTTATCGTTCCTGTAGGTACCCCAGCTGGAGACCGTGCGTTTTCCCCAACCTTTTGCGATCTTGGCAAGTCGGCGGGCGTTCCTTGTGTTGACCGGTTTTGCGGCGCATTCCCAGGGCATGTGGTTGGGGGCGTTCTTGCGGCACCACTTGCAGTTCCACTTGACGTGGTCGCACTCTTTGTGTCCCGGTTGTTGACAGGACCGGCAGGGGAATCCTTTCCTGATGGCTCGTTGGTCGTTGGTGAGGTCTCTGGTGTGGACCTTGCCATAGGTTTCCAGGTCGATATCTCTTTTTCGGAGGGCGAGGAGGGCGCGGCGGATGCCCGAGCGAATGGCAGGGAGTTTTTCGAGGAGCTCTTCTATGAGCGCGGTCTTCCGTCCTTCCATCCAGGTGACCTGGTAGTCGAGGTCAGCGACGATTTGCTTGGGGGCCTGGGAGTAGCCGAGGGTTCTCTCGAGTATCTTCTTGGAGGTTGTGAGGGCGAGGTCCCACTCGTCGATGTCGAGGATTTGGCGGGCGATGGTTCGGTCAGCAGGGGGAGCATCAGCGGTGTCCAAGAGGCTGCCGGAGCTGCCAGTGAACTCGACGATGTTGGCTAGGGAGGTGATGGCGGCGATGTTGTTCTCGGCCTGGCGAATTTCATCGGGGGTGAAGGCAGTGCGAAGATCAATCTTGTTGGTCTCGGTGGGCCAAATGCGGTGAGGGAGAGCAGGGACGTCGAAATTATAGATGTAGGTGGGGGCGTCGGTGGTGAAGGGAGCGCAAGCAGTGGTGGTAGTGCTGGTGGTGATCATGATGCGGATGTGGGGTAGATCGTGAGTCTGAAGATAAGACAGGATGGCGAGGATGGCTTGAACTGTGGAGCTGTGGGTTCTGATTGTTGTGATTTGAGTTGGTCGAGTCACAGCCCGTTAGCGTCTTTATACTCCTGGAGGACTTCGGTGGCATTTCCGAATTCGTCTTCAGTCTTCCATTCGTACTCGTTGTAGCCCTTCCATTTGATCCAGTACGAGAGGTTCCTATGTCGGTCTTCTTTGTGTCGTAAGATGCCTTCGATTTCGTATTCTTCTTCACCTTCCACGATGTCTGGAGGTGGTTCTGAGTAAGATGGACCGTGGGTGGTTGTGAACCGATATGGAGAAAGAAGGGAAGCGTGGAAGACGTTGTGAACTTTCCATCCTTTTGGCAGTGCAAGTCGGTAGGCTCGGCTTCCTATCTCTTCCGTGATCGTAAATGGTCCTAGTCGTTTGGGCGCGATCTTCTTCGATCTGTAGGGGAGTTTGAGGTTCTTTCTTTCGAGCCAAACCTGTTCTCCTTTCTTGAAGGGTTTCCAGTGTTTGAATGAGCGGCTGATCATTCGGGCACGACCGAGTTCATGGGCAGCGAGGGCTTCGTTTCGGATCCTGTCTAGATCTTGGAGTCGGTTTTGTGTCTGTGGGAGTGGTGATCTTTCGAATGCTTCTGGGAGAGCCCGTGGTTGGCTTCCCATGATGAGTTCGAATGGGGTCTGATTTCTATCAGCATGGCGACGAGAGTTATGAACGAACTGGAGTAGAGGTAGGGCTGTGCTCCAGGTGTGAGGGTTGGCAGTGCAATAGATGGAAAGGTAGGCTTCGATTTCTTGATTCACTCGTTCTGTACCTCCGTCAGTCTGTGGATGGAAGGCAGTGGAGAGAGAGGAGTCGATTCCGAGGCGGGTCAGGAGGTCTCTGAATGTCTTTGCAGCAAATTGGGGGCCTCTGTCAGAGATGATCTTGTCAGGTAGGCCGTAATTGGTAAAGATCCGGCGTGTCAGAACTTCAGCAGCTTGATCTGATGTGATGGTCTTGTTGCAGGGTTCGAAAACTACCCCTTTCGAAAGGCCATGGTCGACCACGACCATGATTGAGTCGAAGCCGTTGGATGGGGGAAGATCGGTGATGAAATCCATGGATAGCTGTGTGAATGGTCTGTTGCTTTCCGGGGCAGCGATGGGTAAAAGAGTCGGCTTTGTCGGTTGGCGATTAATCTTGAATTGCTGACACTGGGCGCATCCTTCGACAAAAGACTTTATGAAAATCCTCATGGCTGGCCACCAGTAGTTTTCACGGACGGCGTTGAAGGTGCCTAGTTCTCCAGGATGGCCAATGGTGGGGGAGTCGTGATGGGCGCGCACAATCTTGCGTCGGAGTTCGGGGTCGTCCAGTACGTACGCTTTTCCGAGTCGGAACAGCATGTGGCCACCATCCTTTGTCTCGATTGTCCAATCTTTCAGGTCTTTCCGATGGATTGATGGATTGTCGTTAAGGAGAAGTTGAAGGGTTTGGGTAACGTTAGGGTCGGAGGTCGTCTTCTGCAGAATTTCGTCTTGGAGGACGGTGTCGATGAGGTTCACGAATAGTTCTGGTGGTAGCATTGTAACTTCTTCTTGCTCTCCATCGTCTTGGCACAGGTCGGGTCGTCGGGAGAGTGCGTCGGATTGGTACATCTTGGATCCCGGTTGGTGTTTCAGCTCGAAGTCGTATTTGGACAGGGTGAGAAAGGCTCGGCTCTGACGGGGACTTAGTTTCTGTGGGTTTTTCCAATAGAGTAGATTCTGATGGTCGGAGTAGATGGTGGTGACGAAAGGAGATCCTTGGATGAAATGGCGCCATGCTTCAAGGGCTCTGACAATGGCCAGCAGTTCTCTGTCGTAGATCTCGTAGTTGCGTTCGGCGGAATTGAAGGTCTGGGAAAGGAAGCATACTGGATGGCGAGCACCGTTGTCGTCCAGCTGAGTCAGCACAGCTCCGGAGGCATGTTTGGAAGCATCTGCTTCGATTTGGAAAGGGCGTGTTGGGTCAGGTAAGAGGAGAACGGGGTAAGAGGTGAATTTCGTTTTGAGAGTCTGGAAGGCTTGTTCACACTCGGGTGTCCAGACGAAGTGAGAGTCTTTTCTCAGCAGGGCGTTCAAAGGGGCGGCGAGGGTCGAGTATTGATGGATGAATTTCCGGTAGAAGTTGCCAAAGCCGAGGAATGATCGGACCTGTTTGACGGTAGTCGGAGTGGGCCAGTTGGCGAGTCCTTCGATCTTGATGGGGTCCATCTTGATTTTCCCATGACTGATGATGTATCCGAGGAATTCGACTTCCTGAACTTCGAAGGCGCACTTCTCCGGGTTCACAGGGAGACCTGCATCGCTTAGCTTCTTGAGAACCCGCAGCGTGTCCTTCCGGCATTCTTCCCGTGTGTTGCCTGGGACCAAGATGTCGTCCATGTATCCCTTTGCTCGGACCGGTTCCTGAATCTCATCGGGTTCATCGAGTACGTGGTTCATCATCCTTTGGAAGGTAGCAGGTGAGTTCTTTAGGCCAAAGAACATGACTGTGGGTTCGAAAAGTCCTTTGTTGGTCTTGAAAGCGGCTTTCCATTCGTGTCCTTCCTTGATGCGCACATTGTTGTATCCCCATTTTAGGTCGATTTTCGAGAACCATCGCGCTCCTTCCAGGTCTTTGAGCAGATCGTCGATTCGTGGCAGTGGGTAGGCATCCGAGATGGTCCATTCGTTTAAGTATCGGTAGTCTTGGCAGGGTCTGAGCTTGCCAACTTTCCTCGAGACGAAGAAGAATGGTGATCCCATTGGCGATTGCGAAGGTCGGATCCGTCCCAGTTTCAGATTCTCGGTGAGGAAGTCGTCAAGGTCCTTCTGTTCCTGGGGAGAGATCTGGTAGGTTTTGAATCTCTTGGGTTCAAAGCCAGGTTTGGTGTTGATTTCGTGATCGAAAGGTCGTGATGGAGGGAATTTGTCGCTAGTTTCTTTCCGGAATAGGTGAAGATAGTCGTGGTACTGTTCTGGAATCATTTCTTCGAGGGGTCGAGTGTCTTTGGGTTTGTCGGCGGCGAGTGATTGGGAGACTGTGATTTTGGCATTGATCCAAATGGGGGTCGGATTCGGGTCGTCCTCTTGGATGTATAAGACGTTGACTTGAATCGTTTCTTCCTGTAGAGGTGGTTTGATAGGTCGACCCGTTCGAAGTGAGTTTATATCCAGTTTGCGCCACCTGAGGGTTCCTAGTTTCCAGTCGATCACTGGGTTTTCTTGACGAAGCCAAGGCATTCCCAGGATGATGGTCTGTCTCCCAAGGCCACAGACGTAGAGTTGATGGAAGACACGTTTGCCATGGATCGTGATCGGTAGATAGGCATAGCGGTGGAGGGTTCCATTCTTGTTGAGGGTTCCGTCAACGTTGAACACAGGGATGGGTTTCAGGAGGCGGTATGTGGGAATATGGTGCAGTTGGATGAAGTTTTGGTCGATAAACTTTCCTCCTGCGGCGCAGTCTACGAGTCCTTTGGTTTCGACGATCTGGTCTGCCACTGATAGCGAAATGGGTATATGCATAGATCTATTGTTTGTTTCAGCTAATAGTACAGAACGGATAGAGAGAGGAGAGATAGTCGTCGATCTAGTCTCCTTTACTGAAAATCCGCTTCGTCAGTGGATTTCTGGAAGGCTTCGAAGATTTGGTTTTCTTCTTCTCCTGTGTATTGAGCGAGCAGAGCTCGGATAGATCGAGCGGCATCTTGAACAGGTAACTTGGTCTGACTGGTGGAAGCCTTGGCGGTTGTCTTGGTGTCCATCGAGTTGATGGCAGGGCGGGATATGTTTGGCCCTGTTCGTCGAGAGCGGCATTCTTTCGCGAAGTGGTTGGGCTTTCCGCAGTTGAAGCAGAGACGTTTCTCGAGTCGTTCGCGTCTTTGCTCCAGGGTAAGGGCATCTACTTCCATGGCATTTGGATCGTAGCTGGCTCGGTGGTTTGAGTGGGAGGTTCTGTTGAATCCTTGGGCATTGAATGGTCGGCGAGAGTTGGAGATCTTCTTCAGATTCTGGTGTCGACGCCAAACTGTGTCGTGCTTTATGATGATCTTTACCCAGTCGTCGAACTTCTGGGGTTCATCGATCATGAGGGCAACTCTGTCCACGAGGGCGGGGTTCAGAGCTCCTTTGAGGTAGTCGATAGCCACGCGATCGCTGGTGGTGAGGGACAGTCCTGCTAGGGCAGCGAGATGTTTGAACCGGGTGATGAGGGTTTCAGCAGATTCTCCTGACTGTTGTCGGAGAGAGTTGAGATCAAATAGAGCCTGTTCTTCTTGATTTTCCTTTTGGAAGGCTGCGCAGAAGTGTTTCCAGAAGGCGTCGTATGTGGTGTGCGTCTTGTACTCGGTCGAGGTCATGTAGGTGCGTCTCCAGAGTTCGGCTTCTCCTTCGTCTAGCTTGGTTAGGACGAATATCTTCTTCTTGAGATCCTTGTCGGTATATTCCTCCTTGTAGTAGTCGAAGTAGAGTGTCAGGGCATCAGAAAAGGATTGGAAGTTCTTTCGATTCCCATCGAATGATTTGACGTGGATCTTGAAGTTTGGTTCCTTGGTGGTAGGTTCGACGGACATGATGGATGAGTCGGGCGTTGGGCTATCTGCTTTGATAGGGCTGCCAGGTGCGGTGTTTTCTTTGGAATAGGCAGGTGGCGGAGCTTCTGGTTCTGTCTCTGGTTCCGCTGGAGCTTCAACTTCGATTGGTTTGATTTCAGCTGGTTCGGGTTCGGTATGTTCGATCGGCAAGGGGATCGGTTCAGGTTGGATCCTTGGTGTTTGGATCTGGCTTCGGGGTCTGCTCTTGATTATGCGTGGTTCTTCTGGGCTTGGCTTCTCAAGCTTCTTGTCTTCTTCGTTTTTGGCGATGGTTAGCTTCCTGGCGAGTTCTTCTCCCAGTTGTTGCTTCTCTTCTTCTTCTCGTTGTCTCTTCCTCTGTTCTTCTTGCTGAAGTTTGAGTTGTTCCTGTTCTTGCTCCCGTTGGCGCAGGAGTTCTTCTTCGGTTTCTTGGCGTCTTTTCTCTTCGAGCGCTTCTTCGGCCTCGCGATGTCTCCTATTGGTGTCGGCTACTGCTTTTTCGTCGTGTTGGTCGTCCCTGGCTGGGATTCGAGATGGTTCGAAGTCGGGGTTATAGGTGGGTAGGTTGTATCGATAGGGACAGGGCTGGCTGTCGCACTCGTACCAGTCCTGTTCTTCCTCTGAGTCGTCGTAGTGGTAGTCGCGTTCTACGTCAGAATAGAATGTGTGTTTGAATGTTGCACAATCTCCTAGCTCGGAGTCGGGCGTCGATCGTGGTGATTCCGTTGTTGCTGTAGGTGGCTGCACTACTGAATAGAGGCAGCGTTGTGTAGCTTGTTATTCTGTTACGACCGTCGTCGACAGAGGTGGGCAAGTGTCAGTCGATGGCTGAGTTGATCGAGTGACGATGAGCAAGCGAGGCGGCACTCGCAAGTCAAAAGAGAAAAGGGGACAAGGGGTTGAATAACCAATAACAAGCTAAGGTACAGGACTGTAGCTACTGGGTATAAGTACTGGGACGCATATGAGTAGCTATGAGTCAGAAGTAGTCAAGGCGCAGCAGTAAGGCTGCGCGTCGTCATACATGAGTCGAAGTAAGTCGAAATGAGTCGAAGCGCAGTTGCTGTGCAACTGCGCGCTAAAAATAGTCAAAAACAGTCGCTACGAGTCGATACGAGTCACAAGAGAGAAAATTGTGGAGCGGAGCGTAACACCCCGAAACACAAAACATGACTCTGGTACTGCGGGAGTCGGTAGCATGGAGTGAAATTATATGCTACAGGTAAGTACACTCTTAGACAACTATTCTATGTAGTTTATTATGCTACAGCCCTTATGTGGAGGAACATTTATGGTCTTCTTATGCGCATGTCAACCATCGAGATGTTCGCGCGGGATTCACTGGCCTCACGGCAATTCAGACCCTTGATCAGATAGAAAATGCCAGCCAGAGGTCGAATTCTCTCAGAGAGATAGTAGAAACTCCTCTCTATGCGGTGTAAGTGGGAAGAGACACAACTCGATATGTTTGGCAAAACAAAACATATAAGCTTCCCCAAGGGTTCAGATTTGAGTTTGGAGGCTTGATAAATAGCTCAATGTGTCCATTCACTGATTCTCTGCATTTCAAAAGGGTAATATAGGCCTCTGATGTGTCTTCGCTGACACACTATGCCCAAGCCTTGGATTGGATTGAAGTTTCAACTTAGAAACTCGGTTGGAACCAGTGGTTTTCTATACCACCAAAAATAAATACTCGACGTGCATGCAAGTTGTAAGATCGGATGAGAGATATTTTATATGACCTAGTATCTGAGCTCAGAATGCTTATCGGTACACACATGCGTTCAATATCTCTATATCTATGTCGCTTTCACAGTTAGCGCACAAGTAATAGCATTGCCATTGGGCAGCCCTTTCCCTCACTAGCGAAAGATCACGAAGTTCTGATGATTGGGTGCCAGATCCCATCTTCGATCGTCCAAATTGCAACTACTTCTTTCCTGTTTGCCGGGTTTGAACGCCACAAAGAAGACGCATACGGATATAGCCTTAAAAAGTCGCGTCTATATACCTCTGGCCTCAGACCCAGGCGCATCCCTTTGACCTCGGCAAGCGGTCGTACTCATCGTTCTCGCATGACTACCTTTAGCGACCGGCACCTTATGCCCTCCATCACTACAATGCCCACCGTCTACCCCGGCTGGAATCGCCCTCAGCTCTGCGACCTGCGCGTTGGCGCCATCGAGTACATCGAGGTCCTCATCACCGATGCAGACGTTCACGCCTTCTGGCTCGCCTACCTCACACGGTGGTTCATCAACTACCCTTTGTATTTCCGGGTCGACTCAACTCCTGAATATCGCGCAAGGAAGGTTCGGTTGAAAGTCGCTGTAAGTCAATCGTACAAAGCTTGGCCTTTCTACTAACTACCCTGCTAGGAAATCCGCTCCGCTTAGTGATCACCACGGGTTGACCCCGGGTCACGGCGCAGCAACCCGCACCCGCACCCGGGCCAACCCTACCCGCGGAACCGCGGGTTTACCCGCCAAAATGAACCCAAAAACAGCCAAATCGGACGAGATTTGGCTGAGATATGGTTCATTTATGTCCTAGCACATAAATGGGCCATATCTCGGCCAGTTCTCGTCCGATCTGGACGTTCTTGGGCTTGTTTTGTAGGGGACGGGTTGGGGAATGCCCACCCGCACCCGCACCCCACGGGGTACAACCCGCGAACCCGTGCGGGTCGCGCGACCCGTGGTGATCACTAGCTCCGCTGTCCGTCGTTTTGCTACGAGAGCAAACTCCGGCGGTGTTACACGACCAAGGACGATTGTCATGTATAATCGCACCATTGAAAACCTCAGGTTCGAACTCCAATGCGAGTTGCAGACTCTCAGTGACCTTTCCGCCTACCTTGATCGCGCCATTCCTATTTCCCCTCGGTCTATGATTGAAATCATGTATAACTGAGCTGCTTGTACCCTGTTCCTTCTAATTTACGTGCCGTTGTGCTTTTCGCTTTCATACATAAGTCCCCGCGTCCCCCTGGTCTCCTCCATATCCCAGAAGTTCAGACATTGAGTCGTCGTGTCCCACACTCGATCTCCGCGGGCCTTTCTAGAAAATTACGGGCTTGTGCCTGCTTCCTTCGCTCCGTGGTACTCGCTGGAGATTTTGGAGGCCGCAGAGAGTTAGTTTTGAAATTCCAGCGGGTGCGCGTGCTGAGTCGTTGACATCCAGTTGAAGTGCCGGATTTGGAGGGAAGCAAGATCGAGATGGGGCTTCTTGATGTGTCTGCTTCTGGTACTTGGAGCTCGGTGATACATTATGAAACAACGGAGAAGGGCTCAGCCGCAGCCCTACTCGCCACGTCCGAGAGCCGAGAATCCCATACCCTAGCGGTTATTTGTGATATCCATGCATTAATCTTGAGGGTTATTACCGTGTTCCAAAATCGGAATACCGTCTCAACTGATCTGTGGACCTAAGAGAAGCATGGAGGCGGATAGACAGGTTTCCTCCTAGTTGCAGAGGTACCTCTGCTTCTGTAAATCCGTTTTCAAGCATCTCGTCTCAGAAAAGGGGTGAGTAGGCGATTGCAGCATATATAATGCCCTGGACGCACCGAGCACTCCCAGAACTCGCACACCGAGAGTCATTCACTGTGGCGAAGACGCCGGCTGATGTCGGACGAGCGACGAGCAGAGAGCAGAGAGCAGAGGAGCAGAGGTCGGACGAGCGACGAGCAGCGATGCAGATACAAGAGCTGTATAGTCAAAGGTAAATAAGATACAGGAAGTAGGAGCAAAGCGACTATGTACCTGTATAGTCAAAGAGATCAAGTGGGGAATAATGAACGAGTAGCTACGAGTATATATGTGTCCAGATGATCTCGAACGAAAATAGAACAATAGAATGATCCAAAGAACAATAGAGTCCATATGAGTCGATATGACTAAAAGGCAGCGCGCGGGCAGTGCGCCTGAGAACAAAGGTGCGAACAAGGTGTGAACGTGCTGTGCACGAGAATAAGAAGCATGAACGTGCTGTGCATGAAGTGAGGGGAAGGCTCAGAAGAGCGAAGGCAGTGTGAAGGTGTGCAAGGGTGTGCAAAGGTGTGCAAGAGTGTGCAGGAATGCGCACGAATGAATAGTAAAGGAAGAAATGAAAGGAAAAGAAGAGAAAATAGGTAGGCTGACCGGTGTTCACGACATTACCCCCCTCCTAGAACTCATCGTCCTCGATGACTATGGTCGGGGTGCTGTGGGGTGTCGAAGGTGGAACTCCGCGACGGCTTCAGCTGCATTCCCAAGGTTGGCAAGGGGTTCCCAAGAGTTCTCGCTGTCGTTGTAGCCCTTCCAGCTGATGAGGTATTCAACCCAGCGCTTTCGTCCACGCTTGACCTCCCTACTGTCCAGCACATCCTGAACTTCAAACTCTGTCCCGTCTTCGAGTTCAACAGGCTCTGGTGGGGGAGGTAGGATGCCGTTGGTGTCGTTCCCTTTCCAGGGACTAAGCTTGTCGACGTGGAAGACAGGATGGAGGCGGGATAGAGACTGAGGGAGTGCGAGACGGTAGTCAAGGTCGCCGATCTTCTCAATGACCTTGTAGGGGCCGAGCTGGAAGTCCCCAAGCTTTCGAGTGGGCACCTTGATGTTGATGTTTTTGGCGCTGAGCCAGACGTAGTCGTCCACGGCGAAGGTGTGTGCTGTCCGTTTCCCAGCTTCAAAGGTCGTCTTCTGGCGGGCTTTCTCCATTCGTAAGGCTGCTTCAACATCCTTTCGGGTGTCTAGGAGGTCCTGAATGCGCTCATCGACACCGCGGACGCCAGTGGTAGCGCCGATGGGAATGTTGAAGTGAGGGGAGTAGCCGTAGATGACCTCGAAGGGGGAGCGATTGTGAGCAGAGTGAATGCGTGAGTTGATGACGAACTCAGCCATGGGGAGGTGTTGGTCCCAATCGTCTTGTCGTCGACTGACATAGAAGCGAAGGTGCTTCTCGACCTCCTGGTTTGCACGCTCGGTCTGGCCATTGGCCTGAGGGTGGTATGCTGTTGTGAGGTTGGATCCAATCCCGAGACGTTGGAGGAGGGTGCGCATGACGTTGGAGGCGAACTGGGGCCCTCGGTCGCTGATGAAACGAAGGGGCAAACCATGGAGGCGGAAGATCTCTCGGTAGTAGATGTCGACGACTCCTTCAGTCGAGATGGTGGAGGAACAGGGGAGTGCGTGGATCTGCTTGGTGAAGAAGTCGGTGAAGACGATGACTGCGTCGAAACCGTGGGCAGGTGGTAGCTGTGTGATGAGGTCAACTCCAACAGCCTCCCAAGGGCCTTCAGGGACGTCCATGGGCTGGGTGAGGGCACGAGGGTGTTGGGCATGCTTGCGTCGAGCACAGAGATCACAGCCTTCGACGTACTTCTTCACAAAAGCGCGCATCGTGGGCCACCAGTACAACCGCTCGATCCGTTCGAGGGTTGCATGGTTCCCAGGATGGCCTGAAGTCGGGTCATCGTGGCACTGCTTCACCACCTCTCGCCGGAGCTCATCGTCTGCTGGGACGTATACCTTGCCTCTGAACCGTACTAACCCGTTCTCCTCTGTCCACTCTGTCAGCCCGTTGACGAGTTTCTGGGGTCCAAACTTGCGCAGCTTCTCTAGCCCTCCCAAGACCACAGATTCGCGTGCACTCGCACGACGAATTCGGTCCTCTAGGGGGTTGGTGAACTGGGAAGCAGCTGCGAGTTTGGCGAAGTGTTCAGGGCGGAGGACAGTGCGCTGGGTGTTGTCGTCAGAGTCTGAGACGTGATGGTGGGGCATGCGCGAGAGGGGGTCAGCTTGGGTGTTAGCGGCACCTGGGCGGTGTTCGAGACGGAAGTCGAAGCGCGAGAGGTACAGCGCCCATCTCGCCTGTCGTCGTGCCAGATCTTGGGCAGTGCGCCAGTACTTCAGGTTAGCATGATCAGTTACGATCCCGAAGGTGTCAGGGAGACCTTCCAGGAACGGGCGCCAATCTTTGAGGGCTTCGATGATGGCTAGCATCTCCCGGTCATAGATCTCGTAGTTTCGCTGAGCTGGGTCCATAGACGCTGATCGGAAGGCGACAGGATGCCAGGCGCCATCAGCGGCTTGCTGAAGAAGGGCACCTCCGGTGGCAAAGCCAGAGGCGTCGACTTCGATGCGAGTAGGGCGGTCAGGATCCCAGAGGGCGAGGACAGGGGCCGAGATGAAGGCGTCACGGAGGGTTTCGAAAGCTTGCTGACGCTCATCAGTCCATTCGAACAGGGTGTTCTTCTTGGTGAGGTCATGGAGGGGGCGGGCGACTTTGGAGAAGTCCTTGATGAAGCGGCGGTAGAAGTTGGCAAAGCCCAGGAATCCTCGGACTTCACGGACGTTGCGCGGTACGGGCCAGTCACGGACGGCTTGGACCTTGGCAGGGTCCATGCTCACCTCTCCCTCTCGGATAACCATGCCCAGATACTCGATCTCCTCCTTCTCGAACTCACACTTCTCAGGACGCAGGTAGAGGTCGTGCTGTCGCAGGCGACGAAGGACTTCGTGGGTGATGCGGCGGTGTTCTTCCAGGTCCATGGTGAAGATGAGGATGTCGTCGAGGTAGACCGCCACTTTGCCAGAGGCGACCAGATCTGAGAAGATCGAGTTCATGAGGCCCTGGAACGTGGCAGGTGAGTTGGTTAGACCGAAAAACATGACTTTGGGTTCGAAGAGGCCTCGGCTAGTAGCGAACGCAGCTTTCCATTCATCTCCCTCCTTTATGCGGACATTGTTGTATCCCCAGCGGACGTCAAACTTGGTGAAGTACTTGGCACCTCGGAGACGGCTGATGATATCGGCGACGAGAGGGAGCGGGTAGCGGTTCTTGATGGTGTACTCATTGAGACGGCGATAGTCCTGGATGAAGCGGAGTGTTCCGTCCTTCTTCTTGATGAAGAAGACCGGGGAGGAGATGGGCGACTTAGAGGGCTGGATGTATCCTTTGGCGAGATTCTCCTGGAGGAACGTATCGAGTATGGCCTGTTCGTCTAGGGACATGGGGTAGATCTTGGTGCGGATGTTGGCTGGGGCACCAGGTGTGAGCTCGATGGCGTGATCCCAGTCCTTGTGGCTTGGCAGGCGAGTAGACTCTTGTTCAGAAAAGACGGCGGCGTGTTCTCGGTAGTGGGCAGGGATGATCTCATCGAGGGTTCTCTCCGGTTTACCTTTCTTCGCGTCCTCAGCGATCTTCTGGGAATACGTGAAGCCAGCTGAACACCACAGTTCCTCATCCGTGCGCTCGATGATACCGGCTCGAAGCCAGCGGCGTCGAGTAGTTCGGTTAGCACGGATTCGGCAGAAGGGGGTTTCGGGCTTCTCTTCCACAGGAGGGGGCGACGACGGTGGGGCAGGTTCAGGAGTTGGAGAGTTGGGGAGCGTGGGCCAAGAGGCATAGATCTCTTCCAGAATCGCTCCATCAGAGGGTTCCCCTAAGTCCAAACACGGATGTCTTTCCTCCGGCACCTCCTCTACCGAGGCGCGGGGATGACGGCGTGAGGGTAGGAGCTCTGGAACGGATGTGATGGGGTCTGGGGGTGCACTCGAGGCATAGATCTCTTCCAGGATGGATCCGTTGGACGGTTCCCCCAGAGCATGGCTCGGGTTCGGGTCCTCCGGAACATCCTCGATGGTGGCTCGGGGGTTGATGCGCACGATACCCTTTGTCCAGTCAATCTCTGGGTTAACCTGGCGAAGCCAGGGGAGTCCCAGGATGATGTTCTCGCCTCCTAGGTCGGTGACAAGAAAATCCGTCCAGCGGTTATGGGGTCCGACCGTGAGGTGAAGACGTGCGAAGTGGGTGATGTCCCCGGCGGTGTTTGGGGAGCCATCAATGTTGCGAAGGAGGATAGGGTGACGGAGTGGGAAGGTTGTGATGTGATGCTTTAGGACAAAGGGGTGGTCAAGAAAGAGGGCGGTAGCCCCACAATCTATCATGGCTGCTGAGCTAGTGCTCCTGTTGCGACCTCTCAACGTCGTTCGTACTCGGAAATGGTCTGAAGTGGGATCGATTTCACGAATAGAACTAATAGTACATGATGAGATGGAGTCGTAGGAGGAGGTGGAACACATAGCGATGGGTACGCGTGCGGCAGCACGGACGGGCACCCGCTTCAAAAACCTGGCTTGTCGTTGGCGAGGAGCCCAAAGAGACGGTTCTGCTCGGCGAGGGCAGCCTCTAGGCGTGCAAACCTAGGGTCCTCGGGCGTCGTCGAAGGGGCGGGGGATGAGACGTTGGGGGCAGAGGTCTCGCCTGGGAAGAGGGTGAAGGGGGTGTCGCTGGTCGTGGCAGCTGCCTTCTGGGAGCGTCGGGCTCCTCGGCCTTTCTCGTTGCCTAGGTACTTGTCCTGGCAGACGGCCTCGATGTGCCCGATGCGGGCGCAGTATCCACACTTGGTGGCCTCGTGTCCTCCTGCCGACTTCAGGTGGGCCTTGGAGCCACACCCGTAGCAGCGACCTCGCATGAGCTTGGTGAAGTCTTCACGGGTGCGAGCCGTCGAGCTTCGACTAGCGTCGACATCCATGGCGTAGGGGTCGCGAGCGGCAGTGGGAGGGGAGTAGGCAGTGGAACCCTTGGTACGAGGGCCTTCTGCCATGCTGTCACGCATGTGGAAGTCAACCTTGACGGCGAGCTGGACAAGCTCCTCGAAGGTGGCGGGTGCTTTGGCGAAGGAGGCCATGGTCAACCAGGCACGGGCGTCCTTGGAGAGGCCCTGCTTGAAGCGATGGCCAAGGTCCGACTCGGAGTAGTCCGTGCGTCCGGAGACCTCCTGGAAGCGCGCTGCGTACTGCGCAACCGTCTTGTTGCCCTGGGTGATGGACTCGAGTTCCCTCTGGGCTTCGGCGTTGTCGTCCGAGGCCATGAAGCGGGCCTTGAAGGCCTTGACGAACTCGTCCCACGATCCGCCGAAGGGGAAAGGGGTGACGGGGACAGCGGTCTGGCTGGCTGCGGTAGCGGCTGCAGCGGCGGCTTGGGTGGTGGCATGGGCCTCGATGTCTTGGAGGTAGCGGACGGCCCATATCGCGGCTTCCCCCTGCAGGAGCGAGAGGGCATGGATGATCCACTGCTCGGGAGCGATCTCGTGGAAGCCGGTGGTAGTGTTGAGCTTGTTGAGGGGAGCTTCCTTCGATCGGGCCCACATGGTGTAGTACTGGAGGAATCGCCGGGCGTCGGCGGAACCTCCCTTGAAAGGCTCCGGGCGAGCCATACTGGAACCGGTGGACACGTTGACAGCCCCAACCTGGGTGGTGGAGTGGACAGGAGGAGGTGCAGGTGCAGGGGCAGTCTGGGTTGCTTGGGTTTGAGCTGCGGCCAGTTCGGTCAGCTGCTCGTTGGTCTTCGTCTGGGCTTCTATGAGCCTCGTGAAGAGGGCTTCGAGACGCGCGTTGTCAGACATGGTAGGAGGTGGACTTGGGTAGTCAGGGAGCTTTGGAGAGTACGGCGGCGGTGGTGATGATGGGGGTGGGACGCGACTAGGCGGGCTGGTAGGGTGCAGGTACTGTGGGACTAGTGGTAGGACTAGTTCTCCACGAAGGCCAGAGAGGTAGAAGCCTGGGATAGAATCCTGGGTTTCCTTAGCGTGGGGGCAGGGTTGTTCTGCGCAGTCGGTGTAGACAGTTGCGCCGTCCCGGTCGATGTACCAGTAGACTGAGGACCAGACTGGATCAGTGGTGGATCGGAGGTAGGCGGAGTCGATCTGTAGGCCGTGAAGGTACGGTTCACAGCTGTCCGGTTCAGAGCCGTCCGAGGTTGCAGGTGAGGGGGAACGGGTGGGCGCGATGGTGCCGGCTAGCAGGGGCTGCGAGGACGATGGACGTCGGCGCAGTTGGGAGGACTTGATCTAATGTGGCGAAGACGCCGGCTGATGTCGGACGAGCGACGAGCAGAGAGCAGAGAGCAGAGGAGCAGAGGTCGGACGAGCGACGAGCAGCGATGCAGATACAAGAGCTGTATAGTCAAAGGTAAATAAGATACAGGAAGTAGGAGCAAAGCGACTATGTACCTGTATAGTCAAAGAGATCAAGTGGGGAATAATGAACGAGTAGCTACGAGTATATATGTGTCCAGATGATCTCGAACGAAAATAGAACAATAGAATGATCCAAAGAACAATAGAGTCCATATGAGTCGATATGACTAAAAGGCAGCGCGCGGGCAGTGCGCCTGAGAACAAAGGTGCGAACAAGGTGTGAACGTGCTGTGCACGAGAATAAGAAGCATGAACGTGCTGTGCATGAAGTGAGGGGAAGGCTCAGAAGAGCGAAGGCAGTGTGAAGGTGTGCAAGGGTGTGCAAAGGTGTGCAAGAGTGTGCAGGAATGCGCACGAATGAATAGTAAAGGAAGAAATGAAAGGAAAAGAAGAGAAAATAGGTAGGCTGACCGGTGTTCACGACATTCACCTCTTTATTAGCCCATAACATCATGTCGCAATACTCTTACTGGGTATGTCGCTCCTCCCTCGCCTTCTTCATCCCCGAGCACACCTAACCTTAATTAGGATGACGACAGCGACGAAGAGAGTCCCTACCCTGCATTCAACCTGCAGAAGGAAGCGTTCCTGAAGCGGAAGATCAAGCTCTATGCTGCCGAGCTTGACGCAGGGCGCGGGGAGGAGTTTCTCAAGCCATTTGTTCAAGAATGGGTCTTGAAGCGTTGGAGGCCCTCAGGTGAGGGCGCGACTAGCGACGAAAAATATCAGCAGAAGATCGACGCCGAAATGGAGGTACGTACACGTCTATTTACAGTTGACTCCCCGTTTGCTGACAGGCGCTTAAAGAGAGTTCGCTTCGAAATGAACAGGCGCGCTAACAAGATCATCAAGAAGAAGAGGGAGGAAGAGGCGGTTGAGACTGCAATCAAGTTCTGTGAAGCGTACAAGGAGTGGCTCAGGATGCATGACTCTTTCTCGTGCACTACTCCATCGTGCATGATTTGCTCGCAGAAGGATGATCTATTTGGTAGTCGCTATCTCTGAGTCTGAACTACTATCTTATCATTGATGTCGCCCAAGTTCCCATGTACGGTCCGTAAGCGTACGTAGCAAAAAGTTCCGCCCAGATTTCAACACAGATAGCTCTTTTGCAATGTCCACCATCCTCCGCGCTGTCCACAACTGATTTTGGAAGGCTATCGCCCCTACCGGATTCACTTCAGAGGCGCTCAACCCTGCTGGATCAATTGCGATCTTCGAAAGGCGCTCGAAACGGTCCTCCAGCCTCGTGTACTCCTCCCAAGCCTTCTCGATCAGGATGTGGTCCGGGGTTGCATGGATTGCCGCACTTCTTGAACCTAAAGAAAGGATATATTGGTGCGTCATGTATCCATGGAGTGCAGCTGACACCCGTGGCCAGGATTCAGCGAAGTCGGGAAGGGAGGTAACCGGATCAGGGTATGGTGGCAGGTTGATCATGGCTTCGAAGTCGTGCACCTCAACATCAACGGTGTCAAGCCCCAACGTGTCGTGCCCCTCCGCGAAGAGTTTGAACGTATAATGGTATTCTGGGCTGTGTAACTCCGCATCGGCAAGTGCCTCGATGTGTTGGGGAGGCACCGGCGGCTTCTTCCTTTTGAGGTAGGCCCTTCGATTCTCTTCACGGCGACGTTCTGATGCTCTGGGATCCTAATGTATCACTACAGATTGACTTCTCCGATTGAATTCTAGGCTTACCCAGGTTCCAGTGCTCGTGCAGCACGCTGAGCCTTCTTAGCAGCTGTCCTCGCCTCAAGGGTGAGATAGAGGGCCCGTCTACCCATTGCTACTCGCTACTCATGAGCCCTATAGTCAACCGATATAAATAATCCCCCGCCAATCTCCAATTACCCACTAAATCGAATTACACACTCTCGCGGCTCTCATTATGTCGAAACCCGCGAAGAAGAGAAAGCTGAAGATCACTACGTCCACTCCCTTAGCGACCCTTCGGCCAGAGCCCGCCAGTCCCTCAACAGCATCACAGAATGTGGAAATTACCAACTTCAAGCGGCTATCCTCCGGCTCTCTCAAGATCGTCTCGAACAAAATGCACGTCCTTGACGATATCGATGAGCTTCCGCGGCCTGTTGCTACGGTTCGCCGGACAGCGGAGGAAATACTGAAATCATGGGAGGAAGACGCAGGATGGGACAAGAACTATTATGACAGCTTCATCGAGCAAGAAGAGCCGCCGCCGTGCACCGAGAACTCCAACACGCGGAATCGGCCAAAAGGGAAAGGGGTGAGTCAGATCCACGCGATTTATTGCGGCGCGGGCTCTAAGATATTGCAGGATGCGGCCATTCACCAGTGGACAAAGGAAATAGACGAATACCTTCGCATTCTTCTGACGCTGGAAGGGCGAGGGAAGAACCCACCAGAGACCTGTCCCCGCTGTCCAGGGATGTCCCGAAAGGCCCAGTACAGGTGTACCGCTTGTGACAACCTCGGACTGCTATGTGGGGAGTGTATTCGGGGTGCCCATGAGCATCTTCCATTACATCGAATTGAGGTGCGTGAGCCACATGTATACCGCCCACTGTTTCTAATTTACCAGCAGTCCTGGAACGGTAACTACTTCACAAGATCATCGTTAAAATCGTTAGGGGTGCGAATACAACTTGGTCATCCCCCAGGAGAGATATGTCCTCTCCCTGATGTGTCGTGGGGTGATGATTTCGTGATCATTGACTGTGACGCCGTTCATCTCGTTGGGCTAAGCTATTGCCGTTGTGGAGCTACGGCGAAGTCGCAAGTTGAACAACTACTGGAACGGCGACTCTACCCAGCTACGACAGAGAACCCTAAGTCTGCGGCGACCTTTCGAGTTCTAGAAGTCTTTGAGATTCTCCAATATGAGTCGAAGGTATCACCATTCGAGCTCTGGAAGGCACTCTCGCGACTCACCGACAACACGGGCTTGAGCCCCGCGAAGGTACTTCATTTATCAATGCTTCGCAGGAAAAACTATGTTGGGATAACAACTCATTATTATTTTATGACAGGACCGATATCCAAGCTTCCTACGCATGGTCCACGAATGGCGGCATTTGAAGCTCCTGAAGAGGCATGCACGTGGGCACGATCCTGTACGCAACGCCGCGGCGACCAAGCCTGGTGAATGTGCCGTTCTCTGTCCGGCGTGCCCTTACCCCAATATCAACATGCCGGATGACTGGGAAAATGAGAGTGAAGCGCTCAGGTGCGAGGGCCTTTTCTTCCTTTGGGACTTCCTTGTGTTGATAAACGACTGTTTCACAGGTATATCCATGCTTTGAACATAGCTCTCGACGCGTGTTTCCGTTTGCGGAGAAAGGACGTCTCGAGTGATGAAGCGGACCCAGGGTTAAGCGAAGGATTCGCCTACTACGTGGAAAATAAGAAGTTTAATACGTATCTCGAAGAACACGCGGATGAGGTCGAGCCGAAGAGCGACTGTTCGCGTCACGACGCTGTCAATCTCGCGGATGTAACTCCTGGGCAAGGGTATGCTTCCTCTGGTGCTGCGACTGTGGAGTGTGCGCGACATAACATGAAGCGACCCAACGCTGTGTGTGATCTCCAGAAAGGAGAACGGTATGTCTTCGAGCCTTCAAATTGGTGACATTGAACGTTGATCATGATATTAGGTACTGTAACATGGACTACATACTGCATTGGGGCCTGATGCTCTTCGGCCTGACCCTGTTACGAACTTTCATTATTTCTTACGACATAGCCTGTCAATGGTCGAAGTATCTGCTCGCCCGGCTTGTACTCATGGATGAGAAGAGTGAATCCCCGCTACTCAAGGCGGATACGCAAATTCGCTTCGTCGTCCCGAAATTTCACCTTCCAGCGCATATCCCGTCATGCCAAACGAAGTATGCCTTCATGTTCACTCCAGGAGCGGGACTTGGCGACGGAGAAGCACCAGAGCGTGGCTGGGGAGACCTAAACCCGCTGGCAACGAGTACACGTGAGATGGGGCCGGGAACGCGTCGCGACACCCTCGATTACAATTTTGGCAATTACAATTGGCGGAAGGTCATTGATCTTGGTGCGTTTACCTTCTTTACGAACCAGGGAGTCATTCGTCGCAGACTAACACTCAATCAAGGCAACTCACTAATGAAGAAAATGGATAACGCCGTCTCCAAAGTGGCGGAGCACACAATTGCACACCAGGAATTGGAGGCGACTCTGGATACGGAGAAGCTCGCGGCATGGAGGAAGGCGGCTGAGAGCTGGGAAGCAGATCCATCGAAGCCCAACCCTTTCGAGACACTTGTCATCGCCCCTAAACAGGACGCAACTCGCAAAGCGCTCGCTGCCGCGGAAGCTATCCAAATTGCACAGGGAAAGGACTTCTCGCTCAGCCCTGACGTCTCACCGAGCGTACTGATAATGCGAGGTATCGACCTCGAGGCAGACCAGTATGTGAGCATATGTTTTCCAACATCTATCTACTGACATTCTGCTACAAAGGCGTGCCCTGAAGGCGGAGATGAAACAAGTCTGGAGCCACTCTCGAGACCGCGAGTTGACTCGCGTCCAACTCCGTTCGAACACGTTGCTTAGGAAGATTGATGCATGGTACCAAATACTTCAACTCTACATACCCGCTACGGTGGCGCTAAGGCAACAAGCGGCGGGAACAAGCATCCGCCCCTACGATCTCCCCCTCTGGCTTCCATCTCAAGTTGGCTCTAAGGCCCCTCTCGATCGACGATTGGCCGAAATCGAGTACGAACTCCGATCATCGCAGGCGCAGGAGGCCCTAACGACTTTGCGGCGCTTTCTCCAGCGGCGGACCACTGTTTGGGACCTTAAGGATCGGCACATCCGCGGACAAGGCCCGAACACGAAGGCACTTACCCTTTTGGACGGTATCCAAGAACGAATCAATTCGGCGAGGGACGAATATCGGCAGACACGCACCGCGCTTCTCGCTCTCGCAACATTCTTGGGAAAGCAAGGTCTCGACAGGATCTTCCTTCCGTTGGAGGACAGCGACATACGGTCTATGACGCGCATTGAATGGGACGAGAACAGCAAAACAATGAATGAGACAAATCAGATGCTCTCTTGGATCTGGCGACACTCCGGCGCTGCGATGGACAATCGGACAGATTGGGAGGAGGAAAGTAGGTAATCTGTCCCACTTCTCGGCCCATCTACTTACGCTATCCCAGCCATTAAGGTGGAGTGGGCTAAATCGCGAGCCCGTGCTTGTCGGTTCAAGGAAGAAATTAACATTGTCAAGGAGGAAATGAATCGCACACGCAGATTTCTTTCTTGGAGGGAGAAGCTATGGCTCGAGCATGGGTCCGCAAGGCAGCTACACGCCAAGACCAATGGGCTTTCCGATATCCCACCCGAGTACAGCGAAGGGCTACAAGCGTATTCCATGCGTCAGGCGGCCATATGCAGCGGACTACATCGGCGGTTTGAACATACTTGGGAGTCGGTCAGTCGGGGAATCGAGACGGCATGGAAGGAAATAGAGAATCCGGAGCTCTACTACAAGAGGCGAGAGCAGGAGAGGCTGGCGTCAGAAGCTGAGCCTTCTACAAACCTTGAGGGAGGCTCCAATGGTCCAGACCCTGATGCTATGGTTCTGTAGTTACTTATGGTGGTCTACCACGATCCTTAATGCAACGATTATGGTCTGATACCGCGTGCACATCTACGAAGCATCTGAATGTGAGTTGAATGTGATGCATGACTTCATGCATCACTTTATCGGGTATTTGGAGAGCATGAATATGATGTATTACGAAAATCAAACAAAGGGCGAACAGTTAAGCGCCCGCCTTGCAAATGCGATACAGCTTTACAGCACGTTCTGTTCGGACGAGAACTTCCGGTGCCCGTAACCCGTGTCTCCTCGGCGGCTCCATACGGTTTGGCTTCTTTCTCGCCGACCTTGACGTACTTGCAGTGCTCGGGGCTGGGGGGATGGCTGCTGGGAGGACTGGTGGGAGTTTTGCGGCAGTGCTTAGGTAGGGTGGTGGTTGAAGAGCTGGGGAGTCGAAGCCGCAGCGGAGGGCTGATTGAAGGGCTGGTGGGAGTGCGTCAGAAATGAGGTCTCTAAGGAAATAAATAAGTTTTGAGGCGAGCAGTGAATTTGAACATAAGCTTACAACACACGTCGAATGTCACCCGTAGTGATATCGGCTCCCTCCCAAGCCGGTGCAGTGTCGTCGATCTCGATTGTGTTCGGAAAAATCCAGTCACTTCGATCCTCCTCTTCCTCCTCGTCGCTTTCGTCTTCTTCCGCACTGTTATACTCGCCCCGCTCACGCCTTGCTTCCCTCTCATGTCGTTCCTTCTCCTCCCGCCTCTCACTTTTCTCATCTTCCTCCTTCAACCATTTCAAGTACGCCTCCGAGCTCGTCCATACCTTCACAGGTTTCCCCCAGCAGTCGTCAATTTCGTAGTAACCTGGGTCTTGTCGCGCCGTCAATTTGCGACGAGAAGGCATGGAGGTTTGAAGAAAGGGGTTCTGAAAGGGTGATGCGGTCGCCTGCGTTTGTTAGGCTGGTCTCTAATGCATTGCAATTGAGAGCGCTAGAATATAATGCATTAGAGCTGGGAGGCGAAAGCGGAAATCAGTGACTGCGGGGCTCGTAATGCATCAGTCCTCGAACCTTTGCACAAATGGTAATGCATTAAGCCTGGTGAATGCCTCAATTAATGCATTGATAGCTGGAGATCTGTCCTGGAAGAAGCGAGAAGCGAGCGGCGACTGCGGGACCCGTAATGCATCAGTGTTCAAACCTGTGAGGAGAAAGTAATACATTAGATTTGAAATAAAGAAACAGCGCTTAATGCATTGAAAGTGCGAGAGCCGCTCCTGAGAGAGCGGGAAGCGAACAAGCTCGGTGACCGGCCTACGTCGATGGCCATTGCCCAGTAATGCATCACCCAGGCTTGATGCGTTGGATTAATGCATTGAAAGCTCAAGGTGCGACCGCACGCCTGGACTAGCAATGCATCACCATGGATTGATGCATCAAGACCTGAGAAATACCTGCATGGAAAATAATGCATCGCGATTGAAGCTGCAAGAAGCCATTTTCAGTGCTCAGCTAGGACAGACGAGTTACACAGCGACTCATTAGGCATGGATGCTGATTTTCTTGGCCGTATCTTTTTAATCGTTGAAGGTGACATACCAATTTCCCTTGTGGCGTGGAGCAGGGACTTGAAAAGAGAAACCCCGTCAGTTGAAGGTCGCCAAAGTACGCGGCTGGGTCACTAGCAGCCCCTGTCCCATATCAGCGGTGATAGGACCGTTAATCCGCTTCTTTTTGACCTGGCAGATTCTGCCAAGGCACGAAGTATCGAAGCAGATCAACAAGATCTGGACGCCCATCCCAAAATGGTGGGTAGAGGCGGGAGTGATGGCGGCGGACCTGGGCGCAGGAGCCAGAATGTCTGATGCATCATTCTGACGACGATGCATCGAGCCCCGTTTTGGTGGGCACGGCCACAGGTAAGGCTAATGCATGACAGGCGATGGTATTGCAGGGACGATGATTATCGCCGTTAATGCACCTCGCGGCATACATTGACGATCGATATATAATGCACAACTGGGGCAGATACAGGTGACATCATCTGGCATCTCCGAGGATCCGAAATACACCGCGCGACCTGACATGGGACAGAACGCGAACTGAAAGCGTTCAATGTCTTCCACTAGGCAGCCAGAAGGGACGAGGACGACATTGGTCGGCGTGATTTCCTCCAGAATCGTCTTGGATGGCACAGGCAGAATCGATATTAGCAACCCGCCCAGCTCGGATCCCGTGCATATGACGAGCTCGTCTTCGCACCGGAATAGAGATGGCAGGGCTTGGTACAGAGAAAATGAATTTTCGTCCCCGTAGAACTTAGTCTTGTGTCCGCCGGGAACGGGCAGTGAGCGAGGGAGGAAAGGGCTCACTGGAGCCTTCAAAGGCTTGACGGAGTAGAGCCGGAGGTAGTATGTCTCGTTGTTTGGATACAGCAGGCAGATGTGGGGGTCATGGGGGCTGTTTTCGCACCAGACAGAGGGGGCGCAGAATTTGACGGTGTGCTGTCCAAAGTCCTGAGGGGGTGGGAAGAATGCCTTGGGCTCGTTTGTTAGGGACTCCAGGTCGTTCAGTTGGACTGGTCGCGCTTGGTCTGTAATGAAAAGAGATGTCGCAGTTGGTAGATCATAGACGTATATTTCTTCATTTCGTCCGGATGCCAGGATAGTGTCTTTGAAGACATAAAACTGTGCGATTTTGAGTCTGTTAGGTTCCAAGGTTATGGGGCGCGAGTTCACTGACTTACTTGCGTGGTGTAAGGTGAAAGCGCATTGGAAGTGGGCCACCGACATCCCGTGTTCCCCGCCCAGTTCCAGAGAACGAATTCCTCGTTGCACTTGAAGAATGTGAAAGTAGAAGTCAAGTGCATATCGCCGACAAAGCTGAGAGTCTGATTCAGCTTCATCTGTCCTATGCACCAGAATGTTAGGTCCTTGGATCGGCAGTTTGGCTTGATTTGGTGTATGTACAGGCTGGTGGAAGCAGGTGTCCTACCAGCTAGTTCAGCCGGGTTTACCTGCGCGGCGGAAGAGAGGACTGACCGTTTTAGTGTCGCGATCACGAATTCTTTCCCGTTCTTTGTGGGGGCGACGGCCCGCAAATCCCCAAAGCCCTCGAGGGTTGCGAGTGGAAATGGCTTCACCGGGACGTTCATGTTGTACCCAAGGTCAAAGAGGCAGACGGAGTTTAGCCCTGAAGTGAAGAGGAAGCGACCCCCAGGAACAAGATGAACAGCGTTGTAGTGGGAGTTATCGTGCGAGCTTCTTTTCTGCCGAAGTTGTGGCATCCTGGTTAGATAGGGTCGAACCAATTCTTCATGCTCCTGCATCTTCACTCCGTTAAGGAATCTGGTGGGTCCCGTCGAGGCGTGTTCTAGCTCTAGAAGCGACATTTCCTCCATAGGAAAGGTGGGCTTGAATATCCCGTATTGTTCGCAGATTCGTTCCAATGCTTCTAGCCATACGACGCGGTACTTGGTGACCCTGTGCATCATGCGACACGTCTGACGCAGTTTGAGATGTGATTATGGTATTTTAAGCAATATATATACCTTTCGCATTGATAAAATGTCCGTTGGGCCTAAGAATCGCAGAATCTGCATGATAACCTCCGAGGAAAATCGAAAGCTGCCAACAGCCGGAGTCGGGTCTTGCGCAGAGGAAGCTTCCTCGACATCCGTAGTGTCCATCTTTTGAGTTTGTACAGTTGAGCCGCTTTGAAGTTTTGGATCGAGTCGCTCGGGGAATACAGAGCGTTCTGGCCGCAGTGCAGCGTAGATGGTCGTGGCGGGATGAAACGAGGCCGCTCAGAAAGTGTGACTAAACTAGACGCGCATGTCACGTCTCGTGGATGTGACCTACCAGCGTGACACAAAAATGGCTAGACGCTCCGAATTGGCACCGCTAGCCTTTAGCGCGAGTTGAGCACGAATTGACTTCTACAGTACATTTCTGTGTACGTGATCATGACTACATTCTTAAAATTCTAAGCTTCTAGTTACTGTACAATAATACTAATCGTTCTACGAAAATCAACAGCGTCCATGTCAATTTCGCGGGCGCGTTCTCGGACGACTTTTAACACCAAGGCTAGACCTCCAATCTAGAGCAAGCGGGCGCTTCTGTGGATATACTGGGCCAAGTAGAAGAAGGGGAGATTGGTGAGGCACAAGTCAACCCTGACTTTGCGAAATGGATAGTCCCTAGACTGACGGTCTCCGTGAGTGGAGAGGTTTTGCGAACCAACACCCCGGACTGTATGTCCCTGCGAGAGCACTCGCGGAGGTGGATAAGCATACGCCCCGACAAGATCGAAGTAAGGTGTATCTGGATTCTGAGGGACGGTTACTATTCAGCTTTGAGGTTACTTATTTCGGGGTTCCAACTTACATTACCATACAGACTCGCAACCCGCCGGGCTGATAGTACAGGGAATCTGTCAGAATTGGCGAGTTCCTATCGTGGTAACTTTGTAACTTTCACGTACAGGTACGATGTAGCCAAGAATAATATTGACAACTGCAAGCCCTGTGTATAGCCGAGTTGAGTCGTGGCGTCAATAGTCGGATGCCCTATGATGTGCTTACCGGATATGACAAGGAAATAAGATATGCCATCTCTGTAAAATACCGTGGCTAGGCCATTCACCGTGAGCGAGGGCTGGCGCCTCCGACAAGCAATGGTGATCATAATCATTGTGACGGCTGCCAGGCAAATAAGGTGAGCAAGCGTTGCGAAGCATAAGGCCTGAGGCCTGAAGACGCACTTGTAAGGCTGACAAGAATAGAAATAAACACCAGAGATAGCCACATGTCGTTTGCCTCCTGGGTTATGCATCCCGTTATATGAATATGCTCGGGGAAAGAAAAAACTGCTTAAACATGAGCTCCTAATAAATGCAGTGGGAACGAGGGCCCGGGATGGAGGGTACGGACATTTCGAACCCCTGGCAAAGATGACCAGAAAGGTAAGCTGTATGGCATGTGTTGCCTGTATCAAGGATTTTGGATGAGTTGCTAGCTCTGGTGCTACATCCTTGGACGAGACTTACGAAGAAAAGGAGGCCAAGAAAGGCTCCCAGGATTTTGTTTTGGCCAGAGAACGCGTATACGCGTATGTAGCTAATTGCTAAGAAAATGGTGCATCGGGAGAACTGCTCATGTGTGTCGGTCACGCAGAATATATGATTCTACCTACCCTCGCACAGAGAACTCGTTATCAATGATGAAACTATGGACGAAGATGCGCTCACGCCGTCAGTTCCATTCCGCCGAATAATACACAAAGCTTACATGCATCACGATAAAATGGAGAAAGGCAGCCTTCCCCTGAGATCGTCGTACTTGTGTAATCTGAGCGAGAGGGACAGGACCATCGTCAGACCTGGTTCGGTGTATGAACTAAAGGCCCATGCTCAAGGTGCTACTTACATGCCACAGAAAATCCGGTGTAGAAAAACGAGTATATCCGAAGAAGGATGAACAGGATTTGGGGGACTCCTAGTTTTGCTGGCCACATGTACTCAATCTGAGTGATCCTTCAGTCTATTTTCCAGGATTGAGAATGTGGTATAGCCCATTACCTCTTCTGGGAGAGTGTGGAGATAGTCGGCAACCTACGAATGGGTAGGCGTTAATGATCGCGTTGGGATTGGGTAACCATGAGCAGTACGTACGAGTACTGTGCACATTGCGACAGACTAGAGAAACAGCGGGGGACAAATGGTACGCTGAGCCAAAGCTGACGAGGCGCAACAAGTTAACAAAGGGCACTTACAGCATACTATAATATCAAAACAGAACTGAGTGTCAGTACTAGTAAATGGCAGGATTGAATGAGTGCTTGCCCCAGTGACAGTGTTTGAGTGGATCTTATCAACAAAGGGCAGTAATGTTTCAACGTCCGTTGGTGCGAGAGACATGTCTGAGGGATGCAGAGATAATGCAACAAGTTTTCTTCACTATATAGCAGAGAGCGAGTTGCTATGGCAGTGAGGTATGACCAATAAGCGTAATTAGTGCTGCTGCGCTTAAGTTGTAAGGATGTGCTTCGATCTATCAAGCATGAGGGTGGCTTGGACATTTGAACCCGTCGCCGTGAAGCCCACGCAACTAAATCTTCAGATCTCAACTTTGCACAGTCAAGCAAGGGCACAGCTTATGGCACAGGTTCCTCTGAGAACGATTGCGCAGGTGCAACAGTCACGGTGGCCGTGTGTCGATTCTCGAAGCAGTGGCAGCAGAGCCCGTTGATCCGGAAATAAGCGCGCAGCACAGCCACTATCGGCAAGAGGATCAAATGGATATCGCAGTCTTCGACCACCACGACCATTATGCCCAGCAGCAGTCCCCGATAACCCAGTTCTTCGTACACCCAGAGCTTATCTCGAAATGTCCATCGACCTCTCTCTGTCGCGGCTATCCAATCTCCTACCGCATCTCCCGCTTCAATACACACGCCCCACGATCCACATTGCGGGTACCAACGGCAAAGGCAGCGTCTCAGCACTGGTATCATCCATCCTCTCGCACACATCGGCGCAGAAACCACTGTCAATAGGTTGCTTCAACTCCCCGCACCTCGTCGATGTTACCGACTGCATCCTCATCAACGAGTCGCCGATCGCACAGGACGAGTACCTCGCAGCCCGAGCATCGGTACTGCAGGCCGACGAAGAGCAAGCGAAAGGGACATCGTCGTCGAGACTGACTCCCTTCGAGGTCCTCACACTGACCGCGCTTCAGCTGCTCGAACGTGCGCAGGTCGACGTCGCCGTCATCGAGGTGGGGATGGGCGGCCGGCTCGACGCGACGAACGTCACACCGTCGTCCTGCATACTCGTCTCCGCACTGACCTCCGTCGCGCTCGACCACACTGGATTCCTGGGCACCACCATTGGGGCGATCGCAGAGCAGAAAGCTGGGATAGCGAGGGACGGAAGAGCGTTCGTTCTGGGACCCCAGGCGGAGAGCAGTCGGAGGGAGGTGGAGGAGGCTGTGGAAAGGACCGTGCGTGCAGCGGGAGGGGTCGTGGTGCCGTATGTGGGGGTCAGGGAAAGAGAGTGGGAGTGCGACATCGATGGTGTTAAGGATGAGGGGTTTGAGTTTGGGATTGGGGAGAAAAGTGGGTGGAAGCCGCCGAGTGGGATTCCTGTTGAGTTCACGATTCCTGCGGTGTCGAATGGGCGTATCAGTGCGCTGCTACCGCTACAAGGTGCACACCAGATAGAGAACCTTTCTACTGCTCTGGGGATCATTCGGTCGCTGGTACCCCCGCCACACGCTGCATCTCTTCCATCGAGCCTGGACTTCAAGGCTCTTCTGTCACCCCAATCTATTCAGAATGGGATCGCGAACGTACGCTGGCGAGGAAGACTGAGCTGGCACCTTTACGCTCCCAGCCCCTCATCATCTCCTTCAGAACCCCACCGACCACCATTCCCCTTCCCCGTCCTCGTAGACGGGGCCCACAACGCCGCCTCGAGCCAAACTCTGGGCTCGTACATCTCCCAAACCCTCTCTTCCGACTCAACGCCTACCCGAAAGGTAAACCTCACCTACATCCTCGCCCTATCGCACTCGCCCGGAAAATCACCTCTCGATACTCTCAAACCACTTCTCGCCCCGGCAACGGCTCTGAAAGAGGTGGAGGTGAACGTATCGGTTGCATGTGTCCCGTTCTCGAAGCCGAGCGGGATGCCCTGGGTGTCGTGCGTCCCGCCGTCTGACCTCGCAGCTGTAGTGCGAAAAGCTGTTGGGATGTCCTCTACGATCACGTCGAATGGGGAGGAGAACGTTTGTGGGCCAGCGGACACGAGTTTGAGGATATGGACGCCTTCGTACTCCGAATCTGAGAAGGCTGGGGTTACGTTGGAGGAAGGGCAGCGGAATGTATGGCTGGAGCGCGCTTTGGGGTGGGCTGCGGGTGTGGGAGAAGAGGGGGAGCAACGACTGGTGGTCGTTGCGGGGAGTTTGTATCTCGTCGCTGATTTCTACAGGTTGCTAGAGACGAAATAACGGGACCTCTTGAAGTTTGACCAACGTTGGATTCGTCTAATTTTGCTGGATCCTTCTGAGTTCTTACTTGCTGCAGCCACTATCACTTTCCAAGTGTCCGCAATGGACCTTCTTCAAGTATACTGAGCACTATCGTAGGTAGAAATTGAGAAAGTAGCAGTCAGGCCTTCAGGGTTCAAGACAGGTTTGATGGCTTGCACATCTCGATCAGACGTCGAGCTCGCTGTCCGCGTCGAACGGAACCATCTCTTCCCTGAACCACGACGTCCCTTTGAGCTCCAATGTCGATCTCTGCTCTGCTTTGACTTCTGACATGGTTCTCACAGCAGCTCTAAAAGGTTCCTTTGACGCTGAGACGGAACTCAGGAGATGCCCATTGTCGGTATAGTCGAGTATTAGGTTCCCGATTCTCAAACGCCCTACCTTGAGCTTGAATGTCAAATTCCTTACAGATTCCGGAATATCATGACATGGTGTGTGCAGCATGTATACTGTCCTAGTATCATACTACATCGAACGGGAGAGGCTTCGCCTCTCTAACCATCGAGTTACATTCCATTGCCTAGGTCTGCGCGAGTGTTTTCCAATTTTCTCCCGGGACGGGGAAAAGTCAAGTAGAATAGATATCGAAGAAGCCAGAGATTCGTGGGGCGTAGGTATATTCAGAATGCATGATGTGTCGTGAAGAAGAAATGAACATGAAAAGCGGGTATTAATAAATATACAGTAGCAGCGGCAAGGCTTGGTGCGAAAAGGTCAGTAGGGGAGTAAGAAAGGATTGTCCTCGGGGAATGGCAACGTGGCTATCAAACAGCTATATTTCAAGCTAGTTCTTTCGCCTTTTGAACCGCAGGAACGAGGGTAACAAGGGACCCGTCCTGATTCGGAAGAGATAAGTAAGCAGATAGACCATAGATATCTATGGGTGTAGGGTTAGTTCTATTCGCAGACACTGGAGAAGAGAAAAAAGTAGAAGGACACCCACATTGAATCCGATGAAGGCAAACATGATACCGACGTTCCTCCAACGATGGCTGTAGAAAATGTTGAAGCTCGCCTCCAAGAACTGGTCGGTCGTCCTCGTGCTACAGAAGCGGCAGTCGGCTGAGGCATCCGGGTTCTGGAGATAACCTCCAGCGAGGGAGATGTACGGGTCCATGTATTCCGCGCAGGTTTGACCGGAGGGAGGCGTAATATGGACGAATTCGACTGCAGAGCAATTGATGTCTTGTTTGCCGAGCGCCTGTCCCAGGAGGCCTTCAACGAGGTAAGTATATGGGGAGAGGCGATACATCCATCTCCACCAGCCGAGTTGCCTAAAGGGCTGCATAACACCATTGCTACATCGAACGTCAGCGATGCGATGCGAAGACAAAAAGCATGTCACTCACAATGTAAGAACGAAGGAGAAGAGAAGCGAGAAGATCAGAGCCCCAGTCTGTGCGTCGGGTGACATAGCAGCGACAGCCTGGCCAATCGACGAGTAGTAAAGAGGGTTGACGACGCCCATCATGAGGTAGGTATATCCCGCACGATCGGTCGGGAAGCCAACAGTCCAGAACCAGGTGAGGAAAAGCAACGCAGCGCCTAAGATGTTCCATGGGATCTCGACCAGGATTTGTGCGGTTATCAATGCCGTCCAACTATACATACGACTGGGGCGTTCACGAATCTCATAGACGTTGCGGGTGTTGACGAAGGGTACCATGAGTTGGCTGGCAAGGGGCACGGTCAAGACAGTGCACATGAATATGGCCTACAGAATCCAGGTCCAGGTGAGCCACACAGCCGCGACATAGCAGAATATGGCGGACTTACGAAAAGCTTGTTCTGGGTGCCCTGCTGAGTATCCTTTGCCTTGTAGAACGTAAACCCGATGAACAGGCCCGCGAGTGCGTTGAGAACGAGCTTGGCCAGGAGGTACGTCGGGTCCCTCCAGTACGACTGAATACCGCGGACGATGAGCTCCTTGACCTGGACCAACCACGGCGTGGCGAACTCGGTCGTCAGCTCCGCCTCGACGGTGCCGCGCCCACGATCTTGCGATATGATAGCCTCAATCTCATCCTGAGTGGAAGCGGCTTCTGGGGATTGTAGCCACAACTTGTTCCAATCCGAGGCGGCTGAAGAAGTAGCACCAGCACCAACGACATCCAGCATGTATTCCGCTCTATTACCATGCTAAATTTAGATGCTGGTCCGAATTATGAGCGCATGAGTTTACTTACGGATTCTCGTGCGGTTCGCAGTGCCTGCCCCCGTTGCTTTCGAAGTACTTGATTAGCTTGGTTGCATTTTCTCCAAGGTCGCCAAAGTATACAGTTTGACCCCCTCTCTTGAGAAGAAGAAGCCGATCAAAGACCTGGAAGAGCTCAGCGGACGGTTGATGAATACTGGAAAGAGATAATGTCAGTAGATGTGCGAGAAGGACTTCAGTAAAACGACGTACGTGCAGAGGATCGCCTGGCCCTGGTCAGCGAGGCTCCGCAGGAACGAGATGATAGCCCAAGCAGATTGAGAGTCAAGACCGGAAGTTGGCTCGTCAAGGAAGAGTAGAAGCTTGGGCTTGGCAGCAAGCTCGACAGCGATCGTGGTTCGTTTCTTGTACTCGACGTTGAGAGATCCGATCGCAGCTTCGGCGTACTCTTGGAGCCCGCAGATCTCAATACATTGCTCGACGCTACAGATGAGTTAGGTCAGGAGGACGCGCGTAACGGGTATGGTACTACTCACTAAGCCAATTTCTCTTCCAGGGGGACGGAAGGTGGCTGACGAAGTTTAGCAGAGAAGGTGAGCGCTTCCCTAACAGTCGACGTTGGTTCGTGGGTATCCATCTGCTGGACATAGCCAGTCTGCGACTGGAAGTCCGCAGGCAGTGCATGTCCATTAACCAACATATCTCCCGTAACTGTACCACTATAAACTCGTTTCGCCAACACGTTGAGCAACGTGGTCTTTCCCGCACCCGACTCGCCCATAAGCGCCGTCATCTTTCCAGGGGCTACATAGCCGTAGACGTCGTTGAGCAATGTCCTGTCGTCCTCGCCTGGGATCGGGACGGTGTACTCGAGGTTCTGCCAGGTGAAGACATCCTGTTGTGCAGGAGGCTTGGTGTCAAGTTGGGGCTGGCGCTGAGGAGCGGGAGCATGATGGTGGTCGTCCAGAGCTTTCGTTTTCTCGGCGCCAGCTTCTTCATCGTTGTCGGAGGGGCGCTTCTTCGAGGTCTCGGTCCTTGCACCACGTTTGAACAGGGTGACTGCTGAGTCATGGCCCGTCGCGGTGTTGTACTCGGAGAAGACAAGTAGCATAATTGTAAACCCGACTGCGAAAGCAATGAGGATACCAAGGTTCTGCAGCGATGGCGTCAGTACTCGAGCATGTAGTAGAAAGTATGCGGAGGCGTACCATCCAGGTGTTAGAGTATGTGAATCCGAAGGAGAGTCCAGCGAAGTTGGCGCCGTCGACAAAATCTTCACCTGGTTGGGCACCGACAACCGCGCAGACCTGGTTCACCAGCGAAACATTCTCGTAACCAGGACCCTGAGGTACGAGCGAGCTGCATGTTCCCCTTAAGGTGCGAAATTCGTTTGTCAGGATAGCCTCAAATCCGTAACGGAGGGGCTGATGCGGATGTCATTAGCTCAGGGATCATTCGATAAGGAGGAAGCAACTCACGTTGATGTAGGTGATCCATCGCAGGGCGCCAATCATAGATGGCCTGGGGATCGTATATCCGGTGTAGATGGCTAGAACAAGTGTGGAGATACCGGCGAAGGCCTGGGCTGTAGCTTCAGATTTGAAGGCCGCAGCGATTGCTCGGAACCAGGACTTCATCGCCAACGAGAGGACGAGGAGGAAGAGCAGGAAGATGCTATGGCTGATGTTAAAAGACGATAAGCGATGTATCAAAGAACATAACTTACAAGAACTGCTCTGGGGAACGCTGAAGGCCGGTCATGAAGTACAAAATGACAGCGAAGATTATGGTGATAACGAGGGTAATCGGGATGTCGACGAGGGTGTGGGCCAGCATTTCAACGAAGGGGTGGTACAGTGCGGCCTTTTCGTGTCGGGCGACGATCTCGCGCTGAGCGAAGAGGGCTGGAATCTCGGCCATGGTATTCAGGGCGGAAAAGAGAAGGGCGCTTAAATCGGGGTCAGGATCATGGGAGCGAGGGCTAGATGAGGTACTCACAAGAAGAGCACACCACCGCGCGAGAAGAACGCAGACGTGGCTTCGGGCATCCTCAGGAATACGGTGCCCATGATGATACCCTGGAAGACGTAAGAGAAGAGGTTGATACCCGTCGCCAGCATACTACCACGGATGATCTGAACCTTCCTCCGCATAACAGCAGCGACCTGTCGCGGAATGGTAAGCATGTACGGGTTCTTCATTCCACTCCTCTTCGCGAACTCGGCACGCGCGCTCTGTGCGTACGCTTTCGCCGACTCCGTATTCCCGGCGTAGACAGAAATGTACTGATCGACTTCCTGGGCGTTCTCTCTCCCGGCCTTCGAAGTTTTGAAATACTGCGCGAACTCGTCCGCAGTCCGAGGTTGGGTCGACATGCCAGCACGAGGAATGCGAGCACCGGAGTCGGTGACGGAGAGAAGGAAGTCGGGCGTGGTTTGTCGGTTGGCGGGTTCATACCTAAAGACAGGGTAAGGCGGAGCACAATTTGAAGAATATGCACCACATACCCCATGTCCATGAAGTACTGCTTCGCCTTATCGGCGGGTCCGAAGAAGGCCATCCGACCTTCGTAGATCACGCAGACTTTGTCGAAGTGTTTGTACAACGACTCTCCAGCTTGGTGGATGGAGACGACAGTGCTAAGCCTAATAGTATCAGTGGCGATTCGAAGAGCCTGAACGAACTCCAACGCCGTAGATGCATCGAGACCTCGGGTGGAACTAACAGGAAGAGGTGGTCAATGTGCCATTCAAGAAGAGTAGATGGAATGCAACGGACTTGTCCCAACACCCAATGCACGACCTCGAAGCGAGCGATTCAGCAATCGACACGCGCTTCTTCTGTCCACCACTGATACCCCTGATCTGCTGGTTCCCAACAGGCGTCTGCCTTACATGTCTCAGCCCAAAGACCGTAGTCATGATGTCCGTCATCATCTCTATGAACTGCGATCGGGTGATGTCCGTGCGAGGTCGAGGAGCACGCGTGGTAGCTGCGAACTCGATGGTCTGCTCAACGGTGAGTGTTGGGAAGTGGACGTCGTCTTCGGGGCAGTATTGCACGTCTCCTCGGAAATAACGCTTGAGGTCGGCGGGAGAGATCGAGTCGTAGTGGCGCTCGCCAGCAACGGCGCGATATTCTTCGGTATAGTTGGCCAGCGTCTTGAGCAACGTGCTGCATCCTGCTCCGGGGCTTCCAAGAACGACTGGAAGGGCAAAATTCGTTCCATAAGAGTCTGGTAGAGAGGACAAAGCGGTAGAAGTGAAGAGGTGCACATACGTAGCATTTCTCCTGGCTTTACGACACCTTCGAATCCAGAGAGGATATGCTTGATGGAAGGGTGCCTCGCGTTTCTTATTCCCTCAGCGATGGCACATGGGTTGAAAAGGGAGCCAAGCGTGGGTTGGAACGACGACGACGCTCCAACACCCAAGACTTCAAGGTCCCGGAAGGCAACACCCAGCTGTCTAGGCTTGACCTCGGCTTTGTCTTGTCTGTGAGGCAACGTCAGATATTGGGATAAAGGCAGCACACTGAGACGCACCTGCGAAGGGAATTTCTAATGGTCCTTTCGAGATCGAAGTTGTCGGGGTCGACGGTGAGCGTATCTTGTGAGTCGATAGACTCCGCAATCGATTCAGGGCGCGTCGCCGTCCGGTTGGTCAACGTGCGCTGAAGCTCTTGCATGCCCTCAGGGTCGAAGAAGCTGACCGACACCTTTGACGCCGTCGACATGCGCCTCTTCGGCCGCGCAGCTTGTACAACGGGTGTGCGGAGCAGAGGAGAGCCATGCTCACGCTGCTTCGACGAATCCTCCTTGATATCGTTCAGTCCAGCTTCCGATGCCTGGTGGGAGAGGTTTCCAATGGCCTCCTCTCGAATGTCTGATAACGGGCGTTGTTCAGACATCGCAAAGACTGGCTGGGCCTGGGTAGGGGGCTGAGGTGGGAATAGGTGGACTTAAATCCAGAGCTGGTGTAGGCTTGTTTATGTATCAGCGCCCACTTCGACGGGAGTCTCGGACCCTCAGCGTTACAAAGGAAAGGTCAGGATGCCTCGCGGTTGGACTGGAATAACGAGAGAAGTGTGAGCGTTGCTGTAATCAGTAAGGATTGTGTGCCCTCTTGTTTATATGAAATGGACCTTCGAGGGTGCGTGTCTCCGTCATCTCCGATTGGATGATCCTGCGAGCGAAGAAGTCGATATGCAGCGGCGATCGAGCCTTGCACTAACTGAAGGAGACTTGCCTACGGGTCGGTCGGGATGAGTGGAAGCGATGAAGAGACCGGATAACCAGCCTAAGCATAGACCTGTCAGAGGAAACGGGGTTCCATTCCATCCAGGATGATACCTCTATCCGTGATCCCAGGCTTCCTCAATCCGGATCGTTGGATGAAGACCGGGGTGCTGTACCCAGGTATGAATCCTTATCTTCTGTTTCACGACTTGCCTGAGGTCGTAGGTACTCAACTATATTGAACATGAGGTTCGTCGCCAGTTGAAATCGAGTCAAGGATCGCTCGAAAACCTTTCAATGTCTATTCCTGCAGCCGTGTCAACGCCGCGCTGGTTCTGCCTGGGATATTGTCATTCTAGTGAGTGAAATCGACAAAGACTCACTGTAGATGACGGAACTGAAGATAAGTGAACCCCTGGCAAAGTCCGTCGCGCTCGGGCGGCCAGGCTCGGGAATCGGGATAGGAGAAAGGGGATCACTTTCACACGATTTGGCCGACGCTGTGGGCAAGCTGGCCCTGGCTATCGAACTTTTTGCTTGCCCTTTTCTGCCTGGCCATCTCTGCCTTGCTCTGCGTCACAGAGCTGAAGCTGCTGGCTTAGCTGAGATGATCTACCCTCCCGACTGTAGCTATATCCCAGAAAGAATCGATTCCATCGCCGGTGGGTTGTTTCACCAATGAAATTGAAGGTGGCAGCCCATTGTGCGTGTATGATAGAAAGGTGCAGACACGTCTGAAAAGAAGGGGGAGGGATTGATTCCAAAGCCTCATGGAGCTCATACAGATACGATGTAATATATATGACGCCTCGGAGCCTCGGGCCCCAGGTTAGAGACCAGGACGAGCTAGGCCTACGCCTGGACGATTCAGATATCGGAGATAGGCTACCAATGCATAGGCTCGCAGCGGAGGAACTGCGAATCGTAAATGGGTAGAAGTTGTTGAAATGGGTCCAAAACCAGCATGGTACGGAATATCCGCTATGCAGCCGGCGCCTTGGATATCGAATGTCATGCACGGAGGACGATGGGGAAGAGTGGGGTGTCACTTCTTGTATCACCTTTCGCGGTAGGTTTACGCATTCAAAGCTGAATGAACAAAGGTATGGTTGAAATTACGCGATTACGCACCCTTCAGATACAATCGAGATCGAGGTTACCATCTTGTTAAAGGAAGTCGTAAACCTCAAGCAGTCGATCGGAGTCGTTCTCCGGGTCCTCCAAATCCCATAGGACAGCGAGTCTCCCTGTTGCTGCGCAGAGCGAATAAACCCTGGGTACGCCTGGAGAACGGCTCCATTTGATAGTCTCCTTCAGTGTACTTTCAATTACAGCTGGTGAAGACGTTTCAGTTGTGGATGCTGGGCCCATTGCAGAAGTAGCGGTGGAAGTGAAGCGAGTGATGGATATATGAATGGTGGCGTTCTCGTCGACGTCGACGTCGACATACGGGTTGCTCCACAGAAATCCTACTTTATCAGGGCCGCAAGGGAAGTTGTGCAAAGGCTCCAGATGGAAAGTTGAGGCAATTACGCTGCTTCCTGCCAAACGTACAGTGCTCGTCGATGGGTCTGCGGGGTTTATGTGGAGATGATATAGGTTCAATGCAAATGCGGTGCGTAGAAATTTGCTGTAGTCAGTTTCGCCGACTCCGTAGATAACGGGGCCGGTATTTGAGATATTCCTCAGGACTGTTACACAAGCACCCTCAGGGGAACCAGCTATATCCAATGGGTGGGGGATTGTGAAAGCGAACGGTACTTCCAGTATTTGCGAAGGCCGCCTTGATGGCACTTCGTCGTCCTGTATCGCACGGTAGAAACTGTCGTCCGGAAAGGGGAGACCATGAACGCCGCGTACGCCAATGTATAAAAGATTCGCCTGCCGTGCCAAGATGGAGTAGATCCACTAGCAGCCAAGTAAGCTTGAGGCAGATTCATGGAACAACAGCGACGTACCTGTCCAGAGGTTTCAGAAGGATCCGACGACACATCGGGGGCGTCTCCGACATTCCACATAGAATAACACTTTTGGTGGTATTTCCAAGCCAAGGTCGTTCTATGTATATGAATGAAGACTTGGCGATCGTGATAGATAGCGACTGTTGTGGCATTGGGAAGGGGGAACAGGACGCGGAGCCGTCCTAAGGTTCGAATTGAAGGTGGGTCGCCTGCGGTGAACTGTATCTCGACAAGTTCGAATGAAGATCTGAACGTCGCCTCGCCCTCAGGCTCTGTCTCTTCAAACAGAATTATGACTGTTGACGCGTTGATCACTTCAGCGAGCACGAGCACGGGGCTTTTTTGGAAGAAAAGGTCGTGACGGGAGAGAATGGAAGGTGCCCGGCTGCCAGTGGACCCCTCAAAGGCCGGCCGTCTCAGATCCCAAAGGAACAGCGAAGGGGCATTCACCGTGACAAAAAACCGGCCTCCTGGGACGAGATAGACCAGAGCTGTGGAAGCGAATTCCCTTTGGAATGTGACCGGGCTGCTGGAAGCCAACTGGGAAAGATGTCCTCCACTGGACGAGGACGTCGAATCTATCGCAGTGCTAGCGAAAGGTTGGATAAAGTCGAGAATCTTCAAATCGTCAGAGTCCTCATCGCATACTAGCTTGATGAACCTCGTGGACCGGACGCATGCGTTCTTGAACTCGAAGGCGGTCGGGAGATCATCGTAGCTCGCCCATATCCATTTCTCTGACGCGCACAATCGCTTGAGAAGGCCTTTCCAGGCATCTGGGCTGCCTTCAATCAGCTCGTACATGCTCTTGGAGGACTAGAATAGTTCAAGCTGGTTCAATCGGGCGTCTGGTGACGACATCGGATGCGGGGTGTTTACCTGTGCAAGATGAAGGATGTCCTGAGCCTCAAGTTCCGCGATAGTTTTGAGCTTGAGTTCAAGTGGTAGAGTGCTTAGAGACATAGGTTGTCGGGTGGACGCGTTACAAAAAGAGGAGGATAAGGATAGTTGTCAAGAGTCAAATGCAAATCTTGTGCAAATCCCCGCTTCCAAACCATTCCCACGAGAAAATCGGTCATGTGTAGCAGTCGCCTCGAGGCAGTCGAATACAGGGCGAACGGTGGAGACGCTGACCCTGAAAGCCTGACATGTACAACAGAGAACAGATCCAGTACTTGACGTCAAATGGGTAAGGTATCGCAACTGCCAGTAATCAAAGCGCTAGAACAGCTCACTGGCGCCTATTTCAGAATCGGGCGCTCCGAAGACTTTCTGCCCCTTCAATTGACCCAGAGTTCTCATGATCTGGGTAGCGGCGATCAGATCGAAAGAGGGCTACGGCAACCCGCCTGGATAATCCAGATCTATACATTCACAGCAAAGATTGATATTGAAATTACGCGACTACATAGGCGCTCTTCAACTACTATAGATATCGAGGTTACTTGAAGTCTATTATAGGAAGTCGTAGACCTCAAGCAGTCGATCGGACTCGCGCTCCGGGTCCATCAACCACCACAGTACAGCGAGTCTCCCTGTTGCTGCGCAGAGCGAATAAACCCGCGGAACGCCTGGAGTTTGTCTCCACGGGATAGTCTCTTTCCGTGAACTTCGTATGATAGGGGGGTGGCGGGTTTCAGCAGTACTCGAGAGGGAGGGGAGGCGAGTGACGGATATATGGATGGTAGACCTGCGGTCTACTATTGCATTAGGGCCATAGCCCGACATGTTGCTCCAGAGATACCCCACGCTATCAGCGCCGCAAGGAAAGTCGTGCGATGGTTTTGACAGCTCCCAGGATGGGGGATATACGTTTCTTTCTGCCAGTCGTATGGTGCCCTCGGATGGGTCTGTGGGATCTGTGAAACTATAGTGGTATATGTTTGAGGAAAAGCCGGGGTCCAGTGAAGGCTCGAGATAGTTGTATTCGCCAACTGCGCAGATAATGGGGCCGCTATCTGGGTCATTCCTCAGGATCGTGACGTGGGTACTGGGGCTCGGGAGACAGGCCGTATCCTCTGGGTGGGGAATTGAAAAAGTAAACGGTATCTCCAGTGGTGGTGAGCGCTGCCGGAGAGGCACCACTCCGACTGGTACCGCACGATAAACCCCTTCATTAGGAAAGGGGAGACCGTGAACGCCTGCCACGTCAACATACAGCAGCTTCTTTGGTCGCGCTAGAATGTGATAGGTCCACTGTCATCTGAGTGAGTCCAAGGGAAAATCAAAGAGAAAAGAGCAGGCGGCGTACGTCATGAAAGTGGTCAGTTGGCCTGATTCCTCCCATATAGTGGCAGTGGCAGTGGCCACCTCCAACGTCCCACAAGGAATAGGATTTCTCGTGATACTTCCAAGCCAATGTCGTCCCACATACCTGAATAAAGACTTGGTGACCGTGGTAGGTAGCAACCGGTGTGGCATAGGTGTCCATGGGATAGAGTACACGGAGCTGTCCTAAGGTTCGAGAGAAGGGTTTATCGCCTGCTGTGAACTCTATCTCGACAAGTTCGAATGAGTACTTGAATGTCGATACGCCCTCGGGCTCTGCCTCTTCAAGCAATATTCGGACCGTTGACGCCTCGATCACCTCTGCGAGCACGATGCTTGGGGCACGCATGGTCCTTCCTTGAAAGGAAAGTCTGTGACGGGAGAGGATGGAAGGAGTCCCGCTGGTGGACCCTTCAAAGGCCGAGGTTCTCAAATCCCAAAGGAATAGCCAAGGGACATGTACTGTGACAAGAAATCGGCCTCCTGGAACGAGATAGACCACTGCAGCTGCGGAAGCGAATTCGCCTTTGAAGGTACCGGAATCGAACGCGGAAAGAGGCCCATCAATGGACGAGGATCTCGGCTTCACCGCGGTACTAGCAAAAGGGCGGATAATTTCGAGGGTTTCCGTCAAATTGTTAGAGTCCTCGCCACATACTAGCTTGATGAACCTCATCGATCGGACGCAGGCGCTCTTGAAGTCGAAGGCGGTCGAGAGGTCGTCGTAGCTCACCCATATCCATTTCTCTGACGCGCACAATCGCTTGAGAAGGCTTTTCCAGACATCTGGGCTGCCTTCAATCAGCTCGTACATATTCTTGCAGGACTAGAATAGCTCAAGCTGGTTCAATCGGGTGTCTCGTGACGACTATCGGATGCGGGGTGTTTACCTGTTCAAGATGGAGAATGTCCCAAGCCTCAAGCTCCACGATAGCTTTGAGCTTGAGTTCAAGTGGCAGAGCGCTTAGAGACATAGGTTATCGGGAAAGACGCGTTACAGAAAGAGGAGGATCGTTGTCACACGACCGGCAAAGTCCTGTCCAATCCGTCATGTCCAATTACCGGTCCAATATCCGGCCGTGTTTCCGGCTCCCGACGCGGCGTGACAGAGCGTCACACCAGAGGGCGGGCGAAGGATGGTGGCCCCCTTGCCCACCTTTGTGATCTCCTGCATGGACATTATACCTCATGAAATGATATACATAGAAAAGGCTTTGGAGAGGCCTCCCCCAATTATTTCTGGGTCTTCAAGTCCATTTATGTTGCACTAATGAGGACCGCAAAAATTGAATTTTTACACACCATTAATTTACACTTCATCTAGGGAAACATAACCATATTTTAAGCGCACCTCACGGATCATGCTATACAGGGTAAAAACACCCAAATTCCTCACCAGACAACCAGCCTACTTCATGTAGTTGGCCCACGCCAGGCCACTATGCTCCCCGACGCTCGCGCCTATCCTCATTTTGTGTGACCGCCAGTCACGCGCGGCATTCCCAATTCGGCTCGGTCGACCGGCCGGTTATTGGACAGGACGGCATTGGACAGGACTTTGCCGGTCGTGTCAAGAGGCAAAATGCATATCCCCGCGGAGCCACCATTCCCACGACTCGGAGTTAGCCCTGGCTTCAGCTACAGTGAAAACCGGTGCCACTAAGTACTTCATCTGGAACGACGAGGTTACGATCATCGTCCGAAGGCCAGAAACTTCACCTAGCCTGGCTATACACATTATCCCAGTATTCTCCCGGGCAACTTATCCACGGTATTGCAGCTAATCTAGAGCAGCAATGTATATGTGACTGGCGAAACAAGCCATATCGGACGATGATACTCGTTCAATATCAGCTAAGTTCTGTTTCCATCGTGTCCAATCCTCGCGTTCCGGTTGAGCTCTTTTCTGGCGTGCATGATTAAGCGCTGAACGGGTGGCAGTCGACACTCTGTAGATCAGGTTCCTGAGAAGCTGAATGAGCTCTTGAGCTTCGTTGGGTTCTACGAAGAGGTTCCTGGTTATTACATCTTCCCAACTGACCGTGCCGCTCCCATACCGTGACCAAGAATCATAAAGGATTGGGGGTTCAAATTCATTCTGTCTTCCATTTTTCCCTTTCGACTCGTACTCGGAGCGCTGGCGGCCCTCTGACTCCTGAGAGCAGGGCAAAAAAGCGAGGGACTCTGGATAGGACGTTTTGATCATCGATCCATTTTCACCTTGGTATTATCGATATCGATGTGCTAGGTCCCGTTTCACCCTTCGACCCTGTTGACTGACCTTTATTGTTGCATCAGCTCTGAAAGCCGCTCTCAAGGAAACTGTTTCTAACAAAAGGGGTCCAAGATCGTGCCGCGTGCGTTGATACCTCCGTCGATGACAGAATAACGTGACGAGCTGACATGGCTGTTGCCCTTCTCACTAAGAGGGTGGGCGCAGGTGGGCGCAGGTGGGTCGATACAGTCATTTGTCAGGCTGGTATCTGCAAGCGCCCCCGACACGCATGGATGATTGACAGGCGCGCCCCCCTACTTTGCTCCCTACCCCGTTCCACCTTCACGTGTTGCTTCGACATCATAGAACAGAGATAGGGCTGCCTTTCTCAGTAATGCTGAGAAACGCTGAGAAAAGCGTCGAACCTATGACTGACCAACTTCGCGCCGAGGTATGCCCTAGATGGTATAAATACCCGATCGCTTCCAGCAATCGACATCATTCCATCTCTTCCGAGCTCTTCTAACTTCAAAGCCCTTCGACTTCCCTTCGACTACTCCTCTACCATAACAATGTCTGACAACACTATCAAAGGCGAATGTCTCTGCGGCAAGACCACTGTCGTTATCGAGAACGGCGATAGCTTCAAGGATCAAATCATTTGCCACTGCTGGGACTGCAAGCAGACCTCCGGAAGTGCCTTCAGCACCAACATCCTCGCGCCCAAGAAGGACACCAAGATTGAAGGGCCCGTGAAGGAGTACAATGTCATCGCCCCCAGCGGTAACACAGGTTCGTAGATTGTCCTGCTTAGTGTTGCGAATGAATAGGGGCTCATGTGTGCGGCTTCAGTGACCAGGGTGTTCTGCGAGAACTGCGGTAGCGCCATCTCGCATCGCTCGGTCGCCTTCGGCGAGGCTGCGGCAATTCAGACTGGCAACTTCAGGTACTTCGCCGACAAGCCTGTCGCCCTTGAGCGTGAGTGGTGGTCTCTTACTCCTGAAAAAAGCGATGTTAATGATATGACGTCGTTGACCTCGTAGTCTTTACCAAGGACCGTTTCGCTGCGATCGCTCCCGTCGAAGGGGCAAAGCAGCTCACCACCGCTTGAACTACTTAACCCGGCCTTCAATGTTACTACGGACCCTGTAATACTATACAACTCTTTTGGCTTTCAAGAGTCTCGCATAGCAGATCCAAGTTAGCCTCCAACTAAATAGCAAGTCGGTAATAGTGAAGTACGACGCCTTCGAGGAGGGAACTGTGGCATTATACCACTATGATAGCCCGAATTATGGGACACGTAGGGATGGCTGGCACCCACACCCATAAATTTCTCCCAGGATCGCAGCTAAGAGGTGTCCAAGAAGGTACCGTGCCTCATAACGGATCTGCGTCATGCAAGTTCCTCCCAGAAGTACCTTTGAAAGCTCAGCAGATTCAAACTAGGGTCAGATGTCGACTAGATGACTTGGGTATCATGGAACCAGCAGTTATATACCTTACTCGTATCCTACCTGCCTATATTTTGTCAGTCCATGGGTTTGCACCGTCCAACACCGGACTGATCGGCTCCCATTGACATTGCTAGAGTGATAGGCGCCCAAAGCGAGTCTCGCACCGATGTCGTGAAAGGTTGGGTTGTATTGCCAAAGGTTCCGACTCCTTTCTCATCTGACTTGGATCCACAGCCCATTAGAGGACCGCGCGTAGCGATTGGTTGTGTGTCAACGTGTGTGTGTGTGTGCAAAGTCCTGCTGAAAAGTAGGTATACCGATTGGGATGAAGTACCCGTTACACCTGCATCTCCATCGGGGTGATATCTTGTCGAGGCACATTGCATATGTCAACTAAGTGTAGCTTTGATCAACCGAGACTTGAGGAAGGGCATAATGTGGCTCGTTGCCTTGCACCTTTCGAGCTCTCCCCAAATGGGCAAATTGCTCGCGAATGTTATGTTCTCCTGATGTGAGGTATGCCACTTCCACTCAGCCACAAATATTAAACAGGAACGCACGTTATCCCCCAAGTTGTCGCATGACTTCGGTCGACGCCTGAAGTGTACGTGCAGCTGGAAGAAGTGGGAGGGTTCCAGAGGGTTCCCCTCAGCTCCCAAAGCTTCGGATACATGTTCCACGGCTTATATCCGCGCCCATGAGGCACTTACTACCCTACCGCGTTGCTTCTCCATGGAGGCTTCCCGTTGAGTGAGGGCTTCTCTAGTCAGCTGGCTTCTGAGCCAACGGTTCTTTTGGTTGTTCCTTACCGTGTGCTCAAAGGTGGGATGGCCATTCATTAAATACCCTTGAGGGGTAACTTGGACACAGGTGTCTCCCTGCAGATTTATGGGTGATATTTCGGACTCAACGATGGATCAGTGACTGCGGTTCGACATTCTCAGGTGGACTAGTCGGGGGCAACTGCGCTGCTCTCGGAGCTAAAAGGGGGAAGCCATTTGGCTACGTAACGACAAAGGGTAGTAGGAAATATGACGACGATACGGATAGTTTGGTAAATGATACGGTGCCGGTGGGTACAACGGCCGTCACAGGCTCGAGCTAACCCCTTCTCAATCAAGTTCCTTTTTCGCCACAGCGACATGTGCATGAATGACACGACTTCCGACGATTCAGAGAAATATACTTCCATTCTCAGCGGCTCCAGGATACTATCACCTGCGGTGGGCTTGGTCAGAGGTACCTGAATGCTGGGTCGGTTGAAGACTATATACGAATGAGGGAAGGCCACCCGCCGTGAAATCTTCACTGATGTGATATGGCTGGCGAAGCTCCAGGTAGGTCGCTGATAGCAATTATTGGGAAGCTTTTCTGGTGGGGATCAGACGTAGAAGAGCTTGGAATTACCTTTGCTGGTTCCTGACCCCAATCATCCGGTGTATAGTAAGGTAATAAGGGCAGAAAGTCTTCGCATATCCGGTCGACCCTTTACTACTATCCCTTATCCGACTGAATATAAAGTTACTTGAGTACGTACTTTTTTGCCTGCAAGTACGACCCAAGTTATCCGTGTTAACTTGGTCGTTTTTCTAACTTTCCCTCAAGTAAACTTGGCCAAACAATGTATGTAAGTATGCTTTTGTTTCTCGTCTGTAGCCTTATCGGTGGTTCTCGCATGGCAAGGGTTCGATTATCCTCCACTATTCTGGGCGGGATGATGGCTAACACCGAAATACGGCTAAGGTAAGGGAGGGGAGAGCCTTCCCATCTCGGGATTCTACTGACAGTCAAATATACGGTAGGGGCACTCAGTAGTAACTATAACAAGGAGAATATATCTAGTGTAGTAGTATACCGGGAAACAACTATGCAGTTTGGATGCAGTGTCAGTGCAATGAACTTTAGGCCGGAGCTCGCCTTTATACAGAACACCTATTGCTCGCCACCCAGAATTTCTACTAGTCTAAAATCTTCAGTTCTACACTCATTGAGACCTATTATCTCTATTTCATCTATATTTTTTATTCATAAATTTCTGATTGCGCTTCAAACATGAGTTCATGTCCCGGGCACTGGTGTGATGCCACTTACCTGATGATGATGGGCCCGCAGTGCGCGTGCTCAATCTGCTCACCCAGGGAGCTGCGCATAACAATTTCCTTTAGAACTCTAATATATTGTAGAATAGATGGTCTGAATAAATATATCTACGCTACGCGAAGTGACGAAGTTTATATGAGTAGAAATCAACCTTGTAGTCTGGTTTGAACTTTGGGGCGTGTGCGCGCGCCCCGAGGAAGCGCTCAGGATGGAAAGGGTGAAGAATATCATAGTTCTGGACTTTAATAAGATACAGGAGATACTTATACATGTAGAATGACTTCTCTGGTATGCCTATACAGGAGCTACAGGACTTCCAAAGTGTGTCTCGGGCATCAAAAACGGTACATGTAGTTCTCTTCCTCACCAAATTCCCTTGAATATATACTTGACGTTAGCTTGACGTTAGCTTGAAGTTAGCTTGAAGTTAACTTGACGCTAACTTACAGCTAACTTATCCTTTACAAATGTACTTGGGTAGATAATGTTAGATAAAGTTAATTTTGTAGGGGACCCAAGTACGTTACCAACTTACTTTGTGAATCGCCCCCTTATCCCTACGTATAATAGAATGAAGCATAAGACTCTATTGGCTAGGTCGGCCATTTATATGCAGCTGGAATCGGGGTCTTTTTATGTAACCTATCAGCTCGCGGTGAAAGCCTGAGGCCCCAGAAAGTGCGTCGTTGGGATTTGGTTGGGATACTTCAAGTTATGGCTAAGTCTGCGGACTGGACGTGCCCATCGGAACCCAGCGCTCAAGGAGACATGTAAGGACTTCGAGGGGTCCTAGCCACACATGTATTGCCAAGGCATTTCTGGTAGCTTCGCTTACTATTATCGCGTCTATGAATTCAGTTGTCAGGGCACTCACAAAACAGGCGCCAGGTGGAGCTGGGCAATTCATTCGGCTCCTCGGCATCAACCGGCAAGTTCCTTTATATATCTCACGAGTGGAACGGTGCGGATTCCGAAGGGCCATCATCATCAGGCTTGTCCTCAACATCCATCCCCAGACCTGGTACAACTTCATCCCACATGATGTCGATATTGAGGCACGTAACTCCGTATAAAGGGCTACTTCTCACCGAGGCTTCTGATACTTTCGAATTCTCATGTGCTATTACCCTGTCCTTGGCCTTGACCTTGCTATAATGGAACCTCCCGTTGGGCGTCAACGAGTGGTTCCATGAGTAATGCAAAGCTTGCCAGACATTACGCGAAACTATTGGATTGGAGGTACGTCTGATAGGATGAATCCGAGTCGCAATTTGGCCACTAATCGAGAAAGCTACTCGCAGGCCTATTTATGCTACCGAGAAAGGCCGGGAGACCCGCACCTAGGTTCCCGGATATCCGCCGAGGAAGAGCCAATGTGCTTGACTATCTGACATGACGGACTTACAGTCCATCTGGTGTCCTCGTGAGAGCTTGTGTGCGATCCACCACGCGAACGTCCTCTCCATCGCATGCTTGGACTCGATACATATCCCCATCAACCTACGTTCATGAGATTGGGCCTGTTCAGGGCGTGGCGCAATCACGGCTCATCAGAGCATGAGTATTTGTGCTGAGACTTAGAATGCAAACATTGACGACAGCCTAATGAGGTGAGCATAATATCTTGCTGTTTGATGACGTTGCCTTACGGTGTCTGACAGCCAAACCATGTCGTTCACTGACCATCTTTCACATGGACGATCTCTGTTTATAGATGTGCCCAGCGGACATTGGAAGCGGCCTATTACACAAGAACGTGGAGCTCCAGATGGCCGGTATGTAGCTTATCGCCGGATCCGAGCATCGGCGGAGGCAGCAGGAACTTGCCCATAGAGTTGACGGAGCTACGTCAGTCAACGCTGCTGCGTAGCGAAGAGAATGGGCACCTCCTTCTAATTGATAACCTTCAGCTCGGTGAAATAGGCAAGACTCGTAGGCAATGAATTTGTGCTTTACCGAACTTCGGGGCGAGGTGTGCGATGTGTGTATCTCTTGAGCTGATTCCCAGTTCTCATCAGGAAACGACTAAAAGCTGATATTGAATCTTCAAGAGGCTTCTTCGCTTGATGGAGCTAGCGCACCACGCCGCCCCTCTTCACCTGGCTCACACGGGATCTAAGCATCTTCCTTTCAGGAACAGGAGGCTCCGATAGGCAAATTTACCCTAGCTATATAAGTCCCCACCCGGCATTTCAAGTTACCCCAGAGCCCCACACCATTACCACCTCTCCCTTACCTCCCCTTACCAAGATGCGCTACTTTCACCTCGCCTCACTATTGGCCCTCACACTCGTTTCTGTTTCCACCGCATCTCCCGTACGTTCTAAACCCATATTGTTACTCTTCGACTGTATGTTGACGCTGGTTTAGATCCCTTCGGAAGAGCAAGTAAGTCGTGACTCGTTGGGCAAGTTCAACCTTTGAACTCATGGATCTTATTACTGCGTCATCAGGGACCACCAGCTTGGAGGAAGGTGATCCCCGCACCCGTAAGCTGCCCGTGTTTGACCCTTCTATGTACCCAGTCCCTGACCGTTTCCTAGGCTGGCGTTACCGGCCCTGATTGGAAGCGTGACGACGGCGCCGTCGATGTACGCGTCTATCCCCGTCTATTTCTCGCTCGCCAGCTAACCTTATCCTTTCCAGGATGGTCCGCCTGCGTGGAAGCGTGACAACGATGGAGTGACTGGCCCTGACTGGAAGCGTGCTGTATCTGTATGGTCTCCCGTCCGATGGAGCTGTAGCATCCGCTGATATTTGGCTGATAGGATGGTGTAACTGGCCCAGATTGGAGACGCGACGGAAAGGCAGGAGCTGTATGTCTTGTTTTATTCGAGCTTCACGCGATAGCTAACATTGCTTCCCCAGGCTGGCGTCACTGGTCCCGACTGGAGACGGGAAAACTCTGCTGACCCCGCTCCCGCGGGGCCAGGTGGACCGGACTGGAGACGGGAAGACTCTGCTGACCCCGCCCCCGCGGGGCCAGGTGGACCGGACTGGAAGTAAAGCAATAAAAAACCAGCTACGATTTCGTGCCACAAGCGAATGAATGCTTCATCCACGAAAGTTCTGTCTCCGAATCATCCGATGTTGTACCACCACCCAGTTCCTCGTATGTACCCATTTCTCGCATCGACGGGACTGCATATCGCTCCAATTCCTGGTTATTGCCTCGTATCACCTTCTGTTCACATGTTGTCTTGCAACGGCTGGGTTCGAAATTCTTCCATGTTTGCATCTAACTAAATATGTCCTCGGGATGTTATAATCAGCAGGTGTCGTGTTGCAAACTTTGCGGATCTTCTCTTCGGTCGCTGAAGCATGACAGAAGTCCTTGGTAGGGGATGTTTATGGAAAAAGAAGACCGTTTACTCTCCAACGGCGACGATATTGACACATATGGGGTGTTCCATATTCTGACACAGGTGCGAAGAAAGGTATGCCCGCTGCAAACGACACTACTTGAGATGCTTGCGCTCTCATCGCGATTTCAAGGCGCCCGATGATTCTAAAGATTTCCAATTGACACTACCGGCTTACCGTCCGACTTAAGCCACTTAGGCTTCGAAAGCAGGTGGTCCGTCAAACTAGGCCAGTCAGATAAAGTGCAGCTTGCCCTTGGAGGGACGCGTGAGACACACTTTCAAACCCATGTGTATCGACCCAGATTGGACGATCCTGCCGCAGTAAAACGGCTATTCTGGTGTGTAACGTACACCGTTTCTGTCTTCCTATACTCATATCTCTCGGTAGTAGTGATACTGAGATATTTGCCATGCGGAACCAAATGTTTACGCTTTCGATCATACGGAAGCGCCATCTACCGTCCGCTGAAGTGAATCCAATATCGTTGCACTTTAGACGGTGAGTGAAGCATCATCTGCACAGCTCAGAGCAAGACTTGATTTATGGGATGGGCTGTCTAACCAGTGTTGAGCGAGGAATGCTCTTTGTCTTCAAAAGCTAGGATCTAGAACATAGAAGGCGGACATAAAGTGAAGAGGGAGCTGTAAGCAGGAGACGCCGGGGCTCTGGTCTGAGAAGATAATCGGATTTACTACACTTTAAGCCTCTATTTCATGGAGGTTCGAACCAAGGCCCCGAACTGACACCGTATTTTCACCAGTCGCAGGCTCCGCAGACCTACCCAAGACACATACCCGCTCTAAACTCGTGAACGGTGGAGTGTGTGCATTATGTGGGGAAGATCAGGTTATATTTCGGGCGATTATCAGCCAGGGAGAATTGGGTTGTCCTTCGCACGGGGACTTCTTCTCTGGAACTGAATGACGAGTTGTTTGAAGTATCAATCAGCAAATCTGCGTTCTCTGGAAGCCATTTCCATATGAGAGAAGGTCTCCTCTCATACCCAGTGTCCGTGCCTCTCGAAGCGAGATACGCGTCTATAATAAGGATCAGGCTTCGCTGCGCGTGCGAGGTACACGGTGCCTTTTTCGTGTATAGTCTCATGCCGAATGTGGGTGCCGCACGACGTCACTGATTCCAGGTTTGAGTTTTGCCTTGCCTAAGTAGGCATGCCCTGGCGGGCGCCTATGTACAGAAGTGAGTGGTATCGTGTATTACCATCTATTTCACATACATGACGCAATCCCCAATAGGTAGAGGTGCCCTACAAGTCAAAAAGAGTACATACACACTCTATACCCAACAAGCAATAAAAGATCCCAGGTCTACCCCGAAGGTATTAGAAAGGCCCAACACCTCGAACATAATCATGCGCCACTTTCCCAAGCCGCCAATGCAGATCTGTTCTTGTGACATACACCTGGGCCAAATCCAGAGATCATGCACTCGAAAGAATGACCCAAAGCATCCCTACCAGCCCCACAAGGTTAATACTCGGCAAAGCTTGTAGTCCAGTCGCCCCGTCAATCAAAGGCAAGTTCATGCCAAGGGTCGCGTTCAAGCACGACAAGAGCCCCAGATTCGTGTTGTCGGGGAAAGTAGAGTCCGCCGCCCCCTCCACCGCGTATGTCGCGGAATTGTTGTAGCCGTCAAGAGTAAGCACACCCGAACTGGCTCTGAAGTACTGGACGGCCTGCTCTGGGGCTGGCGCCGTCTCAGAGTCTCCGAATGGGACGGTGAGGTAGGTGGCTGTCATATCGATCAGAGTACCGCAGGCCGCCTTCACTTCGAGGTTCATCAGCGCGACGGTAGTGTTGTCGGCGAGAAAGCGGAAGGTGGATGGTGTGTTTGGGGCAACGGATGTTGATGGGAAGATGGCATACGACATTGGACCACCGGGGCGACTCGAATTCGATGGAGTTCCGTACTACGCGGCGAGGTTCATTCTGGGAGACAGAGAGATTTCAAGCAAATAGTACGCACTTCGTTGTTATTGTGGAGATACAGCCCGGCTCCAGTACCAGCACCAACTGCTAGGGGCCACGACAGGGGCCAGAAGAAGAACGGAAGCCCGCGCCCCGATGTACCTCGACCTACTCCAGGATACCCACTACCGTATGTCCTTCATTTACGATCTTAACCAAGAAGATACTGTTGAACCGGACTGATGACACACCTAGTTCCATATACGGTGTCTCGAGTCCCACCTCCAGCAATCCTGCCAGCGAACATATGACCCGCTGGGATAACGGACGCGACTCCAACCTTCTTCGTCCAAGTGTTCGTACTCTTCGACGACGACGTATATTTGATCTTGTTCTTCGACGACGACGAGACCTTGGACTTCGAGGATGAGCTAGACGACGACGATGATCTGCCGCTCGTAAAGCCGCTGCTCTTGCTGCTGCTCCCACCGCTGCTGCTCTTGCTCCCACTGCTGCTGCTGCTTGTGCTTCCACGACCCCCTCCGCCTCCTCCTTTGCGCCTTTCCAACCACCGTCGAGCAAAGTTTGGGCCGCTGTCATGGCTGCGAGAACTTAGGAAGGGAACATACATCCTCAAACGAGCGGAGTGCCGGAGTTGGCAGCTCTTTGCTGGGAAGAAAGGTGGGTGGAGCGGCAAGATACGAAAATGCTGGCGCCGCTCAGGCTATGTATGGTTCATCGTAGCTGGCATCAGGGCAACATAACGCCTGTCAAGGACAGTCAAGAGTACTGTCACTTGGCACCTCGTTGTTATCATTTCGTTAGTAACTTGGAACGCCCATAGGACTCAACGAGCTTCACACCAACGTACTTTGACTGACCTTCGAAGATCGGATGATGAACGTTGCCGTCTATCCTCTTTATTCCTGTGCCCCTTCTCCTGTTCTCACCACGCAACCGTCGAAGTCGGCATGGGGAAAAGGCCCGGTCCCTGGTTGCAGATGCCAAGCACATTCCGGAACATCGCGCCAAGTTTTCATCGCCGGATTCGGGAATCTATCATTTCCACCTGGATGTTGAGGGCAGTGGCAGGTGAGGACGGTAGGGCATCTGGGATCGAGAACCAAAGGAACGGACACTCCAGCAAGGTTAACTTACTCGAGGTGGGTAGGGTGAGGTAGCAGTGTGGCTTCTGAGACTTGGCTCAATGTTGAGGAGCCCGGATCAACGAACTGTGATCGGGATATGTAGCTCAGGGTTGAAGCGCCCGTCGGGTGTGTTGAGCGCTTAGCTGGCGCTTTAAAGAGGATTTTGAGGGCTTATGCATATCATGTTGTATAACACCTGTAAGGCCGACTAGCGGCACAACCTGCTACCTGATCTTATCTCCCCATGTACCGACGCCTTCTCATAATAATACGGGAAGACAATTTAGAGAGAGTAGATAAAAAAAAATGAAGAATGGTGAACTACATGGGTCGTGGGGATATGCCCAGGCTTCGGAGTCTGGACACACGGTGCGCACCCTTCTATGCAAAGCACATACGGACCCTCAACACACAGGGTGTGTACCCTCAGCACAGCAAGCCTGAGCAAGGTATATACCCTCTCGAAATCTGATGCATGACCAGTCAGAGTTGTGCATGATGACTCGCGAGCCATTGGCACCTTTCGGAGACCAACCTGAAGACCCCGGAGTCCGATCGCACCGCATTTCCCCAAATCCACGCCAAAATCTGGGATAGGGCGCCCTAAGACCCACTACCTTACGGTAGCAGGCATTACCAGCTTGTCAGAGTCTAAGTATTACGTCCGACTTGAGAAATGCCAGCCAATTGGCCTTCTTCATCCTTTGACCAGACATAGGATCTAATCTAATCTTATCCTCCTGAGCGACGCATGTCCACCAGAAAAGTATACTTACCAGGCATACAGCAATTATCATTCTGATTCTTAAAATATATACGCTGTCTGTGAATTTGTCTGCATGGTCCGCTACGATTTCCTGGTAGGTACCTACAGCTATGTCAAGGTTGAAGGCACTCCCACAGTCCACTCCGAGATAGAACTGTATCGTGTCAAGCAGGAGTAGTTATTGAATTTCCAGATGCCTTGGGAGGGGTCTGGATCATCGCCTTGGTTACTGGTTTAAGAACGTCGATGATCACGGCCTGATGCGAGGTGTTGTCACCATCCGAGAACCTATCTCTCCTCTTTATCCACCGATCATGATACCCTTGTAGAAGGACTGCGGTGTCCGGAGCCTGGCGCTAGCAAGAACATGTTACACGTGAGGTGTGAAGTAGTGGGCGTAGCGATACACACCTTCATTGGAGGGAGGAGCCAGAGCCTTGCGGCATGAATCCAATCCACGAGTAGGATGTATTCCTTGCGATTTCTCAGTGATGTATGAAAGGGTTCCCAGCCACCATCTCTGGTAAACCTAATAAAGATGTCGATAATAGACTCCTCTGGTTCTTCCAGTCGGTAAGCGTGGTCGTGGAGGAGATTGTGCATGAATACGACGGCGATCCCGCAGACTCTGTCAAGGAGTTCCCCTACATCTGGGCTCCTGACCAGTAGGAAAGAGCGCATGCAGCATTGCAAGAGATGCTTCCGGAGATCCGCCAACGAAACGTAGAAGGGTCCAGCCCGATCTTCGCTCTCTAAGAAGTCTTGGAGGGATTTATGGTACAAGGTCATCGTGAATCTCTTGTTCTCGCTTAGCGCCGTAGATTTTCCCCAAATATCAACACTTTCCTCGCTGTTCGCCATTGACACCGGCACAAATCGACCCTCCCCTCTCACCACAGTCACGTTCACAAGTGAACGCAGGTCACAAAGTATTTGCTCGTGCGTTACATCCTCCAACCCAAGAAGCCAGTCTCTCTCCCGCATGTCCATTGAGGTGGTCGGATGGAGGTTACGGATATGTACGTAGCTTCGGATGGCAAGGATGAAGTCATGTTGGTTGGTGTCGACTGCATCGTATTCCTGCTTTGCCTTAGTCAGAATATTTGTATAGAGAAGGTCAAGAGATGCGAATGGTTTTGCTTTCTGATTTTTGCCGGGGGTCCAGGTGAGTACCGCTTTAAGCCTGGCAATTGGTGAGCCCCGAGGATCAGAGACGTATCGAATGGCAGTGGCAGCATGGATATACTGTCCCGAGGAAGCCTCGACGATAGCTTCAACATCCGCATCGCTGAACCAGGCGCCATTGTTTAATCTCCTTTCGCCCAGTTCGCGTAGCCTCCGTTGAAGGGTGTGTCGTATGTCGGCCGTCGCATCGTAGTCGTCACTGAGACGAATGTGATAGGCAGCTGTATGGAGATGGCCGCCTGGCTGCAGCGCTCCAAAGATGGCTAGTTCTGGGCGACTGGCGAGAAATATTCGGAAAGGGGTTCTACCAATGAGGCTTTCCTGGATAGCCTTCAACAGCTCTTTTTGCCGAGCTTCGTCATTGCATTCATCCAGGCCGTCGATAAGCACGGCAAATGGTAAGTATCCTTGAGGGCCGCTGCTCAACAGTGTGACGACTGGGTTCACGAGAAGGGCGTCCATCTGTGTCCTGAGGGATTTGTTGAATATGAGAGGATCCGTTTCGACTGCCAGTTGGATTGAACGTCGGAGAGCGGGACTGGCCTGGCCCAGCTGATAGGCTATGGTGGGGACGACGGCCAATGCATGGTTTCGAGTTGGGTCGCCCACGGAGAAAAAGAATGAAGAGGCTAAGATGTTGAGCCCTGCGCACCGGTTTGCCACTGTTTGCTGGAGAGCAGATTTGCCCGAGCCTGCCGCGCCGGTCATGCAGAGCAACTGGGTGGGCGAGTCGTGGTCCTGAATCCAACCCATGATTTCGTTTGTGACCTCGACGCGGGTATCTTCGTCGCATTTGGGAGGATCGTATCTCGCGTCGGAGTTGTGCAGTGCGTTTGGGGCAGTATTCTCCATCAGTATGGTCCATCCTGCAATTTATTAATCGTAAATCGGACATTATGCATCATGACCCGGAAACATACCGTCGCGCATCTGTATCGTTCCATTTCTTTGGACATACTTAAAATTCTCCACGTTGAAGCCCGTCGCATTCGAGAAGAATGACTGTGAAGCTTCATTGGTCCCCGTGGCTACAACCTCGAGAGGAGTTTGTATCTGGACAGTATGGGGGCCAGTTCTTCCATCGCGCGATTCGCTGAACGCCGGTACTGATACGAAAGTGTGAGGTGTTGGTGGAGGAGGATATTGTAATTGTCCGTTTGAAGGCGATGGGTAATGAGAAACCCAGCGGTGTGGGCTAGCCGTATCATAGCTGTGGACATGAGTTTGGGATCCTGTTGGCAGATCCCAGAGCGATCGATGATAGGTCGAGTGAGCAAATAGACCTTGACCGTAAGGTAACGCAGAACCCTGAAGAAATTGGCCAACACTGCTTGCGGATGCCTCGGCAGGAAGCTGACTTGAACTTGCAACGGAAACCTGCGCCTGGGGGTGCACATTCGTGAGATTATCAGCCCATAAACTAGGTTGGTTCGGGTCCCAGTGGTCACTAAGCCCAGAATCCTGGAAGTCTGTATTGGCCTGCTGCGAGTGCGCGAGTTCGAAAGAAGGATAGGGCGGGTATGTCCAAGGCATTCCCCCTGAACGAGGGAGAGGCTGCGAGGACGGAGCAATTGGGTGTGTTGATTGATAGTCTTGGCGGCATGGGCTCGACGTGTTTGAATCTGTTCGCTGGGCAATACGAATCATCGGGTTATTATCAACCTCTAACTCGAGGGGAGGGTGTGTTGAAGGGGCATGTGCCCAAGCAGAAGAACTGAGGGCGGGATCGTACTGTGTCGATGCATATGGTATTTCAAGTTGAGGTGCATGCTCCAGGTCCAGGATTCTCCCTTTCTTCGATCCTGACGGACAGAAATTGTAGTCCAAGTCGTCCTCCGGGGACCGGTTTCGCTTTGATGTCATTGTCGAATGGGCGGCCTCTGACGTTGGGCAAGGTGGACGTTGTGTTGAACCTAACATTGAGAGCCTTTGAGCCTGGGGTTGGGGTGCAGTGCAATTACAGCACAGCCATGAGACCCACGTACTCCGTTTAACTCCTATCTAGGACTAGGATGCCCGAAATCTATCCCTGGTACATTTGATGCCGGAGACCGCGGGCGGTTAAGTATCATGGGGGCCTTTTCTTAAGCAGCCAGGAAGACCTGACCAGCCTTTTCCTCCTCCTCATCCAAACACAACGGATGTCCAAGCTCAGGAGCTTCCGGATCACATCATCCATAGTGTGGACCAACCTGCCTATCCACGTCAAAGAAGCCTTCTTCACCATGTTCAATTCGCGCACCCTTTCCAAAATCTCTTTGTCGGGGATCCTTCTCCGCGGTCTGTAGCGTTATGCACGCGCAAGGCAGGTCGATGCACTGGAGGTCCGGGATGATAAGAACCCATTCTCAAACCCTATGTCGTCCTGGGGTTCTCTGACCATTTCTTCAAGCCATTTTCCCTAGTCCAACTCAAGCAGTCCTTACGACAGTACAGTCCAATTTATGTACCTGGCTCATGCGAAAAATGTGCTCTGCACTGAGATTGGCCATGATCTTGACGAAGAGTTCCACAGGCAAGTTGGAAAGCAACGCCATATTGCGTTTGTGAATTTGGAGGTATCGATGGGGTACTGGACAGAAGGTTTGTGAAAGATAAGCTTCGCGAACTTCCCTCATGTTCGACACGTGGTCGGCCGGCGCGGAGCGCGGTTGCGAGCCTGAGCGCTGAGCGCCCGTTGCGGCGGCGGGCGCTTGATTGGTCAGCAGCCTCAGTCGACCTCTGGGAAGTAGAAGTGGAAGGCCTAAGAGCAAGAGACGCCCGACCCACAAACGTGGAACACAACACCGAGCACGATCGAACGAACGAACGAACAGAAAACAAAAATTATAATCACATAGCACAAATACAACAACAGGCGCTCGGCCGTCCATACCCTCGTACCCCTGAATAGCCTCACTTAACCATACTATGTCCCTGACACACGACTGGTCAGCAGCATTCCTTCCGATTCTTGAGAGGGAAACGATTACATATCGGTATTACTTTACGTCGGTGAGGTTCTCCCTGACCAGGAGTAGCTTCAATTGTCTCATCGATGCGGTATAGAGAGCCCTCCCCTCCGAATCAATGCAAACATACGCCGCTAGACCCGAGGCTGGACATATGGATGCTTGTCCCATCCACATCCAGCTGACACCATCGATTGAGGGGGCAAAGGTCTCCAGATTCCACTCCCCGATAGAGTCATCGCCGAGGGGCGGTGTAGAAAGCACAATAAAAGGAATTTTGGGGCCCATGACGGCTTGCTGGCTAAAGATTGCCATCGTGCGCTCAACCAATGGTATGTGGTATGGGTTGTCAGATGGCGCCGCTTTGGTGGTATCGAAATTTCGGATGACATGCGGCGCGCCCTGTTGTGTCATCGTCTTCTGAGGAATGTTACAGCGATGTCTGGTGATAGAAACGTTGGTTATTGGATGACCGTCATGAGCGATTCCCCTGTAGAAGGCGACCATGTCGAACGTTAAGGATGATATGAGTGGGCGGTACCAGGTGGAGGACATCATAACGCGAGGTTTGCATAACGCCAAGTTGTGCTGGGCCTTCCAGGACGGGTATTTTATGGTGTCATAGAACGTTGGCGGGCGATTGGAACCAATATCCTGTTCCATGAGTGACACAGAAGCATCCATTTCAACAAGCTCGGGAGTAGTCCAGAAGATGACCCCAGTGTGCGCCCATGCTATGAAAATGCCGTCGATCGAGGTCTGTTTTAACCGAGTCTGAGTATCAGCTGTTCTATAGCGTTGGGGCACCTAATTGACGTACCACTTCAAGAAGATCCTGAATGGGAGATTCCCAGGACGCGTGTATATTCCGGACGTAGTCCCACACTATTATATGCGAATAGCGCCAGAGGGCAGTGATCACACAGTCCCCGTCGAGCCAGCAGCGCCAGTTCGTCCCGAACACAGCACCAGTATCCTTCGATGCCAACAGGCGAATCTCGTTGTCTCCTGGCAGAGGACCAACCTCATATACCTTCAAGCTATATCAGAGGGTCAGACGGGGTACAAGAAGCTGGATAATTTGAGAAGAAACGCACACCATGTGCCCTGATGTCCTGTCTTGGGCGATGGCCACGAACCTGAACATTTTATCTCCGCACCTCAAGGGCGTTGAGAGGCGCTCGAAGTTGCATACGAATGCTTCAGAACCACCAATCGTCGATAGTAGTTTGACAGTATCGATTCTATCGTTGGAAGGCCAAGGAATGCCAAGGTCCCATAGTCGGAGGCAGTCCGAGTTAAGCTCGACCAGATATCGTCCTCCAGGAATGATGCACACATCATTGAGCGCCCCGAGTTTCTTAAGCCCCCTCGCGGTGCGGGTAGCCTGATCCTCCCTATGAACCGCTCGTATCTCCTGAGACCCAGACGACCTTCGTGCTGTTCTCCCAATGGCGAGCGCCGCACGCCGCAAGTGAGGCACATCCATCGATTCCATCGGATATGTGGGCTCGAAGAGGTGGTTGGAGTCACAAGCTTCCTTCAGAGCAGTCTTCCAGACTTCGCGTTGGGATACCCATTCATGAGCCGTTTTGCACGTCTAAAAGGAATTGCGTGAGACGTGCATTCTGAGAAGAGACCAAGAGTGGCGGCCAGTCCCGCCAGCGACCGAACAGTCCAATTTATGTACCTGGCTCATGCGAAATATCTGCTCTGCACTGAGATTGGCCATGATCTTGAAGAAGAGTTCAACGGGCAAGTCGAAGACCAACGCCATTTTTCGTTTTGTGAATTTGGAGGTGTCGAAATCGATGGGGTACTGACAGAAGGCAACACTCAGATAAACTTCGCGAACTCGCTCTAACACGTGGGTGGTCGCCGTCGGCCGGCGCGGAGCATCTGAGCGCCCGTCGCCGTGGCGGGCGCTTAATTAATCATCACCGCCTCAGCACAGCAAGGTATATACCCTTTCGAAATCTGATGCATGACCAGTCAGAGTTGTGCATGATGACTCGCGAGCCATTGAGTGGCACCTTTCGGAGACTAACCTGAAGACACCGGAGTCCGATCGCACCGCATTTCCCCAAATCCACGCCAAAACCTGGGATAGGGCGCCCCAAGACCCACTACCTTACGGTAGCAGGCATGCCTGGAAACATTGGGTCCCATTTACATCGAGCAAACCAAATTAAAGCTGGGATGGAATATGACGGTGAGGAGGCTACGGGGCCTGGAGCTTTTCTACCCGGCGGGAACAACATCTCAACGAAACTTTAACTCATCACGCATGCTAGAGCCTGCTCTGAAACACTTGGTTTTCTACAAATGTCGTTCGAGCAGAGTCAGCCATGGCTGATCAATGCTCGCGGTCGGGAATCAGAGGTGAAAGATCTACAACCAAAAGACACCCAACCCACAAACGCGTTCGAAACACAACACCGAGCACACGAAACGAACGAACGAACGAAAGAAGAGAAAACACAAAGAATTATAATCAAATACTACAAATACAACAACAGGCGCTCGGCCGTCCATCCCCTCGTACCATCCACACCAATCCTACAACAACAGACACCAAAAGACGCTAAAAGAAAGAAAGTAAAGAAAGGTACATCAACAATAAAAAGGGATAAAGACAGGTAACATCGAACATCCAAGCAAAAAGAGAACAGAACTACAACTAGGTATAATATGGCATGGTACGTGATGCTAAGATAAAGCTAAAGCTAAAGGTAGGGGTAAGGGTCGCACAGCGTCCGTCCGTCCATCCGTCCATCTGTCAATCCGACCGACCGACCGTCCATAATCTTACTTACATACTTAGATATCTAGCCTCCCCTCTCATCTAGATCATCTATCCATCTATCCATCCATCTTAGACTATCTATCTATCTGTCACCCCCCACTAATACCGCCCCTGCGGCGGAACAGAACCCGAACCCCCCGCACGTACCGGCGCCTTCGGCTTCGGCTGGAAGTACTGCGAACGCGCGAAATGCTGGTCCGTCTGCACCTGTCCTCTTCCCCTTCCCTGCCCCTGACCGTTCTGCGCGTTCTGCCCTTGACCGTGTTGTAAGGGTTGAGCGGATTGACCGTGTTGTGAGGGTTGTTGTTGTTGTTGAGGAGCCGACGAATGAGCCTGGGGTGGCAAGCGCGCAGAACTAGAACTTGAAATCTCAGAGCTCGAGTGTGAATGCGCAGGCTGCATGTACGGCGCTGCGGGGCGCGAGTCGGAGTATCCTCTCTGATGTCCGCTCCTCTCCTGTCCTTGCCCCTGCCCCTGCCCCTGTCCTTGCGTCTGTCCTTGCACCTGTCCCTGGCGCCACTGCTGATGCTGAGGAGGAGGAACACCTTGAGGATGAACTGGACCTTGAGGATGGGAAGGATGGGAAGGATGGGAAGGATGGGAGCGCTGCAGCTCCTCCATCCGCGGATGCGGGTAGCTCGCCTGCGGTGCGTATAACGCGACTTTCGTGTGTTGGCTCCCAATGCCCATCCCTCCTCCTGCTCCTGCTCCTCCCCCTCCCCCTGCTCCTGCGCCGCCTCCGTGCTGCATCTGGGATTGTGGGTGGGATTGGGGGTGGGATTGGGGGTGGACGACGACGTGCCGGATGGGGCCTGCGTGCATCGTGGGCTGGTTCGCGGTCGTATTGGAGGTGGAGGAGGGCATCGACGTTGAACTTGAGGAGGGGATTAAGGATGTGGATGTTGTGGACGTGGATGTGGACAAGTAGGGGAGACCCATCCCGTTGGACCGCATACTGCTCATACTCGGCAAACTCGGTATACTCGGAGGTCCGTCTACCTTCGAACTCGAGGGGTGGAGAGAAGAAGCCTGAGAAGAAGCGGTAGCGTAGGAAGAGGAGGATGTGGAGGATGTGGGCATGGCGGGTGGGCGGGGGAAGGCTTCTATATCTGCGCGGAGCGTCGTTGTACGTCCCGCAGGCGGGTTTGTCGTCACACCATCCCCCGTACTCGCGCTGGGGTACAACCTCTGCGAAGAAGATGCAGAAGACGAGGATGAGGCTGGGAGACCGTCGATAGGCTTGGCCTTGTAACTCACACCGCGTCCGCTCGACGGGCTATACATGCTCTTCACAGGTCCACCGCCCCCGCCGTTCATACCATTCATACCATTCGCACTCGTACTTCCACTCCCACTTATCGTCGTCATGAGTCCGCTCCCGCCCGCCGTAGCGCCCATACTGCTCGTCACACTCATCCCACTCGTCGTCGCCGTCATACTGCTGCTGAACCCGCTCTCACCGAGCTCGCTCTCGGCCGTGCTGTAGACGCTCAAGGCGGAGGCTGTGCTTTGGTGGCGGGTGTGTGTGTTTGGGTGGGGGGCGGAGAGAGTCTGTGGGCTCGATGTCTTTTGCGAGGAGGAGGGTTGGGAGGGGCGGTGTTGTTTTTTGAGTTTCGAGGAGGAGGAGGAGTTGGAGTTGGAAGAAGAGGAGGAGGGTATCGAGCCAACGACCTTGGAACTGGAAGTCGAGCCGGATGCCACTGCGACGACAGAACCAGGCAGGGTGGGGACGTACCCGCCCTCCCGTGCGTGTCCCTGCGGGTGTCCCTGCGCTGCTGTGCCGAGCTTCGGTCTCGTCTCCCCGCCATTCCCGTTCGCATTCCCTTCTCTATTCCCATCCCTCATCGCATACCCTTCCCTAATTCCGTTACCGTTCACGTTCCTTTCTCTATCTCCGTTCACGTTCCCATATCTATTTCCATCGTTTCTATCCACGTTTCCGCCGTTTCTATTTCCGGTCAAGTTCACGTTGTGCACCACGGCTGCAGCGGCGATTGGAGCCCCTCGAGTGACGGGGCTGCCGTTACCGTTACTCATTACGTGCCCAGGGCCTAGGGGAGGATGAGGCCCGGTCGGTCGGGGATTGGTCTGATAGTTCGAGGTGGATGGGTGTGGCGAGGGGAGGTTCGTTTGGATGCGCGGGGGGTGGCGTGGAGGTGCTTGTCCAGTATACTGAGGCCCGTTCTGCTGGGGTCCGTTGTTAAAATGAGGCTGAGGAGGATGCTGTTGAGGATGTTGAGAGTGGGGAGGCGGAGGCGCCAGGTGGCCCTGGCTCGAATAACTGGGCGCGGGGGAGAGGCTTGTGCTGCCTAGGCTGCGCATGCTCGGGAGGACGGCGGTGGTGGCGAGGGGGCTTGGGGCGCGTCGGGGTGGGGTTGGTCGGGCTACAGGTCCATGTCCTCCTCCTGCCATTCCGCCTCCTCCTCCTCCTCCTCCTCCTCCTCCTACTCCTCCGGGAGGTGGCATTCCTCCTACTCCTCCACCACCCCCACCACCACTATACCCACTATACCCACGCGGGCTCCCAGGCGGCAAGCTGCGATACCCCATATTCACGTTCGACGGCGCGACGCTCACGATCGCCCCGTCGGGTCCTATGAACGTCCCATATTCGGGTGCGGGGGAGGTGGGGTGCGAGACGTATGCTGGGGCTGGGGGCGATAGGTGGGTGTACGACGGGGTTTGGGGTAGGGGGTGGGTTAGAGAAGAGGAGAGGGGGAGGTGGGGGGAGTGGGGTAGAGAGGAGGGGAGAGAAGAGAGGGGGAGGTGGGGGGAGCGGTGTTGGGACATGGGGGGTTTGGAGTCTGGGGGGAGGCGGAGGTGCGTCGAGGTGCCGTGCGAGTGGGTGTTCGAGTGGGTACCGTTGGAGTGGGTGTTTGAATGGGTATTCGAGTGTGTATTCGAGTGGGTATTGGAGGAAGAACCGGATGGACTAGCTTCGACGTCCGCGCGGGCACGCTGGCGCGGGCGGCGCGGCGGGGCGCGGGTGGGCGTGAACCATGCTGTGAGGAAGCCGGAGGTCGTCGGGCGGCCCTGTGCTTGTTGGGTGCTGTAGGGCGCGACGACGGTGGGGTCGCGCAGGAGGGGGTAGACGAGCAGGGCGAGGTAGATGAGGAAGACGACGGCGCTGGCTGTGAGGGCGATCGCTGGGGGGGTTAGGTAAGGGTTAAAGTTAGGGAGGGAGGGAAAAGGGGAAAAAGGGAGGTTAGGTTAGTCAGGTTAGATAAGGGTGAAGGGGAGGGGGCGCTCACGGATTGCGATGCCGGACATTTCGAGGTGGGCAAGGGGTTGGGGAAGGAGTGTGGTGGGCAAGGAGTGGCTGGAGGGAGTGTGGGCGGCTAGAGCATGGGCTGGGCTAGGCTGGCAGGTGGCTGGAGAGCGAGCACGCGAGCGAGTGAGCGATGGCTGACAGACAGAAGTCGGTCAGTCAGTCAGTCGATGGCGCTCAGGAGAAACCCTTGGACCAGGATGAACAACAAGGCTGGAACTTGAAGGAGTGACGGGGAGACAACAACAACAGCGGACAAGAGTGAACAACAACAACGTCGGACAAAAAAGCCAGGGGGCGCTACGGCATGCGCTGTTTTTGTATGATGTATCTGTGTCAGGATTGGATGGATTGGATGATGAACGGTGCCCAGCGTGCATGACGCCCAGTCCGCTTGGGGAAGCCCGTTATCAATGGTGGGCTGCCCTGCCCGTCTAGTACGGTCTGCCCGTCCGGCCCCACTGTGACAGCAGACGGACGGGGCCAAGGGTCAGTCAAATACTAGTAGTCAGACAGACTGGACGACAGTCGTTGAAACGCGACGGATCCTCCTATCCGGGCATTCCGAGTCCATCAGCGAAGATTTCATGGCGGGTTGGCGACGGAGAGAGGTGCTCGGAGAGGCCCAAGCAGCGTTGCGCAGCTCCCACGGCGATCGTGGGCTTTGATCGGCATCCGCGGCGGACTCGGCGGACGTCGCGTCTCGGCAATCTGCGCGACGCGCACACGTGATGGGGTGGTTGCACGTGCTGCAAAACGCGCTTGCCTCGTTGCATCTCTGGGCTGGTTCGTTGACCGCCATCCGCATTTCGTCCACGCCGTCAGCCAGCAGGCGCCTTCCTCCCTTCATCCCTCTCGCTCGCTTTACCAAGGGCAGATTCATATACGGCGCTAGGCTGTATTAACAGACTTAAGGACGAACGATGTACACGTACAACAGGCTGCCACAGGAACAGCAGCAGCAGCAGCGGCAACAGCACCCGCACGGTCCAAGCACGGGCAAGCATGCGGCCACCGCACACGCACAACGACACCGCGACCCGCTCGCACCCGCCTCCGCCGTCAACCACCACCACCAGAACAACAACTACAACATGCCCCCGCCGCCAACGCCCCCCAAGAACAACGTCCCCGCCCAGCACCAGGTTGGGATTGGCGGGGAGACGAAGGCGCCTGGCTCGCCGCCGCTGCCCCGGCAGAACGCGAAGACGCGCCCGCCGAGCCCGCCGAAGGTTATCACGGATACGAGGGGGAGGATGCAGTTCAACCGCGTCGGGTTTTTGGGCGAGGTGCGCTTTCTGCTTTGCGCTTGGCTTTGGGCGAGGTGTTGGGTGTTGATTACTCATCTACGTCTATTTGCTAGGGCGGATTTGCGCGCGTGTATGAGGTGCAGGATCCGAAAGGCAACCGCTTGGCGTGTAAAGTCGTCACCAAGAGCGCGCTCAAGACTAAGAAAGCCAAAACCAAGGTCCGTACCCCGCCCTCCCCAGTATTCGTATAAACGGGCTTATGCTAATAACTTCTATTCTACCAACAACGCCCTGCAGCTCTACGCCGAAATCAAAATCCACCGCTCCCTCTCACACCCCAACATCGTAACCTTCCAAGACTGCTTCGAAGACGACGCCAACGTCTACATAACCCTCGACCTCTGCCCCTCGGGCTCCTTAATGGACCTCCTCCGCCGTCGGCGCCGCTTCACCGAGCCCGAAACGCGCTTCTTCCTGCTCCAGCTCATCGGCGCCTGCCACTACCTGCACACGCACCAAGTAATTCATCGTGATTTGAAGCTAGGAAATTTGTTTCTGGATGGGAAGATGAATGTGCAGGTGGGGGATTTTGGGCTGGCGGCGCTGATTGAGAGGGAGGGCGAGCGGAAGAAGACGATTTGCGGGACGCCGAATTATATTGCGCCGGAGGTGTTGTTTGATACGGCTAATGGGCATAGTTTTGAGGTGGATGTGTGGAGTGTGGGCGTTATTTTGTATACGCTTGTGGTGGGGAGGCCGCCGTTTCAGACCAAGGAGGTGAAGGAGATTTACAAGTGAGTGCGAGCGTTTTTTGGGTGCTTTGTTTGGGTGTTTGTGTTTGATTTTTTGGGTGCTGATGTGCGTTTGGTAGGCGTATTAGGGATAATGAGTACGAGTTCCCGCCGGAGAGGCATATTAGCTCGGCGGTCAAGCATCTCATTCAGGAGATCCTCACACCAAACCCCGCCGAACGACCGACGCTGCACGAGATCGTCGACCATCCATTCTTCGTGCGTCCCCCTTCCCTCTTCCCATCTCTCGCTAACTAACAATTTCTCCCCCTCTTCCTGCCCGCCCGCCCATCTTCGTGCTCTCGTTCTCGTCCTTCATCCCGTCGTTCTGATTGATCATCCCGCCATGCCATCCTCGACCGACCCCACGCCTCCTCCCCACCTCTAGGTCCAAGGCCCCGTCCCCGCGTTCGTGCCGACGAGCGCACACGACGGGCCCCCGGACTTCCGGAGCATCACGAAGCGCGAGAGCGAGGCGAACTACCGCAACGTCCGGCGCGCCTCCGGGCTCGACGAGGACTATGCGTCCGAAGCCCGCGATCAGCCCCTTCCTTCCACCTTACCCTCCGCTCCTCCCGCCCACACGCGCGAACGCGAACGTCAGGCTGAACCCCAATCCCACATGGGTAATGGGGGACAACAGAGAAGGGGAGGGGGAGCGATGACGCACACGGCGAGCATCGCGCAGCAGGAGAAGGAGTTCCAGAAAGCGGTGCAGCCGGGCAGTCCGATTAGTGCGCTCCTGAGCAGTGCAAGGACGCCGCTCATGGTTGGCCCGGCGGTGGGCGGTATGGGTATGGGCGCGAGGGAGAGCCCGTTGATGCGCAAGTTGCAGGCGGCGAGTCGCGATTTGGGGGCCTCTTCCAACGGCGGTTCTTCCAACAATGGTATTGGAATGAATGGGGGAGAAAAGGAGAGGGGGAGGGTGGGGGAGAGTCCGCTTGGGAGGAGGAGTGTGGTCGCGAGGGAGGGAGGGGTGGTTGAGCTTGGGATTGGGAGGGGGAGAGTTTGCGGAGGCGGGGTGGGGTGGGACTTGGGGGACTTGGGGGGGAGGAGGGGGAGGGAGAGGAGGAGGAGAAGAGGAGGAAGGAGTTGGAGGCGCAGAAGGCGAGGATTGTGGCGCAGATGGCGCCTGTGAAGGAGGAGGATGAGGATGATGATGCCTCCTCCTCCGATGTCGACTGTGATGGTATCGGAGAGGTGAGGGAGAGGAGAAGAGATGGGAGGGAGAGGGGTGGGAGGGACAGGGATGAAATGGGGGAGGATGGGGAGGAGGAGGAGGAGAGGCCGTTGCCGGCGTTGCCGAGGACGAGGATGGGGATGGCGCGGGAGAGGGAGAGGGAGAATGTGCCGCCGAGTCTTGGGGGGAGTACGGTTAGGGTTGTGCCGGCTGGGAAGGGGAAGGGGAGGGAGAGGGAGTTGGGGCGGTTGCCTATGTCTGGTGAGTGCGCGTTCTTTGGGCGCCTACGTCGATTTCGAGTTTTCTTCTTCTTCTTCCGCTCGGGTGGGATGAGGGGAGGAGGGGGAATGGTGGACTTTGGATGCACGAAAGAGTCATTCACCTTCCTCTCGAGTGCAAGAAGTACAGGCGGAGCGATTGGTGGAGAATGTACGAACGAACATATACTGATTTACGTTGAATTGTAGGTTCGACAGCGTCGCTGGCGCTGCAGCCCTCTGCGAGGCACGCGCCGGGTATTCCGACGAGCTCGAGCACGAGCCATCTGCCGAGTTCGAGCAAGTTCGCGGGGTCGACGGCCAGTCTTCTTACGGGCACGGGGTCGAGTGCGAATTTGCATGCGCTTGCGAACGCCGCAGGCGCACCCAACTCCGCATCCAACGGACTCACCTCTGCCTCTAACGGACTCACCTCTGCCTCTAACGGGCTCACCTCTGCCTCTAACGGACTCACCTCTGCCTCTAACGGACTCACCTCTGGCTCGCACGGGCTCGCCTCCGGCTCGTCCGGCGCACCCAAGCTAAACGGGTTCGACGCGGCGGCGCAGATGCTGGAGCTCGGGTTCGCGGCGCGCGCTGCGGGGCGGGTGTTTGCGAACCCTGCGGGGGGCGCGTGGCCGGAGGTGGAGGAGGAGAAGGTGTTTATTGTGAGCTGGGTGGATTATTGTAATAAGTATGGGATGGGGTATGCGCTTACGGATGGGGCTGTGGGCGTGCATTTTAATGATAGTACGAGTTTGGTTTTGAGTGCGGGGAAGAGGTGCGTCGTTTTCCTTTCTTTGACTTGGGTGTAGATGGTGGATATTGATGATGGGATTTGGGGGGTGTAGGCACTTTGATTATATTGCGAGTCGGAGGGCGGGGACTGTGTATGTGCGGAAGAGTTATGGGGTTGAGGAGTACCCGGAGGAGTTGAAGAGTAAGGTGTATTTGTTGAAGCATTTTGAGAAGTATATTATGGAGCGGTTGTATGGGGAGTATGAGTATACGTATGTGGGGAGGGAGAGGGAGAAGGGGATGGAGTGGGTGCAGAAGTATTTGAGGATGAAGCATGTTATTGTGTTCAAGATGAGTCATGATGTTTTGCAGGTGCGCAGCGTCTTTCTCTGTTTCTTCCTTTTGGGTTTTCGTAGATCGAGGGGACGGCTCGCTGACGCTTGCTCTTTTTTCGCGCAGTTCAACTTTTACGACCACTCGAAACTGATTCTATCCTCGCACGGACTCTCGATAACGCACATCGACAAAGCCTACCAAAAGACGCACCACAAGCTCGTAGACGTTCTCGCCTACTCACTCAACGCGCCCGCAGGGGCCGCGCCGGAGGAGGTGCGGTTCATGGGGAAGCTCGTGGATAAGCTCAAATATTGCAAGGAGGTGCTTGGGAGTATACGGAGTGCGAGTGCTGGGGAGGGAGGGGAGGGCGGTGGGGTGCCGAGGGGGGTGGAGGCGGAGGGGATGGTGGAGAGGGCTGCGGAGAGGGAGAGGGAGAAGGAGAGGGTTGCGGAGAAGGAGAGGGAGAGGGGGTTGGAGAGGGGGATGCAGAGGAGGGCGATGGGGAGTAAGGTTTCGTTGCGATAGGTGGGTGTGGGGTCGTGTTGGTGATTGTGCTCTGTGGTTGCGTTGGCTTTGGCGTTGGCGTCGTAGGGCGTCGGCGCGGGGAAAAGAAATGTGGAATTGGGGGTGTCAGTCGCTTTCAGCTGGTTTTTGGCTTTTCCTTTGTATTACTAGTCGAGTAATGTGCGCGTCGGCCGGTCGTAGGGCTGGACGGCGCGTAGGCGGTATCTTCGTCCTCTTTTCTTTCTTTCGTTGGCTGTCTTAGCTTACTCCGTCGTCGCTTTCTTTCATTCTGTTTCTCTCCTCTATCTTCGTATCTTTCCGTCCGTCTGTCTGCCCGTCCGTCTGTCCGTCTACGTACGCTTTTACTTCATGTTCTGTCTGTGTCTCTGTCTCTTGAACGATTGAATGTTCGCTGCTATCGCTTTCCCTGGCTACTTTTCTTACCTATATATGACTCGTCCGTCTCGTCTCAAGTTGTCTCGTCCCCAGTTTGTGATACTATATTGTTTATCGCTTACTATATTATATCGCTCGTCCGTCCTTCGCACTTTAGCTGTCGTGTTCTGATGTTTGTTTTGAAATTATGCTGTGGTATGATATGATATGGGATGTTTATTTTGTGATGTGGAGTGTGAGTGTGGGTGGGGTTGACGGGTGCGTCTTTGTGTGGGGGCTCTTTGAGCAAGCTGGAGAAAAGGGATACGGGGGCGATTTTTTCTGTTTCTGAGACTTTGGTTGGAAGGGAGAAGTTTGGAAGGCCACCGCTGCCGAAGGTTCTCTGATTGACGAATCAAGCGCCGGCGATGCCGTTAGGCGCTCGCGGCTGCCCAAGGCTCACTGCGCCGGATGGGGGTACATAGCTCCTTTTCGATCGTTCGGATACGTTTCAAGGTTAAGAATAGTTCACCGTCTGACGCTTCAACTACTCCCGCAGGTTTTCAGTACATCGGATACTTGGGTTAGCGGGAAGTACGGGTTTGTGCTGAACGCTGGTGTTTGGGTGTTTCTATGGCGCGACTGGACCTTGGAAATTTACACGCATACACAGAATGGAACATAAATTGAACAAATGACGTTGATGAAGCGATTCCCGATCTTGCGAAGGCCCTGTTGAGGAAGGAATCCGTCGAGAAAGGCGCCAGTCGGGAGAACGAGACGGTCCTTCACAATTGAAATTTGCTACAGGGATATGCGGTGATATCTCGCGACGCAGAGTCACTATAATGTGCTTCCTTCTACCCCATTGGTTCACTAGAAGCATCAGAGCCTCTACCTAATATGAGGGTGTTGAGTCAAGGTCCTAGGTTGCAGGAATTGCTCGCGCTCGGGCGACCTATTCGCTCATTCTGATTAACACTGCCGAAGGCAAATCTAGTTATCCATTTGGCGCTATTACTTTATTCAAAGGCTCCTTCCTGTATATAAAGCTCTAGCCATGAAGACTTCCTAGCAGATTCTGAAGGCCACCCCCAGCTCCAGGTTCCAGTTTGCCTAGTACCAGCCATGTCTCTATTTCGTCCTGATCTATGGGCTCCCGTCTCTGTTGACTATCCCACATAGCGGCACTGCCAGTCATTGCAACGGTCTTCATAGGTTTGTCTCTCCACCTTTCGGTGCCACTTCTGTAAACTCATCAGGACACATTCCAATTTCAGGAGTGCAGCTCACTGCGTGCGGGTATATCCTTCGACATTACTACAATACTGCACAGCGTCGGCGCAAGTCCAACATAGATGAGCGCCTAAATGCCCGCTATACTGTCTCAAGAACGTGGTGCTTACTGAGCGTGTATCTTGCTACTATCTACACCGCAAGTGCCGCTGTGTACTGCATCTCATTTGCCCAGCGATATATCTCCGTCACCAAGCTCGGGATGTACGAGAAAAGAGAAAAGTCATTGGAATGGCTCCGACAAAATCCCGAGCACGAAGGGGTCAAGATGATCTGCATCCCAGCAACATCGGCACCAGGGGGCGAGGAGATCTGCCACCTCTTTAAATATACCAAGAACCTACTCCAACACCAGGGACTGGAGGTCGCTTACTCGAGCCTGATCGAGGCACTAATCGTCCCGGTGGATATTATTCTTGTACGCTTCGCTCACATTACTTTTGGAGGAGACACTTATCCTAAGATGTATTTACAGATCTTCCGATTCTCTATGATGTATTATCCGTCAAAATGGAAGTACCTCGCTATCGGGGTTCTGTCAGCGCTCTCTCTCAGTACGCGCCCATTTTCGTCATATAGAATCACATACTGACCGTCTTGCATAGCCGGACCCATCATAGGAATTGTTGCACTCGGCAAAATTGCTTCCCTTGGGGTTAAGTCGGATCCTTGGTGGCCAGCTAACTTCCAAGGAGTCACTGGTTTTCTGGAATGGCAGTCCCCGTGGGTCGCCGTGGTCATGCCTGTTATTGTCAACGTTTTTGTCACCGCTGCTATCATCGTGCGTATAAGACAAAGCCAGAGATACATACGGAAGGTTGGGGGGAGGATGCTATATGACGAGGTATACACCGGGCTGTTGGCGACGCTTGTCGAATCCGCATTTCCCTCCGCACTGTGGGGAGTTTTGGCCGCTGCCTTTCCCCGAGTGGCAAGCTCCAAAGCCGAAAAGTTCGTGTTTACTCCTATGGTCCTTTGGGTGGCACTGACTGTGAGTGATTTGCTGAGCTATGGATCTGAGCGAGCATCGAGGGGACTAACATGCTATATAGGCTCTATCACCGCAGTTTATAATTATCCGGGTTATGCACCGGGGACGGGCATTGACCAGAGGCAACATGGCTGGACTGAATTCGACGGCGCCAGGTGATCCTCTCGCGTTTGCAGATACAGCAGGGAGTAGCACGGTGCTTAGCACAGCAGTGAGTGACAGCAGCGGGCAAGATAGAAGTACAACTAGCCTTCCTTAGTTTAAAGTACCAGTTGAGCTACTTCGCATCCGACTCGGTCTTGGCACGATCGACATTCTCGGTTTAAGCTAGGTAGGTTATGCCTTCATATGGTCCTATTCAAAGCAAAGAACAGCGTCGCCAAGAAGGTGCTGGCACCGATATCGTGCGCACGTTTATGAAGAAAGACCACGATCGCCGTCTCGAGAAGGGACGTGCAACATGTCCTGCGTTTGTTTGTGTGTTCTATTTTTCGCCATTATCAGCTTATCGGCGTCTTAGTGCTCAATGCGCAAGTACTGTTGCCGGCATATTACATTCCTGATACTCACCGTTTCCAGGCAGTAGTTAATTTTTGCGAACCTGCCGATGATGACTAATTAAGCGCCCGCCACGGCGACGGGCGCTCAGGCTTCAATGCTCCGCGCCGGCCGCCCGAGACCACCCACGTGTCGGACTTTGAGCGAGTTCGCGAAGTTTATGTGAGTGTTGCCTTCTGTCAGTACCCCATCGATATCGATACCTCCAAATTCACAGAACGCAATATGGCGTTGCTCTCCGACTTGCCCGTTGAACTCTTCTTCAAGATCATGGCCCATCTCAGTGCAGAGCAGATATTCGCATGAGCCAGGTACATAGATCGACTGTCTTGTCGAAAGACGGGACTGAGCACCATTCTGAGGACACACATCTCACGCACTTCCTTTTAGACTTGCAAAACGGCTCATGAAAGGGTGTCCCAACGCGAAGTCTGGAAGACTGCTCTAAAGGAAGCTTGTGACTCCAACCAGCTTTTCGAGCCCACGTATCCGATGGAATCGATGGATGTGCCTCACTTGCGGCGTGCAGCACTCGGGATAGGGAGAACGGCACGGAGGTCGTCTGGGTCTCAGGAGATACGAGCGGTTCATAGGGAAGATCAGGCTACCCGCACCGCGAGGGGGCTCGAGAAACTCGGCGAGCTCAACGACGTGTTCATCATTCCTGGAGGACGATATCTCCTCGAGCTTAACTCGGACTGCCTCCGACTATGGGACCTTGGTATTCCTTGGTCTTCCAACGATAGAATCGATACTGTCAAACTACTTTCGACGAGAGGTAGTTCTAAATCGTTAGGATACGAGTTCGGGTGCCTCTCAACACCCTTGAGGTGCGGAGATAAAAGCTTCAGGTTCGTGGCCATCGGCCAAGATAGGACATCAGGGCACATGATGTGCGTTTCTTCTCTAATTACCCAGCTTCTTCCGCTCCCTCTGACCTCTTCTGATATAGCTTGGAGGTCTATGAGATTGGTGCTCTCCCAGAAGACAATGAGATTTGCCTGTTGGCATCGAAGACTACTGGTGCTGTCCCCGGGTTGCACTGGCGCTGCTGGCTCGAGTCCTCGACGGGGACCGTGTGATCACTGTCCTCTTGCGCTATTCACGGCGTATAATAGTGTGGGACTACGTCCGGAATCTACACGCGTCTTGGGAGTTTCACAGGGAGGATCTCCTTGAAGTGGTACGTCAATTAGGTGCCCCAGCGCCATAGAACCGCTGATTCTCAGACTCGGTTAAAACAGACCTCAATCGACGGCACCTTCATAGCATGGGCCAGTACTGGTGTCATCTTCTGGACCACTCCCGAGCTTGTTGAAATGGACGCCTCTGTGTCCCTCATAGGACAGGATATTGGCTCCAATCGCCTGCCAACATTCTATGATACCATAAGATACCCGTCCTGGAAGGCCCCGCACAACTTGGCGTTATGCAAACCTCGCGTTATGATGTCCTCCACCTGGTACCGCCCACTCATATCATCCTTAACTTTCGACATGGTCGCCTTCTACAGGGAAAGCGCCGATGAAGGTTATCCAAGAACCCACGTCTCTATTACTAGACATCGCTGTAACATCCCTCAGAAGACGATGATACAACAGGGCACGCCGCATGTCATCCGAAATTTCGATACCACCAAGGCGAAGCCGTCTGAAAACCCGTATCACATACCATTGGCTGACTGCACGCTGGCAATCTTTAGCGAGCACACCCACATGGGCCCCAAAGGTCCTTTCATTGTGCTTTCTACACCGCCTCTCGGCGATGACTCTATCAGGGAGTGGAATCTGGAGACCTTCGTTCCCCCAATCGACATCGGCTGGATGAGTCGAGCATCCATTTGTCCAGCCTCGGGTCTAGCGGCGTATGTTTGCGCTGGGTCGGCAGGGAGTGCTTTCCAGGCTGCACTGATGAGACAGGAATTGAGGATACTCTTGGTCAGGTAGACCCTCACGGGCGTAAATTAATATCGATATGTAATCGTTTCCCTCTCAAAAATCGAACGGAATGCTGCTGACCAATCAAGCGCCCGCGAGCGGGTCAGGCGCTTGTGGTTAGGCGAGGCTATTCACGCCTGAAATACATTGGTTTGAAGCTTGCTTTGACCATACTCTCGCTTATTTGCTCGTATAACCCTTCAAAAAACATTAGGGTTGTTGTGACACCTCCCTTTGAGTACATCAAACGCCATCGACTGGAACCAGAATCGAAGTGGTGGTGCTGATTGGGTCCTTCTGCCACGTGTAAGTTGAAGTAACATGTTCTCTACTCCGATGATTCTGCCTTTCTTTAATTCGAAGGACCCCGTGCGTGTCAATATAAGGAATCTGGACCGGTCGGCTTCGAAGGCGCCTGAGGCTCTTTCAGTGACTCAAGCGCCGAAGGGGCCTGGCCTTGACTAGGAGAAAGTCGAGTAAGGTGTTTAAGTTCATCAGAAAGGGTTGGTGCTTGCAGTGCGGTATAACTGATACGCACTTGAACCTTGAGCGCTTGGACGATATTCTGTAGCGCCTGCCACCATCACGGGCGCTTTCTCACCTTCTGGGTCGGCCGAAGATACTCACGTGGCCCTCTATCGTGGCGTGTCCGCATTTCTAGGTTACAATTGCGGCCAATCTCTCACCTCCACCACCAAGGCTCAAGATATATGGCCCCACTTACCGATACGCCAGTTGAGCTCCTCTTTAAGATCGCAGCCGATCTCGACGCGATCGACGTTTTCCGTTTGAGCCAGGTAGGTTACATAGTCATACAGGTCGACCCAGCACCTCTGGCGCCCTATTTATCGAATCATCGCTGATACAAAGTTTTGAAGGCTTGCAAGTTGCTCCATGAAATGGCATCGCAGCACCAAGTGTGGGCCACAGCTCTGAGAGGGACTTGTCGTTCAAGTCAGATATTCGAGCCCACGTATCCGATTGATTCGATGGAGCTCCCTCACCTTCGACGCGCGGCACTCGCACCGTGGAGACCAGTGAATATCCTTCCAGGGCCCGAAATTCGCCCTGGGTCTGCCTTGAGGAACGATACGATCCTCCCCCAGATCATATCAGGACACTGCGTAGCGATGGTCCTGCGAGTGCATCTGATCCCTGGGGGACGCTACCTGATCGAGCTTGTACGACGGTGCTTTCAAATTTGGGACCTTGGCGTACCATGGACCTTGGAGAACGATCTCAGCTCTCCAGTGGTCATTTGCACCCAGAACGCCGATACAGGATTAGCTTTCAATGATATCTCGAAGCCTGTCCGGTCGGGGACCGACACACTAAGGATGATAGCCCATGGAGTACCACCGAGCGTATCATTGGGCGACAATGATAGCGCTTCATTGTAGGTTCCCTTCACCTAAGCCTTGTCTTTGGAATTAGACGCTCATTTGAAACCCCAGTCTACAGATTTACGAAATAGGACCACTTCCCAAGGATTGCAGGATACGACTCTTGGCCAAGCATAGAGTTGGTGACTTGGTCATTCCTAAACCAATGCGTTATTGGCTAAGCGGAGATCGAGTGTATTTCGTGTGCGATGACACCCATGTGCTAGTGTGGGACTACATACGCTCCCTGTATGCATCTTGGAACTTGGTACCCTCCAGTCTCACTTGGGAGGGCGAAGCTGGGGTAAGTGCAGCTTGCCTGGTCAGTCCGTTTGCGTCTGCAGCTCACACCTTGGCACTGAGCAGGAATTGAAGCAGTGCACATCCGTCGGTGATATCTTCATCGTATGGACTGAGACTAGGGTCGTCGCCTTAAACATACCCCAACTTTGTGACATGAACCCCTCGCTCAGCCTAAGCGAGCTTTCGCGCCACCCAGTCAACCCTCCACCGACCCTCAACTCAACTTTCAGATACCCTTCAGACACACCCCGAACCCGGGGCCATGACCGTACCTCACCGTCATTCGCGTCTCACGTTCTGATACCATCGATTTGGTACCAGCTTCAGGGATCTTCCTTGATATTTGACCTCGTCATTCGCCCCCGACTCGATTCTGAGAACATCAAGCTCACAAGACTTCACTGCGATGTATCGCGGCCGCGGGCTATGCTACAAATAATCCAGAACAAAACCATTCCCCGGTTTTCCGAGGGGACGGCGTACCTCCCACTATCCTATGAACTGTCGTTGAATCATGCCGTGGTCATATTCCTTCCAGACAGGGATCACAATTTCTACGCTTCTCCTTATCCAATCATTCTTACTACGCCCCCACTTGATATGAAGGACGCTGACAAGACGCAGTTCGATGCATCTGTTACCAGAATTAAGACTAGGCTGTTTTGGAGAAGGGGACCAGACATATGCCCAACCTCTGGGCGGGCGGCATACGTGTGCGATCTTATGGTTTCCAAGCATCCGGACTGCGTACATTCGATACATGTAGGATACCCATAAGTAGTATGGTAGTGGTAGTGGTAGTGGTGACAACTAAACGGGGATTTGCGTTGGAGCAGCTTTGGCGATCGTGGTCGAAACGGCGTCGCAGTTGGGCACCATTGTTGCAGGCTCGGGACCATTCTGAATCGGGTTGCAACCAGGAAGTGCAGAAATATCTAGAGACGAGTCTCAGTATCTGACCTTTGTCGGTCTGAGCAAGAGAGACGTACATTCACCCTCGACTTTCTCGTCAATCTCGGTCGCCTTCCGGCAAGAGTTCATTTCCTCGTCGGTGAGAACAGTTAGGACATCCTGGCAGGTCTCGGGGGCGCCGAAGGCGTCCTTGCAGTTGTCCATGGCACGCTGGAGGGAGTCGCCTTCCCAACCGAACACGTAGTCTCCGTGCTGCCCAAACCCAGTTCTGTTCACTCGGTGAAATGTTAGCAAGGAAAGACGTGGCCCTGAAGGGATGGTTTACGTACGGGTCACCCATACTCATAATCAAAGGCTGCCTTCCATCCTTAGGCCAGACGTCCTTGAGGAATCCAGTGTCCCAGGCGATCTCGTAAAGAATTGTGGGAACATGAACTGGATGACTTTCCGGACAGGTCCCTTCGTGGAAGATGATACCAAGGCGCTCATCAACACGACCAAGAGGCCATGCCATGTGCGACTGCAAACAAATGCCTGTTACACAGAAAGTAAGAAAATAATGGACATCCACGCACATGGTGGTCTGGAACATCCAAGTTCTTCCCGTCCCAGCATCTATTGGAGGCAACATAAATATCGTCGTCGAGCATAAAAGTGTTTGGCAGCTTACGATGGGAAGAAGATGCTGGAGCGAATCCCTCCTGGGCAAAACCTGTCAGGAAGCCCGACACTGTCGTACTTGCCAACACCAGGTGCATGCTGGTTCGATCCAACCCATGGGCTCGCGAGCTGATCTTCGTCCCAGCAGCGGAAAGTGATGGCGTATGATTCGACGGAATCAAGGTCTCGCTCGCCCTTGGTACGAATCATGGGGTTTCCTGTGATCATCCGGAAGCCCTGTATAGTTTCTAAGATACGTCTCTCTGAGAACTGCAAGCCAAGATGGTGCACCTTAGGAAATGCGGTAACAGGCTGGAAGGGAGGATATCCGGCGATGTAATACACGGTGAAGCCTCCCTCGGGATCGCCAACGAGGTGATTAGGCTTCTGTCCTATCTAAAATGGGGCTGAGTAAATCGTTTTCTGAGGTCTTGGAGTAGAAATATACGAACGCGAATGTATGTTCCGTTATCATGCTTGAAATACAGAACAGCAGTCCAGTAGTTCGACTTGTCCTCCTTGAAGCGGCAGGTGGTGCAGGTCGCCAGCTCCGAGTAGTCGTCGCTCGGGTTCATCGTAAGATTGAACCTATCATTAAGTGGCATTCAGTATTAGAGTTGATCATAACCAGTCTTGGGACAGCTTACGCATTCTGTGTACCAGTGAGATTATCGTCAGGTCTCAGCACTAGGCCTGGATTTCGCAAAGTAATGACTGACATACCCCTCCGATGATCTGGTGGACATGTGGAGCGACCTGTCCAGGTGTCACAAGCCTGTGCGATAGTCAGGAATGAAGGACGATAATTGAGTTCGAAGAGCACTACGCACGGATCGAAACGCTCAGTAACGAGCTGAGAGCAGCCAAATCGAATGACTGCTTGCGCAGACTGGATTAGCAGCCCAGCGGCAAGGGAAGCCTTGAAGAGAGTCAGCATATTATCAGCAAGGACTGATGCCACGATGCTCGCAGATAGGACTCAGGTATAAGTAGTACGGCCAAGAACTGAGAAATACGGAACCGCCGCCTTTGCTCCCTGGAAGAAGTCTGGTCCGACGAAGAAGTGATTCCATACTCCACTCGACTCGGGAAGAACTCTTCGACGTCCGATTGGGAGATATCGAAGCTAAGTTCTCCGAGGTGGAGCCTAAACCTTTTAGCAATACGAGGTAGAGCTCAGTCGGCTCTCGTCCTCGGAAGAGTACCGCTGTCACGGTCTATATCATTGCCGACTTCGCGAAGGTTGCATGTGGCGCAGAAGATATCACTTATACGCCTCAGAGAGTACATTTTAAGAGAGTAAATGTAGGCTCATGGAGTCGCTGGACAATAGGAAGACAACGGAGCCGAGAGGTCTGGAGTTCGAGAGGCGCAAGCCAGTGCGGGAGCAGAATCCAGAATTTGATCGCAGTCTCAGTTAAGCGCCCAAAAGTTTGGCAGGACGCAACGCTTGGAGGGGTATGGCACGATCACAGCCTCCATCAAGTACCCTTTAACGCGAGACTAGAAAAGTGCATGGAAGATATAGAAGGTGTCAGCCCCTTCAAGCAAGTTCGAACTATGATTTACATACAAATGTTAGGACATGGGTAACGATCGATCGCAGTCATACAACAACAGCTGTAGTACACACAGAGAGCATATCAGTCCGCATCAAGATTCTACGCCAACGAAGGCGCCCTAACTCCAAGCTGCTCGAGCGCAGTACGCCTATACCGAGTCATAAGCACAGCGACCACCGCGCACATGGTCGCCTCCACCGCAGACAGCACGACAACAGCGACATATGTCCTGTTCACCCCTGGGGAGACCACCACGACGGCAACCCACATCAGAGTAGCGAAAATCCATGCCGCGAACCCCGCCCAGCCGCTCAAGATCTCGAGCCGGAGAGCACGCATCACGACGGTGTTCCCAGCAGCGATGGTCTCCGCGTCTCCCTTCACAGTGAGCTCGGTAGCGATCTTCTTCCCATTTGCGATTTGGCGGTTGAGCTGGAAGTATGCGAAAATGGCGAGGATTACGGCTATGATGCTCATCCAAGGCGCCGACGGGATGATGTTAGTCGTCTCCAAGAGTACGGGGATGACGATGTTGAGGATGACAAGGGAGTAGCGGAGGCGGGTGACCACTGTGTTGGCACCTGGCACTGAGATGACTGGAGGAAGAGTGCTGGAGGGGAGAAGAGGCGCCTTGATATCCGTCATTGACTCGAGCTGGGCCTTCTCGGAGAGTATTACTTCATGTTTCTCGTCATCCTTGAACTCGGACACGATGATTGTGGGGGGAGGAGAAGACATGGTGGTGAGCGTGCAGTGAAAGGAATGTGGAGGTTAGGGTCAAAGCCGCTCAGAAACTGATGAGAAGAAAAGGTGGGATCACAGCGAAGTGTTTGGCTTTTGTACTGCAGTCCGGGAGCAATTAGCGCCGAGCGCCCATCAGCTCACCTTCTCAAAGTCTCAAACAGGGGGAATGATCTGATTTCCTCGCAGATTCTTATCCCAGCTGTACGATTGCTGGACTGTTGACCAGCAATACTTAAGTATCCAGGTGGTCAGAAAAGAATTTATATTTCGCCAAACATTTCTGCGATATCTTTCTCGAGCTTCTCGATTTCAACTGCTCGTGCCTCAGCGGCCGCCATCCAACCATCCCTGTGGGCCGAGAAACGCTCCCTAACCAGTCGCAGCTCAGCACACTTCTCTCGCATAACCACTACTTGCGCTTTGACCCTTGCCTCCAGCGCCAGAATGTCTTTCTCCGTTTGCTTCAGCTCCTCTTGCGTTTTCCGTACGATCTCCTCTCTCCTTTCCAGGTCTTCGCCTTGAGCCTCCAGACTGCGTTTGCGCCGCTCCAAGTCCTTTTCGCGTTGGTCGAGGGCCAACTCGCGGCTGTCCAGTGTTGTTTTACTCGCCGAGATCTCGAGATGGGCCAGTACCACTGATTCTTCCCGTTGTTGCAATTCTTCCTCTCTGCGCCTCGCGTTGAGCTCCCACTTCCCGAGTTCCTCCTCCTTCCGCCTCAGCTCCTCCTCTCGCACTCGGAGCTCCTGGGCTTTTCTATCCAGCAACCCGTCACGATTGTGGGCAGCCTGCCACCGTACCGCCAATTGTACTTCCCTAGCCTGGAGATCTTGGGTATGGAACTCAACTTCTTGTTGCTTCGCCCGAACGACCTCCTCATCCCGCATGAGGCGACGTTTACGCGAGTTGAGGGTGCTCGATGCGCTCTCCAGCTCTCTTCGACGTGCTGCATAGCTGAGAGTGACTGTCGCCGCCGACGATGCTGTGCTGACGCCCGAGTCCGAGTCTGAATCGTGCATACCGGCGTCGATGTTAGCAAGCATGCGGCTGGTGCTCTTTCGGCGGCTTTTTCCTCCACCCTGGTCTGTGAAGCGTTCAGATCACAGAAAGGTACTAGGGTATGTGAGATGGAGATACGCACGAATGACGACCGTCTTGCCAGTGATGTGCAGCGCTCCGTATCGATGCCCACGTATGGCGCTAAAGTCCCCCTTGGTTATACCAAAGTTAGACGCATTCTCGAAGTGGCTTTGTGAGGTTTTGCTCGAGTCATTCTTCTGATTATTAGCGCAGCTATAGAAGAAATGTAGAAGATTAGCGCTCCTGTCTACATCCTACGTACATGATCTCCACAGCACTCACCATGCTCGGGAACTGGGTGGCGATACCGACAACCTCGGTATCCGAGAACTCATAAAGTAGCAGTCTCCACTGTTACTTGCAATTGTTTAGAGGGAGGGGGAGGAAAGGTGTTTCTGGGTGCGGGTGTGGCCAGAGAGGTTGGGAGCAAAAGCATGGAAAGCCGGGATCACCGCCCCCAGTTACTTTCTGGCATATGAGCCAGCGTGTCCAGGCATCAGGAGGCTGAGCAGGGGCGGTGCGAAGCGTCTCTTTAGAAGAATCCCAAGGCGATGGCATTATCACATACATATCACGTCTAATCGGAGAAGCAGTTTGGTTAACCGGCATATCTACCCGGCCACGAGGACCGCCCATGTATCGCCTTTAGCGCCCAGATCAGATGATGTCTAAATGATCATTAGCGCGTCATGGACAGGGCACTTGAGGTGGAACGGGAACTGGAAGGACATGAAGGTAACATTGAATCTAGCAGGATCAGACCAAGATCAGACCAACAGGTCGACAACATGAATTCTACCCTGAACCCCACCATGCTCATTCTCGCACAGATAAACCAACCTCCCCGACGCAGCACAAAAGCTTCCACATCCCACCAAGTGCCTCACAGGAATACTGCGAACCAGACACTCCCCTGGCACGGTTAAGACAGAGTCGTTCTGGAGTTCGCCAGGGGCACCAATTGAAAGGTCCGAATAGAGAAGCATAAGCGGCGCTTTGCCCCACCCAGAGAACACAGTCGAGACAAACCCAGAGCTACCATCAAAGCTATTCCGATTCCCGATTTCCGCTGTAGAGGAGGCTTGGTGTAGGCTAGCCAGCCTGGACGACATTCCATGAGAGGGGTACTCGAATGCGACTTTAGCCAGGGTAGTCAGTCGTACACCCAAAGTTGAACGGCCAGGTGATATGTCGAGGCGGTATCTCACGGTAGCGACGCTCCCCTTGGATATCCGACTATGTCCAATAACGTCGTAAATAACCAATGCTGGGGGCAAAATGGCGGCATGGTGGTGACATCCCGGGTTCGGGTTCGCGGTAGCGCTCGCATCGCTCTTGTATTCGCTCTCATACCAGCCTGAAGACAGACCCAAGCTGAATGTGGACACAAAGTTGCCCGGTTGTAGCGCGCGTGGATACTCCACTTCGTAGCAAGGTTCGAGAATTGTCGGGGCGGAAGCGTCGGAGTTGGCGGTGATGTCGAGGATGAACTTGGAGCCCAGATCGTCTATCCTGCTTAGCCAAGGGACCTCCCAAAGCACGGCGCCTGTGGGTGTGAGGCCAACAAGTAGATCCCCTTTTCCTACATGTGTGATCTAGAAGGACAGTTCGAGCCAAGGTGTCTTTGAAGGGGATATTGACGTACCTCACGAACGCCCTCCTTCGCGATGGACCAGAACCAAATGCGATGAAGAGAGTAATCCCAAACTGCGGCATCGTTCTTGAAGTGGATGTATACACGGTCTTGTGAACCAATCCATGTGCGGCGCATCGCTGGAGTGTACGCGATCTTCAGGTCTCGACCGACCTGTCGGAGAGCACAGTCCTTAGGAATCGGCCCAATTTCGTAGACCCTGAGCCTGTGGTGAATGAGACTCGACGTTCCAGCATAGATGCAACGACGCACCTTATATCTGACCCCGGGATCCCAATCCCTACAACAAATCTAATGCTGTCGCGCCCGTGCCGAATAGGAGTTGAAATACCGATGACCTGCCAGTCGTACTTCATGTACACAACACCCAGCACCACAGGTTCCTTATGAACCTCGAACGAGGGTCCAGCAACACCAAGATCCTTGAGCGAAATTGCGGCTCTCGACGTGCAAAGCAGGAAACGGCCGCCAGGGATGAGAAACACGCCAGTAGGTGTCCAGGAGTTCTCGTACTGCGAACTTATACATCGTTCGGTGTGTGGCATGCTCGGAATCTCGGAGCTGCCCCGGGATGGAGCCCAAAGGACTGTGTGGTGCCACAGGGCGGGTCCGAGTGCGGCGTGCTTGAGGTCGTCGATTGTCATGAGGTCGAGGGGAAAAGAGGGTTCGAATAGTGCGTTTCTGGAGCATGTATTCTTCAGAGATTGCTTCCAGACGCCTTTCTGGTCGATTAGGGTGTGCATAGTGAAGCACGTCTAGATACAAAGTCAGTGGTTTTGATAGTGGCGGCGAATGGGACTGACCATGCTTATGCGTAGCAGGTCGAGAGCATCGAGATGTGAGAAGATAAGGAGGTGCATCTCTAGTGAGAGGTACAAAATTGAAGCCTCTTCCGCCATGAAGGTCGCTGGTACGTCGAAGTGGGGGTGGCTGCTAGAAAAATTCGTAGAGTAGATCTCAACAAAGGGATCCGGCCCCTGCACCATTGGATACGGTCGCCATCGAGGACTCTAGGCCAGAGAAAGCATGTCAGATCTCAGTTGCACCGTTTTCATAGCAGAGTAGTATCAGTGCCGGAACCGAACGGGCCAGCTGGGTGAACTTGAAGAGCCTGATGGAAGACGGAGAGGGGAAGGAGGGTCAAGTAGGTAGGTTGTCCGATGAATCAAGACGTTGTGGTCCGTGTCCAGTGTCCACAGATCTGATACTACCAAACTGTGGACACGAGATTTGCCCTCGTCGCTGTCTATGATGAAGAGCAGGGTGTACGGACGCGGCGCTCCCGCCGCAATCCCACCCGGCTGAGTCAGCTTTTCTCAGAGAGTCGGACCCAGGTTCGCCGAAGAACTCGGCGCCTAACTCTCGACCACCACCACACTCATTTCCTCGACACCACCAACACTTCAAAACGCGCAACTGGAACGAAGGGGCGTAGCAGGAGAGGGGGAAACGACACGTGTAAGGCAGGCTTGGGGCCAGGGCCGCATGGGACGATTTGCGGCTCGCTGTGAGGTGTAGCCGGCGGTGGATGAGACTGTAGGCCATGGGCCATAACCGTATGTATATAGAACTGAAATTGCAAATCTTTCCCCCTTCTCCTACCCCTTTTCCGTCCTGTTCAACGTTGTCCCGCCCACATTGTCGGCTTATTAAGCACCCGGGCGCCAAGTCAGACTATTTCAGACTTTTTTCACCACTTCCATTAATCACCCGTTTCATGGATACCACCGTTGTCGCACCTGCTCTGGTCTCGCCGTTCGAGGCCAAGAACTACTGGCATGGGATCTCCGACGATCCTCCAGAGCTCCTCTACCGTTCCGATCTCGAGAGCAACCCGTTCCCGCATCCTGAGCCAGGGGTCAGGTTTTTCCAGCTCCCCGTCAAGACCGCCTACGGAACCTGGGGCACGGCCCTGAACGAGGTCTGGCACGACGTAGCTCCCTTAATCATCGCATTGTTCAAGGAGCGCGGCATTTCGTACTCTGTCCTCAAGAGCACCCGCTTCTTGATCGAAGACGAGGACGGCCAGAAGGCGCTGGGTCCCGTCGTTGTCTGGGTTGCGCTTCACCCCGGCCGCAACACCGCCTCCGACGCCCGCGACGTATCCCCCGACGTTCTCAGGATCCTCGTCCAGCATGGCGTCGAGGGCGCTGTCGTAGAGTGGTATGAAGGTGCCGTCGAGAAGTTGACGGGCCCGCCTCTCCTACGCGTCACCAACGACACCAATCCCTCGTACCACGTCCGCCGTGCCCTCACAGCTGCCTTGGGCATGCCTATCGCCGCGAAGGAGATGGGGGCCGAGGGCTCCGTCTCCTTCTTCTTCCATGAGAACCGTACCAAGGACGGCGCGCCCAGCAACAGGGTCTTCGGTGTGTCGAACAAGCACGTTCTCAACAAGGTGACGACGGTCGAATACGAGGCGGGTGCGCCTCGGCAGTACATTCGAGTCTGTGGAGAGCAACGCTACAAGCGTTTCGTGGCCGAGACCAGAGCGCTCATGGCGAAGAACGCCGACGGGTCCCTTCGCCTGGCCGAGGAAGTCGCCCGTTTGGAGGGGAAGCCCAGGAGCGCGGACGCGGACGAGGCGGCTGACGATGCGTACGCTTTGAAGAAAAAGAAGGCGCAGTTGGAGGAGGCAGTGGAGACCTGCGAGGCGTTGCAGTCTTTCTTGACGACCACCGACGAAGCCTTCCATGATATTGCGCGTCGTGACATCGGGTGGGTCGATTGGGCCCCCAAGATCGCTACCGGCCTCGATGCCAACCGCTATACGCTCGATATCGGCACCTTCGAGCTCGACCGGAGCAAGTTCAGCGACAACTTCAGGGGCAACGTCGTAGACGTGGGTGCGTTCTTTCTTTCTACTTCAAAGACATGGACATTGAATACCTTTCTCCTTTCTTCAGGCAGCAAGTTCGAGCTGTACGAGCTGAACAAGATGTTTTGGCCCAACGGCACTGGCATGAAGCTCCCGTCCAACCGTCAGCTCAAGATCCGCGGTGTCGTGCCGCGCGACCTCCTCGCCAACCCCGACTCCTACGACACTAACGGAAACGCCATGTACGTCGTCGCCAAAGACGGCAGCGCAACGGACCTCACCGTCGGACGGTACGCGGGGCTCGAGGCCTACCTCTGCGACGAGTTCGGCAACGAGTCGATCGAGGTCGCAGTCTACAACTACTCGCAGACGTCGGGCGACTTCGCCGCCAAGGGAGATTCGGGGTCCCTGATCTTCACAGGCGACGGCCGCAAGCTTGCTGTCCTCCACTCTGGCATGCCGCGCGGCAACGTAGCGTTCGGCACCCCAGCCTGGTGGGTCGTCGAGAGGCTCTTGCTCAAGTACAAGTACGCCGACTTCGACCGCGAGGCGTTCTGATCGCCACCATATCCTGTTTCCAAATTCCCCCTCGCCCACTGTCTGCGCTCGGGACTGGAGGCCTTGTCGTCTCGTCTACGCTCTGCATCGTGGACTTTCGCCGTCGTACAGGTACGTTGTGTTCCTCTTGCTCTTACTCGATATATCACAGCTGACGACTCGCCCTTTGCTCTTTAGGCCTTGGTGATTGCTTTGATGTTGTCGTTTCCGCTCAATATGTACGTCTTTACACTGCCTCCGCACTCCGCACTCCGCACTTCCCAATCGCAGCCTCCCTTCTCGCTACTCACCACCCAGCCCCATTATGGGGGAGGTTCTGTAAAGCACTATCTTATCTTAGGACTCCACAATTTCGCCTGCGGCTTTGACAGCCGCAACCGACCGCTTCAAGTAACGGAAAGAACTCGTGAGCAACATTTACTATGATTTGGGGTATCCTTCGTTTCTCGCATTCAGAAACGAAACTCGGAGCTCTTTTTTCCCCGACCGTCGCCCATGATTTTGGGCTTGGAATGAACCGACGCTCATGGAGAGCGCTCGACGTCGTGCCGCCCTCCTGACTATAATTCAGTGGGGTAGCGTCTGTGCGTCCAATGTGCGTCTATCACTTTGGCTCTGTGAGCATCCGAGCGCTTCAACTCCGGGTCCCATATCCCATCCTTTCCCAAGTAGACGGTTCTCTACCTTGTCTAGTTTCCTTCATTTGCTTCGAGAGACGGAATGCAAGTAGCAATCTAAAAATAGCGAGTATGGGTATGGGCGTTCATTCACTGTGACAAACTTTGCCAATGGAATGGGTAGTATCGTAGGATTTGGTTCATTTGAACACTCCGCAAGCATCTCAGACGGTACGGTACCCTGATTCTCCTCCATTTCGACCTCAACAGTCGAAATTCAAAGCACCGGTACTCTAATTTGGAACCTGTGGCGCTCGGACTAGGGCGATTGCATAAATACCTTCGCCTTCTCCACCACATCTCTTCAGGAGCTCCTCCCCGAGTCTTCACCTCACCATAACAGCCGCTGCAATTACCGACTCCTTCCTCTCTCTAATCATGTCTGGAGACAATAACGTTGGCGAGTCCGTGGCTGCCCCGGAATCTGGTATCCAAGCACCCGCCGCCGCCGTTGAAGAGAAAGAATTCCCCGCCTCTTACTACCGCTTCTGTCCCGACCGATCCCCTGCCCCCACCAGCGAGACCCGCATTGATGGCATGAAGGCTATCCTCACCAGGGCCTCCCAGATGTGGGAGAACGGCAAAGTAAGCTCCAAGTATCGCACTAATGCACACTCGCACCCAATGCTAATGCAGATATCCTTCAATAGACCTTGACCGTTGGCTTCATTGACGTCCCTGGCACAGCCAGGCAGCAGCAGAAGGTCAAGGACACGGTGAAGGAGTGGGAGAAATATGCGAACCTCAAGTTCCAGTTCGTCACCAACCCTGCGCTTGCCATCATCCGTGTGTCGTTCCGCAAGAACGACGGGTCGTGGTCGGTCATTGGTAAGGGTGCCTTGTCCGCGAGGATCCGCAAGACCGAGCCCACGATGAACCTCGGCTGGGTCGAAGACACTGATTTCACCGACCCTGAGGAGAGCGGCACCATTCTCCATGAGTTCGGGCATGCCATTGGATATCTTCATGAGCATCAGAGCCCTCGTCGTGGCGAGAAGCTCAAGCTCATTGACAAAGGTTTGTTTCGCCAATTCCTTCAGGTTTTTTTTGTTTTCATCTGATTTAACTTTATTAGTGGTTATTGACTGGACCAGACGCACTCAGAACCCCCCTTGGAGCGAGGAGCAGACTCGCCAGAATATCCTCGACATCTACAACGTCTCGGAAGTGTCCAACTTTTCCGCCTGCGATTTGACCTCCATCATGATGTACGTCTCACTCTCCTCCGAGTCTTCCTTCCCAACTATCTCCCATCTAACATTAGCCTACAGGTACTTCATGCCTGCTGAGTTCAACGTCCAGCACATCGAGATCAAGCCCAACAACGTACTTTCGCCCCTCGACAAAGCGTTTGCTTTCCTCAACTACCCCTTCCCCACCGGCGCGGCATCGGTCGACCCCAGCGTCAATCTCGTCAACGCTCTCAACACCGTTGGGATTACGGGTGCCGTCAGGGCCAGCATCACTACTGAGTGGGCTGAAGGCGACTGGCAGGGTGTACGCGCTGAATTCACGAGGTGGTCTGTTAATCAGAAGGCGTTGAACGACAAGACCGCGGCTGTGGCTGAGAGGGAGGAACTTGCTGCGTCGGTCCCTACTGCCAGCCCCATTGCTATCAACTAGTAGAGGGTACTCATGATCACACAGTTTCTCTTATGTTTCGGCTATCCTTTTTCCCTAGTCTCTCGCGAAATTGTCGAAGTAGATACGACATCAATGTAACATGTATCATATTGTACTTCTAACGTTGTTCAAGTTGGATTAACCTTTGAAAAATAGCATGCTTATTGCTCGGTCACTATTCCCTCCACAGCCCATCCTCGGACCTCCTCACTCCGAGTTTGTACATCAAGCCAAGCCATTGACGCTCGCCAGATTCTTGGCCTTAGCTCGCGCAGTACACGGCGTATTAATTTCGAATTTCGATACTGCATGGGTGCCAAGACACTCTTGAGTTCAAGAAAGAATGCAGAGTGGGTCAGTAGTCTGAGCGCGGCGGGTGAGGCATTTTCAACAGGTCTCAGAATTCAACCGAAGGAGCGCAGTTTCCACAGGGTCCGAATTGTACATAGGTACATGCGTATCGTATCAATCTAGTATACCAAGGAAACGACGGTTATTCCCTTGTGGCTTGTCGATTCATTGGGGATATATGCAACTCGTCCAGTTGGCGGACAAAAGCAGTAGGCCGCTAAATCCAACGCGCCAAGGTCCTTGAAGGCATACTGTATGCCGTCCATGCTTTCTACTCGTCGATCAGCATCGCCTGCTGAGTGAACGATTCCGGCTCTGGGATAATCTATCATGGTGGCCAGACTGCCGCAAATGGTACTATAGGGTCTCCATTTCTGCGGAGCGTACATTGAGTTCATGGGCTGCGAGGACGAGATCCGGGTCATCAGGAAGGGGGTCGCGGCTCCGGGAGTAGGAGTAACGTCAAGGAGAAATCGCTCAACTCGGACTGTCTTCTCAGCTTTCTCGAGAAGAGCGTACTCCAGGGCGTCTGGCGGAAAGGAGTACCAGTGCGATGGGAGACAGATTCGATATCGCGTTTGACCGTCGTCGCGCTCGTAGATCGTACTAAAGTCGATGAAATCCGTGCAATCTTCTGAAAGGAGTCCGCGGAGCATTACAGATGAGGACTCCAGAGGCTTGAGTGGCGGTATGGTCCATACGCCGACGTTTTGACCCACCCAGGCGATGACCTTGTTTCCGCTCGTAGTTTTCTAGAATCTGAAGTGAGATGGGAAAGGGGGTCAGGGTTCAGGGCAAGGTGGGTCACACACCTTCAAGTTCCAGTTCACCGTGGCAGAACTACGACTCTGGATGGCAATATATCTCGATTCCACAAAGTCCCATACCACCATTCCCTCATCAAAGTCGCATACTAGGCTGTTTCCCTGTAGCCAGCAATCATTTAGAAAGAGGTCCCGGGGGATACCTTCGAGTTTTGCGATTTCGCGGATTGGGCCAACATCCGGCAGGGGCCCAACTTCGTAGACATGGAGGCTTCAGGTAGAAGGGGTGCATTAAAGGTCAGTTATTATTGAAATTTGAGCGCAAACAGTGATTGCGAAGTAAACTTACTCTGTTTCATTCAAACTTGCGAAGCGAAAGCTCGTGATGTTGACTGCTTTAGGTTCTGACATAGTCCTGAAATTCGTTCCATGTGGAGCCCACACAATGGAACATGGGGCGAGTCGGTCGGGCCTGATGTTCCAGGATACCTTACTTGTTTGTCCCATGTCCCAAAGACAGATGTACTTCGAAGTCATGCCGAGGACATATCGCCCTCCAGGTACAATATGCACAGACTTGAAATCAACTTGAAGTTGGTCAGAACCAACGTCGAGCGCGATCTCCTTTTGTAGCGTGTTGCGGCTAGGAGCTGAACCTTCGTGTTCAGAAGGGTTGTCGCTTGGAGTTTCCGGTGTAAAGCTCGCACTCCGCCTCCAAGGCTCCAGCGCCGCGCGTTGGAGTTCGAGAATCTCCAAATCTTCGATCGGGTAGTAAGATGGCTCGAAGAGTTGGTTGAGACGGCAAGTGGTGCGTAGAGCAGTTTCCCAAACGTGTCTCTGGTTAACGGCGCTGCGAATGGTGTGGCATGTCTGCAGATTGTAAGTTGGCATTTCCAGCGAGTGACGAGATCGGCTTACCTGGCCCAAACTGAGCACGTCCGGTGCCTGAAGTTCCTGGATGATGCAGAGGTGGAGCTCTAGTGGCAGAGTCAAGATGCCTCGAGAGCTATTTGCGCTCATGGTCGTGGTTCGAAAGGAAGAGGGCCACGCGTCACTATGGTAGGTGAGTGCATATATATATGTGTGTGTGCCAGTGTGTGTGTGTGTGACCGAGCACTAACAACACATCAACGACGACCACGGAAAATTGCACCTCTACAGCGACGCCACCACTACATAGTGTTGAGCCAAGGTAAAGTGAAGCCATAACGATTCCGAATCGAGGTCAACCAGAGTCGTACGCGCGCGCTGCCACCCTTCAAAAAACGGCGTCATGGAGGGTAAAGCGGTAGAAAGGACCAAGATACGGTCCTTGGGGTTCAAGTTGGTTTGTTTGGTTGGGCGGAACACCGGATCACCAACCATCCCGGAACGGCCGAACCCGGCTGGCCATGGCAAAGGTGCTGGCAGTGGTGGTGACGGAGGGCGACGAAAAAATGAAGAAAGACAACGAGAGAGGGTGAGAGTGAGACGAGACCCCCTCGACGATGGGAGGAAAAGGAATCCTTCCTTCAACTTCACGCTCGAAAAATTCGAGGTGCGGCGGCAACATCGGCGCAGTAGGAGCCAGGCCAAGGCTCAAGAGCGCCGCACGTTGTAACTCAGGGAGGTCCAAATTCTCCAGCGGGTAGTAAGATGGTTCAAAAAGTTGGTTGAGACGGCATGTAGCGCGCAACGCAGCTTCACATACATGTCTCTGGTTAACTGCGTTGCGAATGGCGTTGCACGACTGCTGAAAGCTGTGAGTTGACATTTCTGGCCCTGGTTCAATGTGTCGCACCTGGCCCATTGACTGAGCACATCTGGTGCGTAAAGTTCCTGGATTGTGCAGAGGTGGAGGCAGATTCAGGATGTCTCGAGAGCGGTTTACGCTCATGATGGTGGTTCGATTCAGGAAGGAAGACGCACGCGGCACTTGTCAGGGTGTACCGTGTTGGGCTCTGCTAGTGGCATTGGCTGATGCATCATGCGGAAGTTAAGCGCTCGCTAAACGTACTCGCTGAAGTGGCATTGCAGCTCTCGTATGAGGGGTATAAGATACGTTGGTAGCGTTGTGGTTTCTTGATATAAAGAGAGTTCTACAAGTCCGAGCCCGAGGAACAGGCCTGGCGAAGCCTCAAAGAAGTGCCGTATCCGCACTGTGTGTCCACAAATACCTATGCGGAATGCATGATCATTGATGTTACGTTAAAAGTCTAGTACAGCAGGGAAATGAGGGTTATTTCCCCATTGCTCGGGGGTACAAACATATACGCAGCTCGTCCAGTAGGCGGGCAATGAGAAAAGTCGAGTACACCGGTAATGCCAAGGTCCTTGAAGGCATACTGAATGTCGACCACATCCTTCAGTTGAGTACCACCGTTTACAGAATGAAACATGCCTGCTCTGAGCCCCTCGAGATAGAAACCCTGCTGTAGAATATTGTCCATGCTCAGGCTGCCGCAAATGGTGCGATAACGTTTGCCGACGTGCGGAGTGTTCATAAAGTCCACGGGCTGCGAAGACGAGATCAGAGTCTTTCGACTGCAGCTCCCTGCCCCGTGCGTAACGTCAAGGAGAAAGCGCTCAATTTTGAGCGCGTTTAGGTCATTACTAATAGTGGCATATTCCAGCGCGGTTGGTGGATAGGAATACCACGGGGATGGGAGGTAGATCCTACACCACGGGACTCGGCCGTTGACTTCTCCCTGGATTGTATCGAAATCGATTGCAGCGGTGAAATCCCGTGAAAGAAATCCTTGGAGCTCGAGCCTGAGGGAAGTGGGCTCTAGGGGCTTTAGTGGCGGTATCGTCCATACGCCAATGCTGACATCCTGAAAGGCGACTATCAGGTTTCCGCTCGTAATCATCTGCACCTGAAGTGAGATCGGAAATGGAAGCTAAAGCTCGTTAGGTGACACACCCTTTCCCCGTTGCCCCTCGTTTTTATGGCAGTGTACCTCGATTGAATGAAGTCCCATACAACTATACCCTCATCAAAGTGACACACAAGGCTATCTCCCTGTAGCCAGAACTTGTATCCGTAGAGCTCACGCGGGATACCTTGAAGGCTCGCGATTTCGCGGATTGAACAAACATCTGGCAGGGGCCCAACCTCGTAGACGTGGAAGCATCTGGCCGAAAGTGCGCATCCCAAGTCAGTCAGTTGTAACGGTGTTCAAGCGAGGACACCGGCCTTCACTTACTCGTTATTCTCGGTCGTCGCAAAGCGAAAACTTGTAGCGTTGGCAGCCTTCGGGGCTGACATTTCCCCGATCCATTTTCCGGGTGTAGCCCTTGCGATGGAAGACGGGGCCAACCTGTCGGGCCTGCTACTCCAGGACCCTTTCCCGGTTTGTCCTACGTCCCAAAGAGCGATATACCTCGTGGTCATGCCGAGGATGTATCGCCCACCAGGTACAATACACACATCCTCGAAATCAACGTGAAATTCCAGGTAGTCGTCATGGCCTTCGAGCACGATCTTCTTTTGTAGCGTGTTGCGGCTGGTAACTGAACTTTCGCCTCCAGAAGGGTTGTCGCTCGGAGGTTCCGGTGTGAAGCTCGCGCTCCGTCTCCAAGGCTCCAGCGCCGCACGTTGCAGCTCGAGAATGTCTAAGTCTTCGATTGGGTGGTAAGATGGTTCGAAGAGTTGGTTGAGTCGACAGGTGGCGCGTAGAGCGGCTTCCCAAACACGTCTCTGGTTTATGGTGCTGCGAATGGCGTTGCATGTCTGTAGCTTATGAGTCTTATGAGTTATTACTTCCAGTGAGTGTCGATATGCTTACCTGCCCCAGATTGAGCAGATCCGGTGCGTCAAGTTCTTCAATGATGCAGAGGTGGAGCTCTAGTGGCAGATACAGGAAGCCTCGCCGAGACCTGTTTTCGCTCATGATGGTGGTTCGAAAGGAAGAGGGCCACGCGGCAGTTGTCAGCGTGTTGGGCTCTGTTAGTGGGCTGATGCCATCGTGCAGTTAACCACCGAATTAAGCTAATTAAGCGCTCACTGAACATACTCGGCGCTCGTTGATTAGTGGGATTGGAGCTCTCGTACGAGTGATATTAGGTGTGCGTAAGGTAGCGGTGTGGCTTCTTGGGTTAGACAAAGTTCATCAACAAGGAGCTCGAGTAACAGGCCTGGCGAAGTCTCAAAGAAGTGCCGTATCCGCACTCTGCGCCTGTGCAACCTGTTCAGAACACCATGATGTTACGTTACACGGCTAGTACAGCAGGGAAATGAGGGTTATTTTCCCATTGCTAATGCTCGGGGTGGAAGCATATACGCAGCTCGTCCAGTAGGTAGATGGTACACAGCGGGAGGCTGCTGGCGCTGCTGAAGACTGAAGTCAGCTCATAGATCTTGCCTTGGGCATCGGGGGTACACTTAGGCATATTCAAAGTGCGTTTTATTTAATTTCGATCGACATTAATTAGGCGCCCGTGCTAGCAATCGGCGTTTGGCTACTCACTGTGAACCGCGGTGTCCTTTCAATGCCGATTACTGCATATATGCACGTACATACTTGGCATGAGTACTGATTGACTGAATGGGACCAAATGAAAGGCCCAGATAGATCGTGCGGTACGATCTACCTGGGCCTTTCAGATGGCGTAAAAGGGTGAATGGTATTTCCAACGACGCACGGTACTCACTCCAACCTCCGATGACCTCCCCTCGACGACGATTCGAAGAACCACACCTAACTTCAATCCCCGAGATACCAAATACAAATACATAACGACACCAATCCAAAAAGTATTCATAAGGTGGTACGGTACTTTAGCCATGCTATATATCTAATACGCTAAGGACAGGATGGTTACTCCATAACTGTTCATACCGGGATGGGGGTAGGGGAGAAAAGCAGCCCGTCCAGTGGATGGGCAATAAGATAAATGTCGCCTGTCAAAAGCGCCGTCTCGGAAGGCTCGGATGACCTTGAAGTCATGCTTAATGCAATTCACATCCGCTGACCGAGCGTCATCGCCCACCGAGTGAACGATGCCGGCTCTGGCTGGCCTGGGAAATGTAGCCTGAATTATCATCATGGAAGCGAAGCTGCCACAAAGCGTTCGATAAGGTTGTTGGTCACCGTCGATTGTATCCATGGTGAAGGAGGTCTGAGAGTGTCGACGGTAGTTTCCAGCCCCAGCCAAGACATCGAGGAGAACGCGCTCCACTTTGATTGTCTTCTTATCATAACCGGGACGAAGAACGGCATACTCTACCGCGTCCGGTGGAAAGGAATACCAAGCACATGGGAGGTAGGTTTTGTTGCGCCAAAGGCTGCGGTCATCTTGTCGGATCGTATTGAAGTCGATGCCATCTGTGAGATCATCTGAAAAAAGTTCTCGGAGCTCGGCTGAAGTAGTCTCCAGAGGTTTCAGTGGGGGTATGGTCCATACGCCAATGTTTGGACCCTCCCAGGCGATGATCAGGTTTCCATTCGTAGTTATCTGGAATCTGAAGTGAGATAAGAAAGGGAGGGAGGTACAGTGAGCGTCGCACCTTAGCAGCCTCGCCACAACTCGGGATAGCAATATATTTCGATTGCACAAAGTCCCATACCAATACACCCTCATAAAAGTGGCACACAAGGTTATCTCCCTGTAGCCAGAACCCAATCAAGTGAAGCTCAGGAGAGATACCTTGAAGGCTCGCGATTTCGCGGATTGAGAAAACATCTGGCAGGGGCCCAACCTCAAAGACACGGAAGGATCTGGTCGAAAGCAGTCAGCTGTAGCGGTAATTAAGCGAGGACACCGGCCTTCACTTACTCATAGCTACTCAGCTCCATTGTCGCAAGGCGAAAACTTGCAACAGTGGCAGCCTCCGGGGCTGACATATCCCGGATCTGTGCTCCGGGAGTAGCCCTTACAATAGAAGATAGGCTCAACGTGTCAGGCTTGCTGTTCCAGGACCCCTTTCCGGTTTGCCCTATGTCCCAAAGACAGATATAGCTCCTGAAGTTCATGCCGAGGACGTATCGCCCTCCTGGGACAATACACACATTATAGAAATGACGGTGATCGTCACCCTCGAGCTTGATCTCCTTTAGTAGCATGTTGCCGCCAGCAACTGAACCTTCTCCTCCAGAAGGGTTGTCGCTTGGAAGTTCCGGTGTAAAGCTCGCGCACCGTTGTAAAGGTCGCAGCCCGGCTGCGTACCGACGCCCGCGCCACGAACACCCATAAAAGGCAATAGCCCCTAGCGCCCATAGGCGCCCACAATCCTGTCGGTTTTGGCCATAGCGCCGATGCCGATCAGGACCCTAAAAGCTCGGTAATCCTGCGGGAATTACCGTAGCACCCTCGTTCCTCCCTATATAAACGGACTCTTTAGATTTATTTTCCTTTCGTGCTTCGTCTCCCCCAGTTCAGTCGTTCCGTCCCGTTTCGTTCCCGGTCTCGTTCCCCTCTACTTTATCTGTCTCTCTCTCTCGTCGTACCACCACTACTCAGCCTCAATCAAATCTATTTCACCTATCAACCGACTACGTGAGTACATCGTACGAAGCCCTCTGTCCATCGCTCCCTCGCACTCGCGTGACTCGTCGTCACTACAAATTTGGAGCCCACCGCGAGGGGAGCTAAAGCACACTGGCTTCTCGTCGTACCCCCTCCTCTATCCAGGATTTTCTCGGCCCCATCTCTGGGCGCCCTGTGCTTTCTCGTCACTCTACCGTCCCCGACCTCGACATCTCGGAGTTGTTTACTCCCACCCCGCCGCCAGTCAAGGACGAGCCCATATCGGCTCCTCTACCTCCGTCTACCCCTCCTCCGTCGTCGTCCCAGCTCGCTGCGCTTCGCAGAGCCGGACGCGACGCACCGCTAAAGCCCCGTCCCGCGTTCTCAACGTCTCTACCCGAAGGCTCCCAAGCTCCCGGTCTCCGCTCGGCCTACTGGTCGTCATCGTCCTCGCTATCCGACAAGAAAACCCCCGAACCTGAAGAAAAGCCCGTCAGCACGATGCCCGGTGAAGACGAAAACCGATCGGCCTCGCAGGCCTACTTCCAATCCATGCCGCTGCGAAACGAACGCCGAGCACCGAGGTTCGATGGTCACGGCGCCTACCTCGCCCAATTCTTCCGCGACTTCGAAACGGTCGCAGTCGCCGCTGGCCTAGAAAACCGTCAGTGGATCACCCGTGTCATGGACTACGCACCCGCCGTCGACTACGAACTGTGGAAGAGCATCGCCGCCAAACCGAACATGACCTGGACGACGTTCAAGAGTGAGATCGCGAAGTTCTACGCCGGCGCCGACCACGAGCGCAGGTACACGGTCGCCGACCTCGAGCGCCTCTGCGAAACCTTCGGCGCTAGGACGTCTGTCTCTCGAGACGACTTCAGCGACTTCTACCGGAAGTTTTATACCATTGCGACGTACCTCGAGACCAACGGTCGCCTATCCAGTCGTGAAGAGTCTCGTCTCCTCCTGAACGCGTTCCATCTCGACCTGCGCAACCAGATTCGCTCCCAGCTTCGAGCCGTGAAGCCCTCTCATCACCCGGACGACCCCTTCCCCGTCTCCGACATCGTCGACGCTATCAATATCGTCCTAGCAATCTCGTCAGTCGACGCATACGCCGTGCCCGCCAGAGCTACGTACCAGCCGCTTCCACCTCCGTCGGCGTTGCCTACAGTCGTCGAGCCTCGTCTCCCTCCTCCTCGTCCGACCTACGACGCGTCGAACCTCCTCGCTCCCGATCCCGTCGACAAGCTAGCGAATCGTCTCGAGACCGCGCTGTCGACGATGCTCACGGCCACCGTCGAGTCCTTCGCTAACATGGCGGGCGGACAGAGAGGACCTCCGGGCCCACGATTCCAGAACCAAGGCTACCAGCCGATTCAGGGATGCGTGTGGTGCGCCTCAGACAACCACTGGTCGCGGACCTGTCCCAAACGGGCCGAGTACGAGGCTAAGGGTATGATTATGCGATCGCCGGCTGACCCTACCAGGTTTGTACTCCCAGACGGGAGCATGATCGGTCCTCGATACGGACGAACGATCGGTGCCCTCGTCGAAGACTGGCATCGTCATCGCCCTTCGCCTCTGTCCCGAACCACGCCCTCGACTCCAGCCACAGGTTCGAACGCGATCCCGACGCCTAGCCAAGTCCAGTCCAACATCCTGCGCGTAGTCGAAGTCAACCACGTTCAGCAAAACCATAACACCGAAGAGTCGACAAGCAAGACACAGCCAGAGTTCGAGCTACCGATGGCGACGTCGACCCCGTATGGGCGGGTCGACGGGGAAGAGAACGAGTATGGCGTGAGCCCAGATGACTTACCCATCCTCGAGGCCACGCATGCTGCGTTGACGATGAAGATCGAGGCCGCTAGGCGTGCCTCGCGACCAGCAACACGAAGCATGTCGAAGAGCGAAGGAGAGAAGACGTCGAACCCCGCGCCCAAGACCCAGCAGTCCTTATCGCCGCAAGCGCCGCCGAAATTAAATCAAGCGCCCATCGCCGAAGCTGTCACACAGCCCCCACTGTCGAAGTACATCCACCCAAACGCCGTAGCCCCACCTCAATTCCGCTTTGTGACTCCCATCGAGGACCCCGCTCGTACTGCTTCCCTCGCTGAACGCAGCCTCGATTCCCCCGTCTCTCTCTCCGTTCGCGAGCTGCTCGGCGTCGCGCCAGATCTGCGCAAGGCCGTACGCGAGCTCGTTACCACCAAAAAGGTCCCGTTCGAGACCGCCGCTCCGCCCAAGTCGTACGTGGCGACAGTCGAGCACGACGTCGACGGCGTCGCAGACAGCCTCGTATCCGTGCTGCTGCAAAACCTGAAGCAGCAGGAAGCGAAAGCTACGGTCGCGAACCATACAGAGACTCTGCGCACGCTGGAGCTGGATCTGGACGGGAAGGTTAAAGTTCACGCCATTCTCGACGAAGGCTCACAGATTATCGGGCTACGGCGCGATATCTGGGAACGGCTCGGCCTGCCCCTTCGCTCAGACCATACGATGGTTATGGAATCGGCAAACGGCTCGACATCGCGCACCCTGGGTGTGATCCCGGACTTGCGAGTCAGGATCGGCGCCTGCGAGTTTCGTCTCCAAGTGCAGGTAGTCGAGGAGGCCGGATACGAGATGTTGCTCGGTCGGCCGTTCCACGTCCTCGCGCAGGCCCAGATGCAGCACCATAGAGACGGCTCGGGCACTATCACGCTCACCGACCCTCAGACTCGAGCGGTTATCACAGTGCCGACGAAGGCGCGTGGTGAAGCTCTCCATCGCGTTGCGGTGGATTTTTGAGTGTAGTCGGGGACCGTCCCATCGACTCGGCGCCCGCAGCAGCCCCGCCGCCGAGCCACAGCACCAATGGTGCTCCGGCTGCCTCGTCTCGTTCCGATTCCTCTCTATCTGGTTATCCGTCTCCTCTCTCGTCTCCTTCGTCTCCGCCGTCTGCTTCTTTCATCAATTCTGTTCTTTCCCACTCTACCGTTTCTCAAAACCTGCTCGCCACCCTCGAGGATAATTCTGGGCAAAATTACGTGCGCGAGCACGCCGTCTCGATAACCGAGATATCGCTCGAACCCGACGCCGATGGATCATATCCTCAGGCCGAGTTCGAGTCCCAAAAGTACGTCGAGACCTTCAAGTACAAGAAGGTCGCGAATCGCGTCAAACCCGTGTCCGCCGCTCTCCCTCCCCAGTTCCGAATTGAACGTACCATCCCTCGAGACCCGCTCGTCGACATGCCTGAGCTCCCGACGCACCCTCCCGACTTCGTTCCCGGTCAGCGTTACACGCAGGAGAGGAGAGACGCGATGGGATTGAACAAGGAGGGTTTTCTTACATCGGAGGAGGAGAAGCTAATAGACTGGTTTTTCGTTAACTGCGAGTCATCGTTCGCGTGGGATGAGAGTGAAAAAGGTATCTTTTCAGATGAATACTTTCCTCCCGTGCAGATCCCGACCACCGACCACGACGTGTGGATATTCAAGAACATTCCCATTCCGCCCGGCCTCTACTCGAAGATCATCGACATCATCAAGGCGAAGCAGGCCGCCGGTACCATCGAGCCCTCGAACGCCGCCTATCGTTCACAGTGGTTCTGGGTCCTTAAGAAAGATGGGAAGTCACTCCGCATCGTACACAACCTCCAGCCCCTCAACGCCGTCACTATCAAGGACTCGGCCGTGCCGCCCATCGTCGAGCCCTACGCCGAGTCGTTCGCTGGACGTGCCTGCTACTCTGTTCTCGATCTCTTCGTCGGCTTTGACCAACGCTCGTTACACCCCGATTCTCGCGACCTCACGACATTCCAGACACCACTTGGCACCTTCCGACTCACTCGCATACCGATGGGCTACACGAACTCACAGCAAGTCCAACACGGCGACCTCACATTCCTTCTCCAGGATGAGATCCCACACGTCACCATGCCGTTCGTCGACGATGTCCCCGTACGAGGCCCCGCTACACGTTATGAGCTCGAAGGCGGAGGATACGAAACCATTCCCGGAAACCCAGGTATCCGCAGGTTCGTCTGGGAGCACATGAAGGACGTCTTGCGTGTGGTCTGGAAGGTTGGAAAGGCCGGTGGAACGTTCTCTGGTCCGAAGGCGTACATCTGCGTCCCCGAAGCCGTCATCGTCGGTCATCTGTGTACGTACGAAGGTCGCCGCCCTCTCCCCGATCGAGTTCAGAAGATACGCGACTGGCCCATTCCCGTCGACCTCACCGACGTTCGCGGGTTCCTTGGCACGATCGGTACCATGCGCGTGTTCATCCAGGACTTTGCGAAGCACGCCGAACCGCTCGTCAAGCTCACGCGCCGCCGCAAGACGGACGCACCATTCGAGTTCGGTGTCAACGAGCTCCAGGCCATGGAGACCATGAAGCACCTCGTCGCAATGTCCCCGGCCATTCGCCCAATCGACTACGAGTCCGACGGTGAAGTGATCCTCGCAGTTGATTCATCAGTTATCGCCGTGGGGTATGTCCTTTCCCAAATCGGGAGGGACTCGCTTCGATACCCATCACGGTTCGGTTCCATCACCTGGAACGAGGTCGAACGGCGGTATTCGCAGTCCAAAATCGAGTTGTTTGGCCTCTTTCGCGCCTTGCGAGACGTTCGTACGTACATCATCGGCGTCAGGAACCTCGTTGTCGAAGTCGACGCCCGGTACATCAAGGGCATGATCAACAACCCCGACGTACAGCCCAACGCGACCATCAACCGCTGGATTGCAGGGATCCTTCTCTTCGACTTCGTGCTTCGACACGTCCCGGCAAAAGACCACACTGCAGCAGACGGTCTCTCACGTCGAACCCGTGCCCCAGAAGATCCCTCGTACGACGGGGACGACTACGAAAGTTGGATTGACTCAGCGAATGCGTTCTCCATCGAGCTTCTCAACTGGGACCGTCATCCCATCGTCTCCTCCACATCCGCCTCGCGCTCGAGTCTGTCAGAACAATATACCCAGCCCCGCATGCCCACAGAAGCGATGCGGTGCCTTCTAGTCGTACACAAGTCCGCGTCGAGCGAAGAGTCCAGTTTAAGTCAAGTCGTTCCGTCAGCCTCAGTCTCGTTCGTAAACCCGTCGAAATGCGAACTCGTCTCGTGTCAGTCAGCCCATAGTTCGCTCCACCTGTCCCTAGCCATCTCGACGCCCCCCTCTGTCGCCGAGTCCAAGCCCCCTCGCTCCGCGAAAGCCATGGAGAAGGACCACCATATCAGCCTCGTTCAGCATTACCTTCGCACCCTGGAACGTCCCGCAGGGTACTCGGGCAAGGGCCTTGAACGGTTCATTCGCTACGCCCTCGATTTCTTCATTCTCGACGACCGCCTATTCCGTCGTAACCGCCACAAGCGGCACCAGCTCTACGTCCCGCACCCTCGTCGCCTCGCCATTTTACAAGAAGCTCACGACGCCCTCGGGCACAAGGGCGTGTTCGCCGTCTCGCAGCGCCTGCTGTTGCGTTTCTGGTGGCCGTTCCTCATCGAGGACGTCAAGTGGTACGTCCAGACGTGCCACGAGTGTCAGGTTCGTAACACCACCCGCGTCCACATCCCTCCAACCGTCGCTACTCCGTTCTCCCTCTTCCGCAAGTTCTACATCGACACGATGTTCCTCCCTGCATCACACGGCTACATAGGCATCGTCCACGCCCGCTGCTCGCTCTCCTCCTACCCCGAATGGCGCATGCTGCGTGCGGAGAATGCCCGGGCCATCGCCACGTTCATCTTCGAAGATATACTTTGCCGCTATGGGATGGTGGACGAACTCGTCACCGACAACGGGAAACCGTACATCGCGGCTCTCGACTACCTGAAGGAACGATACGGCGTTACAAACATTCGGATCTCACCCTACAACTCTCAAGCTAACGGACCAGTAGAGCGACGCCACTACGACGTTCGCGAAGCGCTCATGAAGGCGACCAACGGACGCGAACAAGACTGGCCACTCGTCGCGCACTCGGTGTTCTGGGCGGAGCGAATCACAATACAGAAGTCTACGGGTTATTCCCCCTACTACATCGCTCATGGCGTCGAGCCCGTCCTTCCTTTCGACTTCGCAGAAGCTACTCTCCTCGCGCCTGCCCAGACGTCTCTCGTGTCGACCACCGATCTCATTGCCCAGCGCGCTACCGCCCTTCAGCGTCGTCAGGAAGATCTCGACCGTGTACGAGACCTCCTCGTCAAGTCCCGCCTCGCGTCCGCTCGCCAGTTTGAGGAGAAGTTCCGGGCGACCATCAAGGACTTCAACTTCGCGCCCGGCACCCTCGTACTCGTCCGAAACTCGAAATTCGACTCGTCAGTCGGCTCTAAGGCCAAGCCCCGGTACCACGGACCCCTCATCGTCGTCAGACGCACCGCCGGCGGCTCGTACATACTCGCCGAGCTCGACGGCTCCATCTCTCGTCTCCGGTACGCTGCATATCGCCTCCTCCCGTATCACGCGCGCGACATTAGGAAAATCCCCATATCATCATTCACCGACCTCGAGCCGCACGAATTAGACCTACACACGCGGGATCGGGAGCCTCTACTCGACGACAAGTCTATCTAGGCGTCGGGGTAATCGAAATCTCCACCGCGGAAGCGAGCATCAAGTTCTTCGAACTCCAAACATATCCCCCTCGTCATCCTTCGTCCGAACCGATTGTCCCCCTCGTCACCGTCTATCTCCCTTCCCCTCTCCTCGATCCTCTCGGCGTACGGTGCGAAGCGCTCGGCCCAACGAAACAGCATGTGCAGCTCATCTGCCAGGTTGATGTCGTCAATGTTCGGCCTCCCCTGCCTGACGATATCGGTAACCGTCGCCTTGTCCATCAGCTCGACGGCGAGGACACGAGCCTCCTCCCGTTCGTCGACCGGGGCGCGGCTCACATGCGCGAAAGTCAGGCGATGCACGAAGCTCGCGAGCTCGGCCTGCACGTCTCGGTCCAACCTTTCGGTGTCTCCGAACGTCGCAAGCGCCTTGCGTACACGCAGGCAGTCATACTGGGTCGACGGCGTCAGCATCTCGATGAAGGAAGTCGGCAGTCTCACGCACCATGTCCCCAACGATGGGGCGGAGCGCAGCTCCACGACCGCCCTCAGCCGTCTGGAACTCCTGAAGCGACTTGAAGAGCTTGCGGTCGAATAGGTCGCGGTTGCGCCTCATGAGGAGGATCAAGAACGCGTTTAGGTTCAGCGGGATAGTCACCGGCTCGGCGTCGACGTCGATGGCGTTGGGCATGATGGTGCGTATCGGACTTGTTCCTGTCTCGACCTGCCCCTCCCCGCCTTTTATGTGTCCGCCCTCGTGCAATTTTCGGCGTCCGTGACTCGTTTTCTTGGCAGTCCCTCCCTCCCTTGACTCGTTTCGCATTCTCTTCGCTCCGCCGTCGTCATCTTTCTCCCCGTCGATCGTCGCACAGCCACACCGCCCTTTTCTCGCCTCGCCGTCCGCCTCTCCTTCCCTGCCCTTGTCGTACCTCGCTTCCCACCCACCCACACCTCTCTCATGTTGTTCTGACTCCTAGAGTCAGAACAAGAAAAGTTCCCGGGGGATGTAAAGGTCGCAGCCCGGCTGCGTACCGACGCCCGCGCCACGAACACCCATAAAAGGCAATAGCCCCTAGCGCCCATAGGCGCCCACAATCCTGTCGGTTTTGGCCATAGCGCCGATGCCGATCAGGACCCTAAAAGCTCGGTAATCCTGCGGGAATTACCGTAGCACCCTCGTTCCTCCCTATATAAACGGACTCTTTAGATTTATTTTCCTTTCGTGCTTCGTCTCCCCCAGTTCAGTCGTTCCGTCCCGTTTCGTTCCCGGTCTCGTTCCCCTCTACTTTATCTGTCTCTCTCTCTCGTCGTACCACCACTACTCAGCCTCAATCAAATCTATTTCACCTATCAACCGACTACGTGAGTACATCGTACGAAGCCCTCTGTCCATCGCTCCCTCGCACTCGCGTGACTCGTCGTCACTACACCGTCTCCAAGGCTCCAGCGCCGCGCGTTGCAGCTCGAGGATGTCCAAATCTTCTATCGGGTAGTAAGACGGTTCGAATAGTTGGTCGAGGCGGCAGGTAGCGCGCAAAGCAGCTTCCCAAACGCGCCTCTGGTTCACGGCGCTGCGGATGGCGTTGCACGTCTGCAGAAAGCTTAGAGTCTGTAATTCTGGTGAAGTTAAATGTGTCGCACCTGGCCCAAACTGAGCACATCTGGCGCGTAAAGTTCCTGAATGATGCAGAGGAAGAGCTCTAGCGGTAGATTCAGGATGCCTCGAGACCTGTTTTCGGCCATGATGGTGGTTCGAAAGGAAGTGGGCCACGCGGCGTTCGAGTGCGTTCGGGAGTGGATTTGGACGCTGATGACATCACTCGCGGCTGGCGAGGCCTTTATTTAAGCGCTGGCTGAAACTAGTCTCGGCTACCCATCCGTCCGCGTGCGTTGAATCAAAAATGGGATCACTTCCGAGACTAGGCTGAAACTATCTGAAGACTGAAGTGAACTCATAGATCTTGTCCTTGGCATCGGGGGTGTACGACTGAACAATCTTGGAGCCTCAATCCAAGCTCGATTCGACAGCCTTGATGACATCCACGATATCAACCGAGCGATATTGCGTTTTAGATTTAGGCGCCGGTGGAGGCATCCGCTCCCATCGTTCCTCGCCGTTTTACCTCCGCACGGACCCTGCTTTTTCCAGCGAGTGTCGCAGGAGAACTAGGAGGTGTCGCAGGCAATTCGGCAGGTATGCTATCTCAACTACGTGTTCTTGCCGAACTGAACCGCTTCTACTCTACAGGTATATGAGGTCGGATCACTACCGGGAGACCCTCAATTTCGCCTGCTCGACTGCTTGGATTTCGGCGCTGAAGACATCGAAACGTTTTGGATGGACGGTAATCGTGTTTATTTTACTATGGCTGATGCGATAGGCGCCTGGGACTACATCCGCTCTCGGTTCTCTTTCTGGAAAGGAAAGCCAAGTGACGATAAAGTACATGTGCGTACTTTCCTCGAGTATCCCGCACCCTTTCTGATTACGTCGCTTCCGGATAGGTCAGCTCGATGGGAAACCACATTGTCGTGTTGGCAGAGAGATTTGTCACTGTCTCCCAACTTCCTGCTCTGAGGGACCTAGACGCGCCATCTTGCTTTCCTTAGATCATAGCGCAGAAGGAAATCGACGATCAGCCTAGACTGCTCTGCCATTCTCAGTACCGGAACCAGAAACCTTCTTTCGACGATAGAGATACACGCATTGTTCTGCCGTCTCGGTGGTATGAACAGGAGGAAGATACAGCTATGTTCGACGTAATTCAACACAAGAGCAGCAAGTTTGCAAAAGATGCAATCGTGATCGAGAGGTACAAAGTCGATTTCAGGGACCCGAAATCCGGTATCATCGAAATACAGTCAGAGGTAAAGATACCCCCTCCCTTCAAGACAACGAACGATTCAGGCGGGAGGCCATCCCTCAATTATCACACCTACCGGCCGACGTCCATTTTCTCTGGATATGCTTCGCTCGTTGTCGAGTATAACCCTCCAGAAGGGTGGCCCCATGGCACGTGTGTATACCTCCTACACAGACCCTTTTCATTGGACTCCGACGTCGACGAGTGGGACGTGCGATGGGTAGATGAACGGAGGTCGTGTATAATGGAAGTGTCTAATGGTACCACACAGTACTGTCCATTCTCGGGAAGGATAGTGCACGTATGTCCGAGGACAGGCGTCCTAGTCTACCATTCACCAATCCACTTGTAACGTCCGATACGCACCCATATGCATAGAGAATGGGATGTAGTTATCCCCCAGACTTCAGCACTACTTATCATTGACTGTTCGGCGCCAATCTCTTCCGCTCCATCAGGCATGTTCCACTTGGATGATGAACCCTCGTCGTTTACTCAGGGACTGCGACCTTCAACGCCCATTCCACGCAGGTGATAGGATCAGCCTCACCTTCGGGATGATCGTGCCGGGTCCGGCACATGTAGATTCCTCTCTCCTCCAAACCACCATGCCACTTTTTCGAGGACTCTTAGTCCTCCCTCCAGAGCTTCTCCTTTCTATTTTCCAACATATAGACCCACCGGACCTGTTCAGTTTGGGTCAGGTATGCACGCAGGAACATCTAAAGTGGATCCGTTCTCACTGTTGCCTGCACTAGACATGCGGGCGCATCCGCAGCCTCGCCTCCAATCGCCACCTCTGGGAGTCCGCCCTAAAGACTACCTGTCGCCTCAACCAGCTCTTCGAGCCCTCATACCACCCCATAGCCGCACTGAGCCTCGCTGAAGTCCAGAGCGTGGCGTTGGGGCCTTGGAGCAGCAGCGATAGCTTTGCTTCGCTATCGTCTCCATACTTGGGCCATGGAAGTTCAAGTCCCCAAGTTGGGCACCCACCCCCGCGACGACAGAGGATTTGGAATATGATTCTTTTGTGCGAGTGGGAAGATAATACGGAGATGCAGGACATCTGTGTTGTGCCTGGGGGCCGCTACGTTCTTGGCAGCACCGAGACGCTGGTGTGCATCTGGGATCTGGGGCAGAATACTGGGTCGCCTCTTGGGGCCAGTGCCAACAAGGATGGTAGTATGGGCCGTTATGACCCGGTATACTCACCAGTTCCAGCACACCTTCTGCACGCTCCGACTGGGTCGATGATCTGGTCGATGTCGGAGCCCACACCCGTTGGAAGTTCGAGCTTTCGCTTTGTGACAGGGCAAAACTCCAGGTTGGTCGGATGGCTGGCCCGGGTCGTCTGCTTAGTGCTGATTCGTCTTGCTAAGCTTCTGCGTTTATGAAGTCGGGCCTCTCCCATCCGACTGTTACATCCGCAGAATTGCCACTCTGTTTTTGGCGCCGACACTTTCCCTGGATGACCTCTGGATACAAGGAGATAGGCTGTTTATACAGTATAGAGAAGGGCTGCTCGTATGGGATTTTATCCTTTCAACGTACGTCGCCGTGCCGACCAGGGGCGACGTATCCATGGTGCGTGCCTCCGTTCTAGGATAGCGCTGAGGTACAAGCTAATGCGATCACTCAACTGGTAGATAACAACAAGGGGAGATTTCTTCGTTGCATGGGAGGGCCTAAATACGGGGGTATGGTCGATTCCTCCCCTTAGGCCTTTACCTCCGGACAAGGATCCTATGGACCTACCCGAGCTCACGTCGCCGGTCGAGTTCATAAACGGGATCGACTTTAATCTTATACTAAACGAAGGTCTGGACCACCGCCCAGCATGCCGTATCCGGATCCCATCCCCCTGGTACAGCTTCCCATCGAACGCTGTCGAATTCATATTCCTTTGCGAGGAGGATGCGGAGCAACGGGTTAGTATTGAGCGGTATATTATGAACATCACATCTGGTGAAGGGATAGGTAGTCCATCCACACTGATCTCGAGCTCGCACCCAATACCTGTACTGCTCGCTCCGGAGTATGAAGGGTACCGGACGCTGTGTGGCAGTCTGGCTGCTACCGTGACCACGGGGCTTCCCCCGCACGGTGAGGTTCGGGCGATTCATTCTGTGGGAGATGGGTTTCGATCTCGGCCGAAGGGAGCTGGTATTGTGGATAAAGTAAGGTACGGCTCTCAGGGCATTGGTGTCGTGGGCGCTGAAATTATCTCGTACTGTCCGGGAAGCGGGAGGGTGGCCTGTGTCCCTATAAATGCTGATGTAGCTGAGACTCAGCCGAGAATCATCTGTATAGGGTACTAACTAGCTGTGGTTTAAGAACGCGTGAAGAGAGGTGCATCGCTGGATCTGAAGCTTTAAACCTTCAAGTTAGGGTTTACGGCCCACGGGCGCTTATCCAGGCTTGTCAGCCGTGTGTGATGGCATCAGTAGTGCCCTCTTGCCTGATGAGCGGCGCGTGTCCTCTCTTTCGTTCCACCATCATGGACGGAAACGTACTTCGAGGCATCCTTGCTCTTCCACTGGAGCTCTACCTCTATTTCTTCCAGGAACTTCATCCGCCAGATCTGCTTAGCTTGGGCCAGGTGGGCACATACATATTGACCAGAAAATATCGACTGTAACTCCCACCATAGACATGCAAACTTATTCGAAACACCGTCAGTCAAAGGCACGTATGGGAAGCTGCTCTACGCGCTACCTGCCGTCTCAACCAAGTATTCGAACCATCCTACGAGCCGATAGGGGAACTGAGCCTTGGGGAGCTTCAACGTGCGGCACTGGAGCCTTGGAGACGCAGCGCCAGCTTTGCGACCTGGGCTAACCGGGACGAAGGGCCAGCTGCTAGCTCCATGCAGAGAGTTGTGAGATCGGTCGGGGGCTGGGCGGACGACGATGAGAGAGAGGAGGACGAGGACGTCGGGGCGTCCGACAGCGACTCGGGCTCGTCGAGTGAGTCGGGGGCGCAGACGGCGTCGGATGCGAACGGCGATCTGGCGCTAACGAAGGACACCTCACGAACAGAGATCAAGCTCGTAGGCGAAAGATGTTGGGATGAGATGCGATTTGAGGAAGTATATGTCGTTCCTGGAGGGCGCTACGTCCTCGGTAGGACCGAAAAGTATGTCTGTCTCTGGGACATGGGGCAAACCGGTCAAGCGTCGCGGAATAGTAAGCTCACCAAGCTACGATACGCTTCCATCATGTGGAACGACACTGGCTCCGTCACATGGCTAATGTCAACACCGAGGACAGTCAATGGCTCTGGTTTTCGCTTTGCCACGTGTGTAGACGACCTGTGGTAAGTCTACCTCGCTATGCAGATTCGTTTGTCGTGCTAAGTAACTCTTCCTTACTTTGTGTCCAATTCAAGCTTTCGTGTGTTTGAGGTTGGCCCCATGCCGGATAGTTGCGCAATACGCGAGATAGCGAAGTTTGAAGGTGGCTCTCCAGGGCTCAACCCAGAGGATTTATGGGTGCAGGAAGACAGGATGATGTGCCGCTTTGATGAGGGGCTACTTGTCTGGGACTTTGTGAAATCGGAATACAGTGCCATCCCTATTCGTGGTGAAGTGGAGAAGGTCCGTGACCCCCCTACTTGAACTACCTTCCAACCAACCATCTTAATTCCGAATCTAGATAACTACAAACGGAGACCTGGTCGTTGCCTGGGAGGGCCCAAACACCGGTGTATGGACCATACCACGACTCAAGCCTCTGGAAGACGCCTCCTCAACACTGAACGAACTCTTACCGAGCAATTTCACGAACGGGGTCGACCTGGATACGATTAAAGACGACGACGACGGTGCACCGCGCCGGCAGATCCACCTCCCATCCGCCTGGTACTGCTACCCTCTACACGCGCTCGAGTATGCCACTCTTCATCAGGTTGGGGGGAAGGACATAGTCGAACGTTATCTCCTTAACATAGCTGGCGGGGCAGGAGCCCGCAGAGTCAAGACCCTGGTTTCATCTTCGCAGCCCATGGATCCTCTTGACTCTCCACAACGCAAGAAACCCTATCGGACGATTTGCGGCGGCCTCGCTATCATGGTAGATCGATTATTATCTCCGAAAAGAGGCTGGAGGACGGGCTTCATTCAATCAGTGGGTGATGGGGCTCCGCAGCGGGACGCGGAAAAGATAGAATATGTTTTCAAGGAGCTCAACGTGGTGTTTCAAGACTTCTCTTACTGCCCGGTAACCGGACGAGCTGCTTACATTCCTCTCAACCCTCCTTCTAGAGACGTACATAAGATATCCATCATGAGACTTGATTACTGAATCTTAATTCTGTAGTTACTTCGGTATTTCACGTTGAATAGTCTGGGATGCGCTTTAATTACAACATACCAGCAGGGTGGGATGTCGAGGCGAAGCATGTCTCGCCAGGTGATCATACCCGGAGCCATCACGAGCGGCTAGTTTTCAAGGAGGGAGACGACTGAAAGCGTACGGGCGGGACTTCTATGCCCATCTCCAACAACAAAGTAAGATGGAACATAAATAAGCAAATCTACAAGTACACGCAACAGGTTCAAAATCGACAGCACATAACCCTCCTCACATCCTCTCCAAAGGCCTGATCATAAGCAACCTCAAGGCACTCCCCAGCACATCCCTCGCACAACCATACAAGAACAGCCTCGCCTGCGCCTTCTCCCTCTCGTCCTCCCCAAGACTCTTCGCCACCACTGTGTCCCATGCACTGCTGATCGCATGTGCCAGCCTGAACGCAAACGTCACCACGCCGCTCGGCTCGTGCGCCTTCAGCGCCGTCTTCTAGTAAGGATGACCTAGAAAGAATCAGTAAGATAATTGTTGAACGCAGCTAACTAATCAAGTGCTGTGGATTGATGTATTCCGTCAGTTAATGCATTACAAAAGAAGGACGAGCAGACTGACGGATGAGCAGTGGTAGAGAGCACCTTTTCTTCACCAAGGGGGAGGCCGGATGAACACGTGAAGAGGAAGGAGCAGAGAGAAAGGAAACCGGCAGCACAGTTGGCAGATTAGGTTTCGCTCATTTCGCGGAAATAGGGGTACTCAGGCTCGAGGGCCTGCGCGGTTGGGTGATACTCTCCAATCCAGAATGGTACCTAAGAATAATAAGAGTAAAGGTGCCGGTCCAGTTAGTGAAATATAGGGGCCAAGGGAAGTGTATGCCGAGGCTCGGAATGGTTGCAGTTCTTAACGCCCAAAGACATATGTATCAGTGTTCTACCCTCCCATCCTGGGCAGGAAGTATACCATATACATGCAAGCCTTGGCTCAGCTATATCTCCAGGCCCATCGACATATCAAAGGACACATGCTGCCCTCGCACTCGCCGGACAATAGCAACTAACATGTAGGTACCGTGGGTTGAGCTGATTCAGTCAATGTCTAGCAATCTAAGTACAAGACACGTATCTGACTGTCAGGGGAAGGGCTTGAGGAACGTTCTGTGGGGTAGGGTATGTATGCAACCCGTCCCGTCGCCGGGCAGTACGAGAAGTCAATGGCATTCGGGAGACCTATATCCCTGGAGAGATAATATACCTCATTGATGTCCTGCTGCCGAACATCGTCTCCCAACGAATGCGTAACGTGGATGTTCCGACCTTCGCCAGGGTTTACTACGGTGGCTAGACTTCCGCAGATGTACCGGTACGGTTTCTCGCAGCGCGGAGCGAGATCCTTATCTGTCGGCCGCGAGGAAGAAAGGAGGGTCTGCGCACCATGAGTTCCGTCACTGGTCGGGATATCAAGCAGATGGCGCTTGACTACAACTTGTGCGTCTTCTTCGGCGCAATGAAGCACGGTATACTCGAGTGCATTTTTTTTTTTTTTTTTTTGGTGGGGTCTCAGTCTTTGTAGCTCCTACCTAGTGTGCTCGCAGACGTCGTGGACCATGGTCGGAGTAAACCGAATAGTGAATTCTAAATACCAAGGAGGAAATGCGTTACGCACGCGCGCCGAAGCGCGCAGTGTGGGACTCTGCTACCCAGAACGCCCGGCCGGGACGGAACACGTGGTCAGAAAGCGCCGGGGCGCTTCCATCTCACCTATTCCTCCCCAATGGACGTCTCTGGCTGGCTGTGCCTCCAGTACCCACTAAAACCCCCTCATCTGCTGAGTCTAGTCGCAGGGATTTGAAATCTTTGGCATCCGTAAGTCCCTTCCAGGTTCGCTTGACCTCTGCCGGCCTAAGCGCCTTTTTTCCGAAGGCGACTCTGTTCGTAAGCACCCAGTCGATGCGGAGTTGTTTGCCTATGATCGATCTCCAGCGCGCTGTTATTTCTTCTTTCGTATGTACTCTCAGTGGATTCTGTTCTCGACCTATCCGCCATTCACACCTGTTGACCCAGGCCAGGTACGCGGATTCCGACAGTATTATCCTGAGAAGGCGAGTCCTTCCGTCCAAGACCTTCCCGGCCTCGTTTTTGACTTCCATTTTCCCGACTCCGAGGATCATCTCTGTCGAGATCTCAGGCCATGGGATACCCGTTTGCTCCCACATCCTTTTGGCTAGGGGCCATATTGTGGCGAAGACGCCGGCTGATGTCGGACGAGCGACGAGCAGAGAGCAGAGAGCAGAGGAGCAGAGGTCGGACAAGCAACGAGCAACGATGCAGATACAAGAGCTGTATAGTCAAAGGTAAATAGAATACAGGGAATAGGAGCGAAGCGACTATGTACCTGTATAGTCAAAGAGATCAAGTGGGGAATAATGAACGAGTAGCTACGAGTATATATGTGTCCAGATGATCTCGAACGAAAATAGAACAATAGAATGATCCAAAGAACAATAGAGTCCATATGAGTCGATATGACTAAAAGGCAGCGCGCGGGCAGTGCGCCTGAGAACAAAGGTGCGAACAAGGTGTGAACGTGCTGTGCACGAGAATAAGAAGCATGAACGTGCTGTGCATGAAGTGAGGGGAAGGCTCAGAAGAGCGAAGGCAGTGTGAAGGTGTGCAAGGGTGTGCAAAGGTGTGCAAGAGTGTGCAGGAATGCGCACGAATGAATAGTAAAGGAAGAAATGAAAGGAAAAGAAGAGAAAATAGGTAGGCTGACCGGTGTTCACGACACATATCGTCTCTTGTCCTGACATTCTACATTCAGTGAGAATGTGGGCCAGGTCTTCCACAGGTGCATTGCACGGCTGACAGATCAGTCTGTCTGGGTTTATGTGCTTCCAGAAGAGCCCTATCTTGTGGCCCTCGTGTATACTCTTCCATGCGAATACACTGAATTTTTGGGTTATTGACGCCTTTTTTCTTAGGCGCAATGATTCCCATATTGTTTCGGGTGGGAAGTCTTTGCCCGTTGCGGCTTCGATGACAGCTCTGGTGCATGTCATCATCCTCTCGGTTCTTGCTCTGTCCTCTACACCTTTCCGCCTCATCATGAGGTGGTATGCTTGTGCCTGGGTGAGGGTATTCGCTTTAGCGCCTAGTGCCTCTACGATCCGTCCCATGCTCAGGTCGATGGAGTCAGGTTTGGGTTTCTCAGCGCCCATGTTCGCCAGTGCGTCGGCTCCATCGTTTCCAACGTCTCTGCTATGTCCTTTAACCTTGCGTAGTTTTATGGGCACCTTAGATGCAATGGCTTCACCGAGGAGTGCTCAGATTACTTCAGGGTTCTTGACGCCTATGAGGCCCTTGGAGGTCCATTTTTCGGCATGTTTCGTGAGGGCCTCGATCGCGTATTGTGAGTCGCTCGAGATGTTTATCGACTTTGCTGACTCGTTCTGTTGGATTGTTTCTAGGATCGCAACAAGTTCTCCGGTGTTATTCGTGGGTGGGTGTGGTGGTCCGATTCTCGTTGATGTGTTTCTCGTGTCGCCATGCCCGTACCATATCCCACTCCTGCATCTCGTGTCAGCTGTTCCGTTGCCGTGGCTCGATCCATCAGTGTATGGCATATGCTTCGACGTGCTCCTCTATGCTGGGCACTTGAGGTGCTGGGCCAAACCGGTCGGTGTGCAATATTCCTTTCGGTGCCTCGTCTGGGTCCGTGAACATGCGAATGAGGTCAAGAGGGTGTGACGGGTCTGGGATCGGGTTCAGGATGGGTGTGAATTCTCCATCCTCTCGTGGCTCGCCTTGTGAGGCTGCTCTCGCTTCTTCGTTCCCGGGGATTCTTGGATCCCATTCTGGGATTAGGTTCCCCAGTTTCTTGAGGCCGTTTCTACGGCATTTCGTTGGGTTTTCGCAGCCCTTTAAGCGGTCCGACTTGCAGTTAGGGCACTTACAGTTCTTCCTCTGTGAGCATCCAGGGGTGTTTAGGTTGTCGGTATGGTCGACCATCTCACCTACCCGGATTATTGCGTGGTTCTCGCGCTGGCAAATGCCCCAGCAGTCTCCATAGATGGAGACGAGCTTATCTTTGTTTCCAATATGGTACCACAATGGCATCTGTCGTTTTGTTTCAGTCGAGGGATTTATGGTGATAAGTTTCGTGTTGTATTTGTATGCAACCCTCATCATCTGTCTCAGGTTTTCAGGGAGGTCTTTTGCCGATAGGTTGACCCTCCATGTCTGGAGGAAGGGGCTTACCAGAGCGGCTTCCCCCACATTTGTATATTTCTTGACTGCTGCTTTGGCTAGCTGGCGTGCCGCTAGCTTGCACCATGTGGGTTGTTTGTTCGGGGGAAGGGTGAGGGTCTGGATTCGTTTTGCGTCAATGGCCTCGTTCCGGGTCTCTATGTTCAGAAGCCCCAGACCGCCTTCATTTTTCGGTCTTTGTAGTGTGGGCATTCCGATGGTGTTTGCTTTTTTCTCCCCATCTTTGGCCCAAATGTAGTCATCCGTGACTCCCTTGAGTTTGTCGACAGTGTCTTTCGGCATACCTTGTACCCGTGTGAGGTACTGGGTGAATCCGCCCACAAGGGTATTGTGACTCATTGCGAGCCCTCGGATCGTGGGCCTGTTCTTAGCCCAGTGGCCCAGGGTGGTCTTTATTTTGCCCATTATTGGCTGCCACACCTCGTCCTCGCTGATGCCGTGGCCAAAGTAGGCGCCCAAGATTCGGACCGGCTCTCCGTCCTGGGCTATGTGGATGTCTAGAGGTAGTCTGGTCGAACCTTTCTGTAGCCTCCTTTTCTTTCTGAGTCTATGTCGGTGTATTTCGTTACCGAGGGGAATTACGGTTGTCTTGTTTATATTGAACTTGGCGCCCGAGGCTTGGCACCACCTGTCTAGAATCTTGAGTAGGACCCCGAAGTCATCGTCTTCGCTCAGGAACACTGTGGTGTCATCGGCGAAGAGGTTGGAGAGGATCATCCTCTCCTCCACACCCTCGTATTGCAAGCCTTTTAGTTTTGACTGTCTTAGCTGCGATGCCAGGGACTCAATCGCTAGGTCGAACAAGAGGCACGATAATGGATCGCCCTGCCTCACGCCCCTCGTAATGCTGTACTTGCGTCCGATTACGCCGTTCATTATGATCGATGTTTCCGTATTTTCGTACAGGTGTTTTATCGTATTGATGAATGTGTCCGGGCACCCAAATTTCTTTAGAGTTGCCCATAGGAAGTCATGGTTTATTTTATCATATGCCTTCTCTTGATCTAGGCATACTATCGCCCCTTTTTTCTCGTTCCCTGGGGACATGACGAGCCGTATTAGTTCGGTTTGGTCGAATATCGACCTCCCTTTGATGAATCCCGCTTGGTCCGGGTGGATCAGTTTGGATGCCATGGTTGAGAGGCGGTCGGTGAGGATCTTTGTGAGTATTTTGTAGTCTGAATTCAGGACAGTGATGGGCCTGTAGTTGGCTATGTCTGCTCTATCGTTCTTCTTGTAGAGGGGGCATAGCCATCCCTCTGCAAAGTCCGTACCATCCGACACTCCGTGTCGGACCACGTCATTCAGGACTGTGGTGATAATGGCCACCATGTTAGCGGTGGCTTTGCCAGGTTTCCCTTCTGCGTTCGCTCGTGTTGAGTCGCGGTGACTTTTTGTATACATTTTCCATACTTGTAACTTCGATAGGGATGCCGTCTAGGCCAGAGGCTTTTCCGTTCGCTATATTAGCTATCGCCTTTTCTACATCTCTGCCTCTGACGCGACAGCCCAGTCTTGTGCGGTCTCGTGCTCCGAGTCTCGGTTTCAGGCTGTTTAGGGCCCGTCGCCTCGCCGACGCTGTAACCTCGCTGTCGGGATCGTGTTCGTACTTGGATTGTAGATCCTCGTGATGTCTCGTGGCGATGTCTATCATCTCGTTGGTATGTGTAGCGTATTGGGCTGGTCCCTCCCCCGGCTTCCTTAATCTGGGTATTGTGTCGTGGGGTTTCTTCTCATTGTGTATGATGTAGTTCCGAGGCATTTTGGCTCGGGTACACTTGTACCCTTGCATTTTGCGCACCAACTCGAAAAGCGCTTGATTAGCTTTTCTGATCGCATCACACGCACGTGAATTTATTTCTGTCTATGTCGGATTTTCTAAGAGGCCCTGAGTTCGAATCCCGTTCTAAATCTTCATTTCTTTAGCTGCGGGATCACTGCATGATGAGCCAACCGCATGCTGCGATGGTCGCTACGTGCTCCTTTCCTCTTGCCATCTCAGTGAGGCTTCCCGCTCGTGGAAAATTGCATTCACAGCAAATACAGTGCGCCATCATGAATACTCTTTGGTATTAACACCCGTTTCCGTTTCTACTGCGTCCCCCATCCAAGTTCTTACTTTCACATCCTCTAGTCCCCTACCCCTATCCAGTTTCGGTACCACTGGCGCCCTCCCTTCTCTACCAGACGTGATCTGTCGCCAGCGCACGCTTGTACGTGTCCTATTCCCTCTGCACGCTGTCCTCATTCTAATTCTTTGCGCAGGCTTTCAAACCCGAAACCTTAAAACGCGGATCGCTGCACCTTCACTCCCCGCTGTTTCTCGGGTTGAACACTCCAGTGCCAACCACTCGCTGTCGTTCCTAATTTGTGTCTAGCTTACGTTGCACTTCCGTCCAAAACATAACTTCATTTACTATTCATACCAAACACTCTGTCTACCGGTAGCCCTCAGCCAATCATCATGCGACCCATGTCTGCCTCCGCTTCGTCCACGCCATTCTCGAAATCCCCGTTCGTGGCAATGTCCTTTATCTCCCCCTCTTCGCGATCCACTTTTACGCTGACCTCCTTCGCCTCCCCACCGTCTTCTGTCGCGCCACGGCTCCTCTTGTAGGAAGCGGGCGGCATCGCGACTCCCTTCGACACGGGCGAGCTCACCTGCAAGTGCTTGCGTTTGGGGGTCGTGGATGGGTTGGCAAAGTTTGGAGACGCCTTGGCAGGTGGCTTCATCTCTGATTCCTGTTGTTCGTGGTCAGTAGTTGCTTGTTTATGCGGTCCAAACTCATACCTTTCGGAAGCGGAACATTATCAAGGTCAATGACCGAAGGTTCAGGAAGGACCTGAAACCTCCCTCTTTCGTCGGTACTGCGACGCACAAGAAGGAGATCTCGACGACGTCCCCAACCTTGAAGACTCCAGGGTCTACTTGCTCTAGCCTGTGCTCTCCTTGAGTTGTAGTTCGTCTGTTAGGGGTGCGGATGTACTCGCCTTAACTCTCCTTCTTCGGTTTCAACCTCTTCGCAGTATTGGACGACGTTGTCGGATCCGTGGATGAAATCCTCGCCCTTGAGGTGTTCTAGTATACCATTTGGGTCGACGCCTTCCTCGAAGTTCTGGGGCTTGTCGTAGGGAACGAGATTGCGATCGGTGAAGTAACGCGCGTGGGCTTCGATGGCTGGCGAACCCTCGTATGGAAGGCAGGTGGGGGTTGGGACCGTGAAGTTGCCCGTCGCGGCTTGAAACATGGCATGCACCTTCTCCAGCTGCCCAGTCGCTTCCACAAGCTCTGGCGCTGCGAAAGCTGTCACTTTAACATGCTGGCGCAGGCTTCGGATTCGGTGGGGCGAGTTCATCGCGCTGCGAAAGGCGTGCGTGTAAACCACGGTCCACTCTACAAGAGGCGATGTGAACACTTACATGCAGTTGAGAACTGGGGGGAGAAGCTTTCCGCACAGGATACCTTGCGTCTTTACGACTAGTTCGCTCTCCTCTCCGTCTTCATTTGTCATGAGCCGATGGGAAGGGGGGTAGTCCAGACTCTTCGTCCATACGTCGGCGAACTGTGTATTTTGTTATATGACAGTGTTGACCCGCAGAAAAGCTGCACTTACGCTAATGTTCCGAATGTCAGCGATGACTGGGTTCGTTTCGATGCGTCTATCATGGTAAACTGCCTGAAGGTAGTCCCCTGTGGACAATTAGCGCCCGAGAGTGATGTGTGATTCCTTCATGGGTACTTACTTGCTTTCTCGGTGTCGTAGGAGCTGTTCATTATAATGCAGCAATGATTTTCGATTGCGCTTGAAAGAGCTGGGGCCCTTGGTTGTGCGTCGCCTCTTAGACTGCCTGGTTATGTCGGTACTTTGACATCTCTCCATGTTTCCAAGATCTGAGCCTATCTCTGGCGTTAACCGAACGTGCGATCTAATCTCTCCCCTGTCCTCTTGCGCGCTTGTTCAGGTCTGGGTCCACATGCTTGCCCTTGATGAATCTGGCTGTAGTGAGGGGGAAGGTGGGAGAAGGCGATGTTCAACTCTCTACCTGATGGATTGCCTGACGATCAGGGTCGGTCCAGATCCGGCCGTTATCCGGCCGCGACGGCCATCAATGACATGATCAGTTCGTTGATAGGAGTCCCTCTTTCATCGTCCTACCTTGTCTGATAATGGCTTTTACCGTTTCTTTTCGACTGCAGGCGTGCTCTGATTCCTTCGTGGAGTCGGACTTGTGGACGCTCGGCTGGGATATTTCTTTGGCTATATGTTCTTCCTGGTGCCAAGTTACAGCCCCTGTGTGGTAGGAGAGTTGTGGGGATGTCGTTGGAGCGGGCGTCTGGATTATCGAAATATAAAGCTGACCCTTCGCGGTGAGCGTCGATTTTCATCCAACTTTCATCCTATTTTGAAGCATGTCCCCCAAACTTACCTATGCCGAAGCGGCTTCTGGTCGCAGGTCTCCTTCTCCATCCCCTCCTTCGCCTGTTGTGTCGGTCGCAGAAGTGCCTTCCCCTCAAGGTACTGAAGATGTTGATGTTCCCCCTCCTCCCACTCCCAGCGTTAAGAAGCCCAAGACGTGAGTTTGTTCTGGTTTTCTGGCCTGTTCCCAGTCTGAATTTCCTTCAGTGTCAAAAAGTTCAAGGCTGGTGGGGTGACGGTCGAAGTGCCGGTTCCCGACGACGACTCAAGGCAAGTGGGCTTTGAGCTGGGGTGTTTTCTGTTTTGTTGACTAGTGCGGTATCTTAGGGATGCGGAGTCGGAAGAGGACGATCAGTCCCCTCCATCTTCCCCTGACGCTGGAGCGTATGTCCTTCGGCGTTGACTCACCTTTTCCTGGTCTGATATTCTTATAGGTGCCCCGTCTTGGAGCATGGAGACTCTCTTTACCATGGCAGGTCCACCAAGAACAGAGTGCAAACCGCCTCTGCCACTCCCGTTTCGACTCGTGCATCGAACCAGGGTAGACGTTCCGCGGATGGTCGTGGAATGCCCGACAACGACGGAGCAGATGCCAACGCTCCTTCGGAATCGCGCGGGTCGTCGAATGATAAACCCAAATCCTCTCCGTCGTCTGTCCTCTTCATTCTCGGTGCGATGCAGCCTCTAACTTTTTATTATGGTTTCTAGTCCAACCAAGAGGGCGGGGGGATCCTCGTCCAGAAATCGCCCACGGTCGACCGGTAATTCAAGATCAAGTGTTTCGTCGCCGCTGTACGTCCGTCTCCTCGTGGTATGGCAGCACGTCTGACTTCCCGTATTGCTACAGCAAACGTGGTAATCGTGATACGAGTCCTATCAATGTAGACGATGAAGATGAAGGTGACAATAATCGTCCGTCCAAGTCCACAAGAGTCAAGTCTTCCGGTAGTCCCAAGTACGTTGAATTCTTGTCATTGCATGTGTCCTGATGCTGACAAGTGTTATAGGAAACGGGCCCGCATCGCATCTCCTGTCGACGATGACTTTGAGGACGATGGCGGCCACAGTGTCCCCCCTACACCCGAAACTCCTGCTTCAGAGCAGCGCCGGTACGCCTTCTACCTCCTCTTGTCACACAACTTGTCCCGACCCACGTTTTAGTGATTGTCGCTCTAAAGGAGACGGGAACCCGCAGGCCGCAGATGAGCTTCCCCGAGCGAAGGGTCGTCATGGTAGACCCAAGGTTGGTGCTCGTATGACCACTGGACCTCGTCCTTCAAGAATTGGCCGTGCTGGAGCCCAATGGGGCGCAGGCGATGAGGTGGAAGAAGCGGACGAGTCAGAAGACGATGTTGATATGGACTCCTACGACGTTAACGACGGCTTCATGTGCGTAGTCGTCCTTTCTTTCTTCTGTATATGGTGTTGAATATCTCGTGTACTCAGCGACGACTCTGCTGTCCATTCCGCTGACGGGTCGGAGGGAGATGAGGTCCAAGAGGAGGGCGAGAGCGATGAAGAGAGCGATGGGCAGCCCCTTCAGGAGACACCGACTCGCATGAAGTACGGTCCTCCACGGTGAGTCTGACTCTCCTTTCGTGCATTTTCCGGCTTTTGACGACTCAATCCTAGTGGAGCCAAGCGTACCGACGCTGCTCAAACCGGTGTGCCTAGGGTGAAGGAGGGTGCAGGAAAGAAAGCTTCGAAGCCTGGCAATGAACGTCAACTTTCGGAGGTTGCAGGTATGTGCCCTTGATGCGATGGTTCTATCGTCGGCGATCTGATAGGTTTATTAGCTGGTAAACAGAGGATGGTCGCCCCTCGTGACGAGACGTTCACCACTCCTCCTTCTACTCCGAAACGGAAGCGACGTACATTTGCTGAGGCAGCGCCGGATGTCGCCGCATCTGCAGACCCGACGGATCTCAAGTCTCCGAACACGGTTTACCTTGCAGACTATGAGTTCTCTAAGCCAACTCCTTTTACTGGGAAGTGTGAGGTGACCTTGAAGCAGTTGTGGGATAAGATTCTAGCGGGAGACTACGAGTCCTTGAGTCCTCTCAGGTAAGTCGTTGTCGCTCGTCGTACTGCACCCATCCTGATGAGATATGGTATAGGCTAGGTGTTGTGAATGCATGGAACAACTTTGGAGGACCCGGCATGTGGTGCTTCTCTAATTGGGCGAAGGTTATTCCCGATATTGACTTCGAGTGCGTTTGTTTCGTTACTCTGACACGTGCTTCCTCTTATATTTCCTCTCGTTTGATTAGTCTTTGCATTGCGGCGGTTCGGTTCGTGTCCCATCGCCAATACATCAACATATCGCGCGTTGATCCTGCCGCCATCCTCATTCGCAACGTCCCCGGCGGAGGGGCAACCAAGAAACACTTGCACCTTGCGAACCGTGCCCCTGCCATCTGCATCTCCTCCGTGTTCTGCACGGAGTCGTACGTTTTGCAGCCTCCGGAAAGGGGCATTCAACACAAGTTCTTGAACGGTATCTTTCATTCGCAGGAGTGGGAGAGGTTCGCTGGTTTTCTGGCGACTGTGTCTGGCATTACGCCGCTCGAGGCTCAGTTGTCGCGAGACTCTATTCAGTTTTCGACTCGTGCTCCCTTTGAGAAACCGAGTACGTGTGTGTTGATGTTCACAAATCGTGTTCAGCTATCTGACCCCTCTTTAGATGGCTTTGGACAGTCCTCTACCCCAAGGAGCATGAAAGTCGACAAATCTTTGTTCACAAACATCAAGAGTCCGGCTATTCGTACGGGGTCGTCTTCGGTTAAGGCTGCCATCCATGGTAAGTACATATTAGACGCCGATGATACGAGTAAGTCGATCATTTCTTTCTTATTCCTGCTGCTTAACTAATGTGCATTCAGTTCCAGTCTACGATATGCGTGATTACGATGGAGAGTTCGTGTCGGCCCTTGATCATCTTGACGCCCTTCCCCTTTGGACCGACGAGATTCCGTATTCCTCCTTTGTCACTGTAGCGTATACCGTGACCATCTTCACGGGCAAGAAGGGGTGGTCTCTTGCATTGAACATCCACTGGGCCATGTTGATTGGTGCTCCCCATATTGAGTAGAATGTTGTGTGTCTAGTTTCTATGTAGTGAATTCTTATGCTCTGGTTCCGTTGTTACAACTACGTCGACTCTCATATATCAGGATTGAGACCTCTCGATGCCAACCATCTCGTGTGGCCCCGAGAAGGGGGAATATGAGTTAGCGGGGTTTCAATATGCATGTGTCAGCATGTGAAGGCATTGCCGTCGCAGGATCGTCCTCTTACATGTTCACTACCCCTCCAAGTGCTTAACGCTGCAATGTCTTCGCTCTGCTTTCCTCCTACTGCTCTAAATAATACTCTTCCTATGCTTTGCGTAGCTGATACCGATCCTGATACCGATAGTGACCGCGACACCGGTGCTGATCGAATGCCTACTGTGATAAACTGCTAAGTTTATAAGTCGTTGAAGCCACTGCAAGTGGGAGATAGTTCGATATATTAGTTAAGTTAGATAAAGAGAAATACAGCATGACGCACCTGCAAGTGGGAGATAGTTCGATAAGGGAACTACCCACTTGCAGTGTAGACTATATACTGTGTGGAACAATAGACGATCCATATCGGGAGAACAATAAAGTACGTACGAATATGGAACAATAGAAGTGAGAACAATGCTGTGTGATATATGTGAAACGATGGAATGAATGAACAATGTGATCGTGGATATATATAGAACAAAGAAGCATTAGAACAATAGAAAAGTTTGAAAGAGGCAGCGCCTATGTGAAGGTGAAGAGAACAATGGGCGAGCCATGGAGACATGTGCATTGTACTTCAACACACCCCCTCAATGCAATGTCACAGAAGATTACTCAAGACCAAGAGCGAGACGGTGACGCTGTACAGCGGGTTTGGGGAGTGGTTTGGTGAAGATGTCGGCGATCATGTCGTTGGTAGGAAGGAAGTGAACCTCAATTTCGCCGCGCTTAATAACCTCTCGTATCCAATGCATCTTGATGTCGATGTGCTTCATTCTGCTGTGGTGTTCGGGGTTTCGAAGCACCTTGAGAGCAGATTGGTTATCGACCATCAGTCGTGAAGGACCTGTGACTGTAGTCCCAAGTTCCCGAAGGAATGACCGCATCCAAATGACTTCACGTCCTGCCGAGGAGGCAGCAACGTATTCGGCCTCTGTCGAAGAGTCCGCGACGGTTGCCTGCTTCTTGGCAGACCAGCTAACAGCGCCTGTGCCCATCTTGATAAGGAATCCAGAGGTGGATCGACGAGTGTCAAGGCATCCAGCATGATCCGCATCGGTATATGCCTGGAAGAGTTCTGAGGACAGAGACTCGCCTTCATTGCGATAAGTGAGTCGTAAGTCCATCGTTCCCTTCAGATAGCGGAACAGATGCTTGACGGCCTTCCAATGGATTGGACCAGGGTTCGAGTTGAACTGGGCGAGCTTGGCGACGGAGTAGGCGATGTCTGGGCGAGTTCCGATGGCAAGGTACATGAGAGCTCCGACTGCGTTTATGTATGGGACAGTCTTCATCTCACGTTGCTCCTGCTTGGAGAGATCGTACTTGGCAAGACTAGTGCCGCTGCCTGGATCCATAGGAGTTGCGACTGGTGTGCAGTTTTCCATGCGGAATCGTTTAAGGATATCGAGGATGTACTGGCGTTGGGAGAGGTGGAGCGTGCGGTTTTCGCGATCATAATCGACCTTGATACCGAGGAGGTAGGTGGTTGGGCCAAGGTCCTTGAGAGTGAAGACCTTGGCGAGTGATTCCTTGAGCCATTTGACCTTGTCCTGACTCTTGGAGATGATGGTGATATCATCGACGAATACTGGTAGAGTGATTCGGATACCATCGGCTTCCCATACGTAGAAGCTGGGATCTGTTTTGATCTGGGTGAATCCCAATCGTTCGAGTTCCGCTGCTAGCTTCTGATACCACAGTCGTCCGCTCTGTTTCAGGCCATAGATACCCTTCTTGAGGCGGCAGACCCATTTCGCTCCGTTGGGGCCTCTGATTTCAAAACCCTCAGGTTGAGTCATGTAGACCTCGTACTTGTCTTCGATCTCGCCGTTGAGGTATGCGTTGGAGACATCGATGGACTCGATGTATTCCCCGTTCATGGCTGCTTTAGCAAGAGCGGTACGAAGGGCAGTGAGACGAGCAGTAGGAGAGAAGATTTGGTCGTAGTCGACACCAGGTTGTTGGGAGTAGCCTTTAGCGACGAGGCGTGCCTTGTAGCGGTCGATGGTGCCATCGGACTTGCGCTTGATAAGGAATACCCATCGAGAGCCAATTGCCTTCCTATCGTCTGGTAGCTTGACGATTTCCCAAGTGCCGTTGGCGATGAGTGCGTCCATCTCCGTTTGACATGCAGCAGCCCAGAACTCATGGTCTGGTCGAGACATGGCTTCTTTCCAGCTGCGTGGGGAATCTTCTGGCCGTGTAGCAGCTCCGAAAGCATGTTCCATCTTGTCAGTGGCCATCATGAGAACCATTTCCACAGCTTCATCAGCGGGGATGTATTCTCCTATGTCATAGACGTCCATGAGGGCTTGCATGATAGGAGTGGCGAATAGAGCTCTTTCGAGGTCGACATTGTCGTTGTCCCCGTTGTCTTCGTCTTCGAAGTCCTGCGCTGTGAGAGGTGGCGGATTAAACGGATTTTCATCATCCTTGTCACCCCCTTGATCCGCTGGCGGTTCACCCCCTTGACGTCGTGCAACTGGTTTGGTCGTTCGCCTCGTACCCCCAGTTAGTTTGAAGTAATCAGGGACTGCTTTCTGGCGGACAGGGCGCGAGCCTTGTGCCACCATTGGCTGGGTAATGGGTTTCCGAGGGACAGGAGCAGGTGCAGGAGGAGGAGGAGCAGGAAACGTGGGAGCAGGGATAGGACGTTCAGGCGATGTAGGAGGAGTAGACTTTTGTGGCTCAGCTTTAGGTGTAGGCGAGGTAGGTGAAGTCGGGTGGAACTGTGGTCGAGACGCTGTTTGCTTGCCGAGAGCTTTCAGGTCCATGGTTTGGGAAGGTGTATGTGGTGGTGCCTGTTGGGCACCGCTGTTGTCCTCGTCATCATCTTCCTCATCATCCTCGTCATCCGCATCATCCTCATCATCCTCGTCGTCCTCGTCGTCCTCGTCAGATGAGTCCTCGTCTGATGGAGGTGCTCGTGGAGGTGCAGGAGGTGCAGGAGGTGCAGGAGGTACAGGAGGTGCGAGAGGTGCGAGAGGTGCAGGAGGTGCAGGAGGCGGTGCATCGTCGTCCTCATCCTCGAGGTCAGGCCAGATATCCCCAAGGCCAATGGGTGTGTGTGCCGGTGCCGGCGTAGTGGTCGAGAGACCAGGGAATGTGTTCTCATCGAAGATGATGTCGCGTGAGATGTGTGCCTTCTTCGTGATAGGATTGTAGCACCTCCATCCTTTGTAGCCTGTTTCAAAGCCAATGAAGATGCAAGGCTCCGTGTGAGATTGGAGGTTCTTGCGATCCTTCCGAGCGATGTTAACGAAAGCTCGGCAGCCGAAGACTCGATAGATGGACAAGTCAGGTTTCTGCTTGTGCCAGACCTCGTAGGATGTGGTTTTGGAGAGTGCTGATGAGGGTGTGGCATTCAAAACGTCGGTGAGATACAACACAGCCTGTGCCCAGAAGGATGCAGGGAGCTTTGCTTGGTTAAGCATGGCAATGACACCTTCAGCGAGAGTGCGGTTGAGGCGTTCAGCCACACCATTCTGCTGGGGTGTCGCCTTGACTGTGTGTTGGCGTGTGATGCCGCGATCTGTGCACCATTTTGCGAAGTCGTTCCCAATATATTCACCCCCTTTGTCGTCTCGAAGCTCCTTGACCTTTAACCCGTGTACTCGTTCGCACTCAGCGACAAACTCCTGGAACTTCTGGAACACCTCTGACTTGCGCTTTAGAGCGTATACTCGTTTGAAGCGGGAATAGTCGTCGATGAAGGTGACCCAGTACTCGAAACCAGATGGTGTTCGTGGTAGTGGTCCGTGGACGTCGGAGTGGATTCGATCGAGGAGTCCGTTGGCGCGATGCTGAGAGAGAGAAGGGAAGGGGTCTCGGTGCTGCTTCCCTGCGATGCAGTCATTGCAGAAGTCCTTCATTGTAGTACCGTCCTTGACGAGTATCCCTGTGCCTAGCTCCTGTCGAAGGAGTGTGTCCAGACGATCCTTGCCTATGTGGCCAAGTCGCTGATGGAGCAGCTCCTTGTCTACCTTCGTCGTGAAGAACACTGCTGACTGTGTGTTTATCAGCGTGGTTCCGTCGAGAGTGCCAGTGGTTCCGCGAATGGTAGCTGTTAGGATTAGCTGACCCTTCTTGAAGAACTCTAGTGTGGAGTCTTCGATTACGATCCGGACTCCGCAGTGACGAACGACATATAGAAGTGAGAAGAGGTTGGATTGCAAATCAGGGACATATAGTACATTCTCGAACACAACAGTCTGCCCAGTCCTCCCATTGATCCTCGGTGTAAAGTACACAGTACCCATCCCGATCGCCCATACAATCTCGTGATTAGCGAGCTTGATGGGGACCTTCACCCTGACCATGTTACGGATCCACTCGCGATGGGGCGTCATATGTGAGGAAGCTCCTGAGTCTGTGTTCCATGATGAGTCAGTGGGTGTATAGGGGATCTGACGGGTGAGAGGACTTGCGATGTGGGCGACCTGTGCCATGAGGGCCTTCTCCTGCGGCGTGGCAGGAGACTGGGCAGCGACTTCAGCGACCTGGGCCTTTCTGTTCTGGAAACGACACTCCTCGTTGGTGTGCGAGTTGCTGCGGTGGTACTTGCACTTGTAGGTCTTCTTGGGCTTGGATGCAGCCTGAAGAGCCGTGGAGGAGGTACCATCAGCGAGGGAGGTGTTTCGAGTGAGGCTGTCGGCCTTGCGAAGGTGGTCGAGAATGACAGAGGGATCAGCGTCGGCACTGGTGGCAGAGATGTGGTTGAGGGTATGGCGAAGGAGTTCATCTTCCTTTCCAAGACCGATGACGATCATGGCGAGGGAGATGTCGCGAGCGAGGTAGGCGGCGGTGTAGCCATCGATCAACTCTGCTTCCTTTTTGAGGACATCGACCTTGACAGTCCTATCTCCTTCCTTGTAGCTGAGGGGAGCGGTCTCCGCTTCCTGGAGGGTAACACCGACTGGGAGTAGAGAAGTGAGACGTGCACCAAGTGCAACAGCTCGGGAGCCGAAGTCTTGATAGGACTCGTTCTCAAAGCCAGAAGACCTCATGCGAAGGGAGATGAGCTCTTGGAGGATGGTGATGCGAGAGCTGGAGTCCTTGGGTTCGTACTGCTCAAGAAGTCGTTTCCAGGTGCCTGGAAGATCGAGGATGCTGATACCCATGAGGACGGTCTCAGTCTGGGAGGCATCGAGCGTTGAGCGGATGTAGCCAACAAGCTTGGAGCGGCGCCCTCGGAAGCTTGTGACGAGACGAGAGTCAGAGCCAGGTGAAGGCTCTGTCTCAGTGCCCATGAGGATGTCGTAGGCATCGTACTCGAGTGCCTTGTTGACACAGATGCGCTTCCATTCCTGGACAGTGTAGACGTTGAGGGAAACGAGTGAGGTGGAGGTTTCGGATGAGGACATGGTGGAGATCGATCGACGATGTGTGAGGGAGAGGGAAGAAGGGGAACTTCTGGGCGAAAATCACCGCAGAAGTGAGGGAATGCTAAGAGGGATTCCGGACGGAAGAATCCGTCAAGAAGTACCAAAATAGCGGAAGCGAGATCAAACACGCAGCTGGGCGTGTGATGTGGAGCTGGAGCAAGGCGTCGATGAACGACACGAAGCTGTGATGGAGCGAGGTGTGACCGAGTGAAGAGTGACGAGTGGGCAGTGATAGCGTATAGAACGCGGTGTCTGATAACGTGTGGTGTCGTGTATCAGAGGAGCCCGGGGCTCATAACTTGATAAACTGCTAAGTTTATAAGTCGTTGAAGCCACTGCAAGTGGGAGATAGTTCGATATATTAGTTAAGTTAGATAAAGAGAAATACAGCATGACGCACCTGCAAGTGGGAGATAGTTCGATAAGGGAACTACCCACTTGCAGTGTAGACTATATACTGTGTGGAACAATAGACGATCCATATCGGGAGAACAATAAAGTACGTACGAATATGGAACAATAGAAGTGAGAACAATGCTGTGTGATATATGTGAAACGATGGAATGAATGAACAATGTGATCGTGGATATATATAGAACAAAGAAGCATTAGAACAATAGAAAAGTTTGAAAGAGGCAGCGCCTATGTGAAGGTGAAGAGAACAATGGGCGAGCCATGGAGACATGTGCATTGTACTTCAACATACTGTTGGTGCCTTGTACGGAGGAGGTCCGGGTGTGCCAAAGACGTTTGAATGGAGTGAGTTAGCGGCATACTTTCCCTATGATTCACAACCTATAGCGGCATTCTCGTCCACAAGATTTGAACTCGTCAAATATGCACGGCTGGACACAGTGGAGGACGTCTTATCGCAGCATGAAGGCGCCTTTCCTGTCGACCTTCCCCTAGAAAGTCTCTGTAGCCGACTTCATGTCCATGAACTCAAAGACATTGCCTCTATCCATTCCATCAAGCTACCGAGCAACTCTACGAAGCGTGTTGCCCTCGACATTCTCCGTGGACATGAGTGTAGCGTCTGCGAGCCGTATAACTCGGTGTTTGTCCCATGTACCTCGACCAAGCAGCTCTTGGCACAGTCGCACTGCCAAGAATATATCGACAAGCTGTCTAGTGGGGTCGGGCAGTTCAGGTTGAGCGATCTGGAGTCGTATGGCGCCCTATCGGATGAAGCGACGGCAATTTTCAAGGGTGGGGCTCGATTCGTAACGCTTGAGATCTCCGATACCTCAGAGCCTTGTATGACGATGGTTGGTGACCGTTTGCTGTGCCGACCTGTACCTTGGATGGCCATCGCAGAGAAGTCAAAGAAGCATGTGGTCCACAATCTGGCGAAGCTCCATGGGATCTCTATCCTTACCCGTGATACCAAGCAGCACGGGCTCGATGTCTTGGGGAGACACGTATGTGTCGATTGCCGCACGTACACGGCTGTCTTTGTGGCGTCGGATACACCAGACGCTGTGTCTACTGGTACTACTCGTACTAGACTGAAGGTGCCCAAGAATCTCCCTCCGACCGAAGAGGCACCGTCTTTGGAGTACAATGACCCGTTTTCGCCGTCCGACTACTCTTTTCCACCTGCTCCCCTGTCACTGCAAGATAACATCGATATCGTCAGAGACTTTTGCTCATCCCTTTCACCCACCAAGTTCGACGAGGCTGGATGCGCTGTGTGTGCTCAGTTGACTGTTCTCACAGATCTCGTCCCATTCCCTGATGTGGAGTGTTCTTTAGCTCCGCTCGTCGAACCGGGCGTCGCGCGTTTGGAACGTAAAAGCCCGACTGATCCTGTGAAGTACAATACTGGACCTTTAATTGACAGCACATGTCCGGGTATCTGTCCACCTTGTTTGCGTTCGCTCCGTGACGGAAATCGTCCTGTCAAGTCCCTTGCTAATGGTCTTTGGATCGGGGACGTTCCCCCACAGCTACAGTGCCTTTCCTTCGCAGAGCATATGCTCATTGCGCGGGTGAGGCTCAATCGTTGTGTGGTGCGAATATCAGCAGGGCACAGTCACTCAAAGATGACAGGTAATGTGATATCCTTCGCGAACCCCACTGTCAAGGTATATCGCAAGCTTCCCCCCTCTAGCTCAGAACTCGACGAAGTTTTGGTCGTGATATTCACTGGTATGCAGGAGCCAGAAGATGAGGACTTCAAAAGGACACCGATGCTCGTCCGGAGAAATGTGGTCGCAGATGCCCTTGAGTGGCTTAAATTGAATCACTGTGATTATGCTGACTTGCAGATAGACGAGAAGGCTCTGGCCTCCTACCCTCTTTCCGGCATACCCGTCAAGTATGTGTACCAACCGTCACCCGATGGCGGGAATGTAATCGCAGCGGCGACTAGCGTGCATGATACTGTGGAGGAAGAAGGAACTACGGAGGGCGAGTGTACCTTCAAGGTTCACGGTGATACGACCGTGGACTATTTTCGCGGTTTTACGGTCGTATGTGTAAAGGTCGTAGCACCGACTCGAGCACTAAGCACTACACCGCTTACATTGGCCTCCAAGATCAGAGCCTGGGTTCAGACAAAAGGGAGCACTTCAGACGCCGCTTGAGTAGGGGACATTGGTGATCACTAGTAAGGCGGATTAGTACTGAAACCGCCTCAGGGTGACTGAGCGGTTTGACAAGTCGTGTACGAAAGGTCTTAGAGTCCTGGTGCGAGCGAAACACTTAGGGCGCCAGCAACAACAACCCCTCCTCGCCACCCAAGGGTACCACACCTGGCGAGTCGGATAGCGAGTCAGGCCGTCTGAATTCTCAAACAAAGGATCCCCGCTCAATCGAGCAAGGAAAGGCAAGGCAGCGCAGGGATACCAGGCAGCAGGAGCAACGGCACTCGCGGCACTCGGAGTTTTCCGACCGCGTCGGCAAAACCCGAAACTCGGCACGGGCGGCTTCAGACTTAGACGTTTCACGCGAGGCGGTCTCGTCAGCCCAAGGCTGTCCGACCACACCCGGAAAAAGGATAACAGGAATAACAGGGGTGAGTCCCTCGAAATGCAAGGGAGCTCCACAACGGAGAGTCCAAGCGCGAGAGGGATAAGCCCGCGTCACTATAAAAGGAAAACAGGGTCATCAATAACGGAGCGGCATCCTCGGCATGCTGCGCCGCGTCCAACTTAGCGCGAAACCAAGCAACAACCGACTCAAGCCTCGCGACCGCACGACTTAGCACCCTAGAAAATTGAAGGAAAATCGTAGGCGGCGTGACTGTGACCAAGGGGGTCACACTATAAAAGTAAAACCGCGTAGCACTTAGTTTCTCTAGCTTGTATACTTCAGATTTAATCTCTCTCTCTCAATCGTACTTTGTGTCTCTTTCATTACGCCGCGTCGGCTTTTGAGGATTCGTGAAACGGAAACTGGAACGCTTTGCTTACTGAGTCGAGACATACTACTTCCTCAGTCCGCTTAGTTAAATAGACTTGCCTACGCCTCTCACGAGCGTAGTCTCTTCTTGGAGTTGGTTTTGTGTGGTGTGTAACCGTCGAGAATTGTACCCTCCGGCCACGCCGCTCTCTTCCAACGAACTCAGCCTTTGTGTTTGTGTGGTTGGTTTGGTTGCAAACGATTGGCATCATTTGTGTCTTTTCTCCGCACTTCGCATCAAATTGGAGCCCACCGCGAGGGAGGTGAAGATTCGGTTTCACACCTCCTCTCCAACAAAGTAGAACAGGAAAAGGGGTTGCTTTGAGCAAAAGCAACAAAAACCAACACGCCTACTTCAAGCGGGTCGCAACCCGTAGCTACTAGGCAAACTAGGAACTCTCAGTCAGCTGGTGCAGTCGACGTTAGACAGTATCCTAGCACGAGAAAAGTAAAGGCAACAAAGAGTCGAAGAGCAGACACTCCAGACTCGACAGAACAGGAAACTTTCGAAGAGGCTCTTGAACAATTTGGGAGCCCGCTTACCGAATTATCTTCAGAATCGGAAATAGAATCGGAACTCTTATTACCAAAGAGAAAAATGGGTGATTCAGACAGTAGCAACTCGGGCAATGCCAGGAGTAGGAAGGATAAGATGCCTAGTCTCTTTTCCACTAACAGGCCTACTTATGATCCCGCTTCACCCGCAAGCGCGATCAAGTTCTTGAACGGCGTAGAAGTGGCAGCCAAGGCGGCTGGGATCTTAGATAAGGACCAGGAAGTGGTAGAGCAAGCGTTGGCCTACCTAGACTTAGACATTGCTAGAAAATGGGCACAGCTGACGGGAGGACAATCTCCCTTTAGTTGGGCAAACTGGAGAAAGGCCGTGGAAAGTACCCTACCCAAGACTGTGCGCTATAAAGGAGGATCTATAGAACGGCTTGAAAAGCTCTGCGCTGCGTTAATCGTCCGTCCTATTGGAAAAGACGAGCGGCCTGGCTATTACGACTTTATGTTGGGGTTCAAAGCAGAGGCGAAGCCGCTCATCGAAGAGGTGCCGCCGCTGGTTTCGAACCGTGACTTGGTCAAGCGGTTCTTGGAATGTCTGAAGCCCAGCTTCCGGGAAGTGTTAAGGGAAAGGTTGGAGACCAAAGGGGTTGCCAATGGTCGCACCTTGGAAGATCCTTGGGGAATCATAGAAGTCATGGAGCATGCCACTAAACTGGTTGACGCTGCGGCAGATGGACCGTTTGGACTTCTCGCCGAGGAAGAGTCACAAGCTACTTATAAAAGGTCGAGCCCTAGCGGCAAGATGACAGTAGCCCGTGAAGCCGAAGTCAAGCAGGAAGACTTCTCCTCTCATTTCCAGGATGTCTTCGCAGGCATGGATACTTTCAAAACGGAAATCCAGAAATTAAGCGCTAAGTTAAGCGCCCTAGAAACAGGAGCGGCTCGCCAGACCTACGTCCAAGCACAGAAGCCGCCGTATGCACCCTCAGGAGGGGCGAGCGGTGCGATGAAACCAGGCATGTATCCAAAGCCGCCCGGAGCTAACTTCTCGTGCTTCTACTGCGGGGTGGCAGGTCATGGCATTGGCGAGTGCGCAGAAATGGAAAAGGATAGAGCGGCTGGGAAGTTCACTCAACAGATTCCGAGGGGTCCTATCTACGTGAATAATACCCTTGTGCGCTCTCGTCACCTAGACGGGTCCACTATGAAGCAAAGAGTGGATCAGGCTTGGGCAGGAGGCGCCGCGGTCAATTATCAGGAAGAACACACCCCTTATTACGACACCTATGGACAGGAGTGGGACGACGAGTTGGTGACACACGAAGTCTTCCACCAGACTATCGCAGGCATGACCAACCAAATCTTGTCTGCGATGGGAAAGGAGACTCCGGCCCCAGCTGCGCCGCCTCCCCTGGAACCAACAGCTCGTGATGTTCTCTTAGCGGTCCAGGATCTGGGCAAGCGGGTTGGTGCCATTGAGCAATACGCGATTAACACGCGCGCCAACCAGGAACGGGATTTTTGAAGAGCTCGAGGAAGGGAAACCCGAATCCTCCTCGAGCGAGTGGAAGTAAGCCCCGGGCAGCTTCAGTAGAAACGGAAACGGAGAGCGAAGATGAAGAAGAAGAGGTAGTCAGAAAAATAGGAAAACCCAAAAACAACACGAATCAGAGGCTGGAACCGCACGGCTTGGAAATCATCTCGCCGCCTAGGCCGAAGATGTTCCCATATGTCGATGTTCCCCCTCTACGGACGCAGCCCGTCCCGGCGGAAAGGAGGGAGGAAGCGCCTGGTGCGCGACCTGATCCCAAACCGCCTAGACAGGTAGAAAAAGGGGCACAGCCCAAGCGGACTAGCAATATAGACAAAGCAAGGGTTGTGGAGGTGATCAGCGAGGTCTTTAAAATGACTTACCCTGTAACCATCCAGGACCTCTTGTCTTTGTCTCCAGCTGCCCGCACGGCGGCGCAAGAAATCATGAAGAAAAGGAGACCGGCTGGAGCAAAGTCAGAATCCGAACGAGACGCCGCGAGAAGACTTCAAGCGGCGTTATCAGAGGAACTGATGGAGATCAACTTGAACTTAGGTTTGACGGAGGAAGAGGCTGAAAAGGAATTGCTAGGCATATTCCTAGGGGAGACCGGCTCGGAAGACAGTACGGAGGCTACACCAATGGTGGAAACTTTTGTGCAGTTGGGACCTGAGGATTTACCTCTCGGGGAGGCGTATCAAGCAGACGGCGTGGAACGCATACCCGATGGGTCCCTCATTATCCCCGACCCGGTTGAAATCTTCCTGCAGACCGACGACCCCGCTCGGCAGAGGGGCAAGCCACTGATCACCGCTTCAGAATCACTACCCATTCGCGCTTTCTTTCCTCGCATCAACAACGCGAAACATGAAGAGGCCATCTTTGATGAAGGCTCTCAAGTGTGTTCGTGCAGCGAGGAGTCAGCATTGAAGTTGGGCATTGGCTGGGATCCGGACTTCGTGATTGGACTCCAGTCCTCTAACAAGACCACGGCCTCCTCTTTAGGATTGGCTAGGAACGTGCCCATAGACTGTGGAAACGGCGTGGTAGCATATGTACAGCTTCATGTTGTACGCAACGCTGCATACCGCTTCTTGCTGGGAAGGCCGTTCTTGGCAGTCATGAGGGCAGTATCGGCCTGCCACGCAGACGGTAGCCATACCATCACGCTGACTGACCCGAACAACGAGCGCAGAATCACTATCCCTTCCTACCCTAGAGGGAAGATTCCTGCGCAGTTCGAGGCTGAAGCGGGAGAGCATTTTCGGCTCTCGAGGATTTGATCGATGATCAAGGAGAGGTCGCACTGTTGGTGGAAATGGACGAGAGCGGCTTCGCGCGCTTCTCAGGCCTCGCAGTGCCGGGTCAGAAAGAGGGCTTCACAGAAAATGAGTTGAAAACCATATATCTACAACAGGCATTAAAGGAAACGAATGATCAAAAGGCAAAAGACGTGTTCGAACAATACCTCCAGACGGGCGCTAAAACAAGCGCCGAGTCCCAACCTTCGGGTAATCCGAACAAAGCAGGCGGGGTGAAAGGAGTTTCCAAAGGAACCAAGTACAAACCGGTTGACAAGAAAGTGAGGCCGGTATATGGAATAGTTCCGGAGGAGTTCCAAGTGGTGCGCGAAATTAAGGGAGATCCCTTGGCAGGGATGCCCGAATTGCCTACGCACCCGCCTGAGTTCACACCCAAGGGGCGGTACACGCAAGAAAGGATGGAGATGTTTGATAAAGCCCATCCAGGGTTCTGGACGGATGAAGAAAGGAAGCTGGCGCATCATCTAATGGCCGAACAAAACGAGGCTTTTGCATGGGAAGAGTCTGAGCGGGGTAAGTTCCGAGAGGACTTCTTCCCTCCAGTAAAGATCCCTACTGTCCCGCACGAACCCTGGGTCCTGAAGAACATCCCCATCCCTCCTTTCTTGTTCTCACAAATCTGCGACATCATCAAGGGCAAAATAGATTCTGGGGTGTATGAACCCTCGTCATCCTCCTATAGGAGCCGTTGGTTCTGCGTTCTCAAGAAGGATGGAAAAAGTCTACGTCTCGTACATTCTTTGGAGCCGCTTAACGCTGTAACCATTGCACACTCAGGCCTCCCACCCCTCACCGAGGAATTGGCGGCCCGATTTGCAGGGTATGCATGCGGCACCACCATGGACTTGTACGTGGGATATGACGAGCGGATTCTGGATGAGCGGTATCGAGACCTGACCACTTTCCAAACACTGTTTGGAGCCATGCGGCTTGTAACGCTACCCATGGGCTGGACTAACTCTGTACCCATCTTCCACGAAGATGTAACTACTATCCTTCAGCCTGAGATCCCGGAGTGGACTGAGCCGTTTGTAGATGATGTTCCAGTAAGGGGACCGAAGACGCGGTACGAACTGCCAGGAGGCGGCTTCGAAACTATTCCCGAGAATCCTGAGATTCGAAGGTTCGTTTGGGAACATTTAATAGTGGTCAATAGGATTATACAAAGGATGAAGTATTGCGGGGGTACGTTTTCTGGAAAGAAAACGTTCCTGTGTGTGCCGGAATTCACAGTGGTGGGGCACTTGTGCTCATACGAGGGCAGGAAACCAACTGAGGACCGCGTAGGAGTAATCTCCAGATGGGGTCCTTGTCGCGACGTTTCGGACGTCAGAGCATTCCTAGGAACCGTTGGCACGTTCAGGATCTTTATTCCGGGATATGCCACGCGGGCTAGTGCCATCCAGAAACTCACGAAAAAGGAGATAAGGTTCGAGTGGGGGCCTGAGCAGGACGCAGCAATGGAGGACTTGAAAACGGCAGTAAGCGAGGCGCCAGTATTAAAACCACTGGATGTCACCTCTGGGATGCCAGTCAAGCTCTCAGTAGACACCTCGTACATTGCGGTCGGATGGTACATCAGTCAGCAGGACCCAACCGACCCCAAGAAATGGCATTATGCTAAGTTCGGGTCGACCCTGCTGAAGCCGCCTGAGGCTAACTACTCTCAGCCCAAGCGAGAACTCTATGGCTTGGTGAGAGCACTCAAAGAAAATGAGTACATGCTCATCATGGCTAGACCGCTCATCGTGGAAACGGATGTGCAGTATATCCAGGGGATGCTCAAGAATCCTCAGTTGGGACCGAATGCCACCATTAACCGATGGATCGAACAAGTTCGGAAGTTCCAGTTCGAGTTACAACATGTGCCAGGGAAGACGTTCGCAGCGGACGGTCTCTCCAGGCGGCGTGCACAGCCAGGCGACCCGCCTAGAAAGGAGTTCGAGGAAATAATGGACATAGACCCGGACGAACCTATCACATTCTCCAAACCTAACCCTGAGGATCCTGAGCCGCTCGAGTTTGAAGACTTCAAGCACCTCATTGATACGAGGGGAGGTTATCTACAGGAGATTTGTGAAGAGGAGGTGTCCGAGACTTGGGTAGAAACGGGTTTTCATAGTGACGCCGCTCAGATGGCAGCCATCAATATGTTAGAGGTAAATAGGCGCGCCAGGGACCCACAAGGTCCCACAACTAGCGATATCCTCGTAAACGTAGAGGTGCTACCGGAACATTCAGATGAGGATTACCCTTCTGAATGGAGAACAGCGTCCGCATTACGCATGGATGCTTGGTTACCTATAATTCGTCTCTGGTTCCTGCAAAAGGACAGGACGCGGATGCCGCGAGGCGTGGAAAAAGGGGAATGGGATAAGTTCAAGCGGGCAGCGCAGCACTTCTTCTTGGGAAAGGACGGTCGACTCTTCCGGAAAGAAAATGGGTATGGTATGCATCAGTTGGTCGTGGGTTCAGAAAAACGCATGTATATGCTTAAAGCGGCCCACGATGCTATGGGACACCGCGGGACCTTCGCTACCAAGGGATTACTATTGAAGCGGGTATGGTGGCCGGAGCTGGATCGGGACGTTGAAAACTACGTTAAAACGTGCCTGCTCTGTCAACAGCGCCAGAAGCTCCTTGTCAAAATCCCTCCAATTGTGACTGAAACCCCGTCGGTGTTCCAGACGGTGCACATCGATGTCATGCACATGAGCCCGGCCAGTAACGGCTGTGGGTACATTGTGCATGGGAGAGACCATTTGACATCTTGGATGGAAGGGAGGCCGCTCCGGAAGGAAAATGCGGCGGCTGTAGGCGCCTGGCTTTTCGAAGACATTATCTGTCGATGGGGTTGCCTAAGGGAAATTGTCACTGACAACGGGAAGCCCATGATTGCAGCAGTGGAATGGCTCGAGAAGAAGTATGGGATTAAGAAAATCGCTATCTCAGGATACAACTCGAGGGCAAACGGGAAGATCGAGCGGCCTCATTGGGACGTCCGACAGAGCCTGTACAAAGCCACGGGGGGTGACGCGAGTAAGTGGTATTGGTTCTTCCACCATGTTATGTGGGCGGACCGTATTACTATCCGAAAACGCCTGGGATGCTCGCCTTTCTTTCTCCTAACAGGCGCGGAGCCTGTCACGCCGCTTGACGTCCAGGAAGCCACTTGGCTGACTGAGCCGCCCACGGGTATGATGTCTACGGAGGACTTGATAGCCTCCCGGGCTAGGGCTCTGGCTAAACATCAGACTCACGTCAGCTCGGTCATGACCAGGATCAGCGAGGAGAAACGGCGTCGTGTCGCTGCCTATGCTGAAGCTAACAGGGCTACTATCAAGAACTGGAATTTCAAACGGGGTGACTTGGTTCTGATGCATAACACGAACATTGAGTCGAGCCTGAATAAGAAGATGAAGCCGCGTTATCTGGGTCCCATGGTTGTGGTGTCACGAAACCTGGGCGGCGCGTATATCTTGGCGGAACTCAATGGAGCGGTGCATCAGAGCAAGGTTGGCGCTTTTAGGGTGGTTCCTTACTACCCCAGGAAGGCTATACCTCTGGAAAAGGACTTCATGGAAAACATAGATATTGATAATAATACACTGGCAGAAATGGAACTATCTTTGGATGATGGGGAACAGGGGGAACACAGGGATTTTAATTTTATGGGAATGGGGAAACTGCAAACCTTGGATGAAAATGCGGAGGAAGATTAGGCTGATGCCTCGTCACTTTCTTCAGCCGGCGAGCTGCCATCCTCGTACACCGACACTGACCCTTCGGGTTCGTCAACGGACATCGCCTCTTCGTCTTCGGACGTGGGGATTGATACCACTTCATCTGCTTCGTGCAGGGCGGGCTCGGACGGTTCAGCAACGGTGCGAGCGCGGGTCTCACTGGAGGAGGCAGGTACACCGACCACGGCGCCGCGTGCGGGCGTGGCGGGCTGTACCTTCTTCGACGGGGACCGAGCGGTCTTGGGGATGGGGTCGCGGCGCGTCCATGCACCCGGCTTCGACGTCTCTTCCTTCGTCTCCGCGGTCTTGTTGCTCCGCGTGGTTCGGGTGACCTCCTGCTTGGAGGTCTCCTGAACTTCCCCCTTCTTGACCTCCTTCTGTTGCTCCTTCTTCTCCGTCACCTCTTTCTCGGTCTTGGTACCTTTCTGTACCTCCTTCTTCTTCTCCTCCTTCCCACGACGTTTCTTCTCCTTCGCCGAAATCTCCCCGCTCGCGACCGCCTTCCCCTGCTTCTTCGTCTCCTTCTTCGCTTCGACTGCAGGACCTGGCGCGGCCTTCGCCTCGCGCTGCTCTTGCTGCATCTGCTGAGCGGTGGCGGCGATGGCGGCGTTCATGGCTGCGGCTTCGTTCGCCTCGCGGGCGGCTTGGAGCGTCTGTTGGCGCGTCTGAGTATCCTCCCACGAGTGTCGAAGTAAGGCGTGGATGCCGAGTAGCTGCTCGATCTCGAACAGCGTCACGTTCATACGTGCGGAGAGTAAAGCGGAGGCTTGGTGGAGTTCCTCCTCGTCCAAGGACGCGGAGGGCATCGACGCGGTCACTTTCCCTGCTTCCGCTAGGATCGTGCGAGTATGCGCGGTGTCGCGCGGCGCTGGGACCGACTCTGGTCATAACGGCGTCGTCAGCGTATACCTGCGTAAGGCGGTACATGGAGAAGTGCGTACGGGGTGGAGCAGGGCGAGTTGTGGGCGCGGCGCGGTTGCCAGCAGCCCACTCGCTCAACTAGGGAGTAATGAGTCAGTTTGGGGGAGGGCGCTTAACCGGCAATCAAATAGGCGCTCACCATGCGCTTCTGGGTTGGGCGGCCTGCGTTGCTTGGCCCAAAGTCGGGGAGCGGCCCGAGGTCTGTCATGGTGGAATCAAAGTCGGTCTGACCGGACTGGGCGGCTCGGCTTCGCTCGCGCAGCAGCTGGATGCGATCCTTGAAAGTACGAGGGAAGTGATTCTCCATGCTGGCCTGCTGGCTGGCTGTGTTGAACTCCGTTAGGAAGTTGTTCACCTTGGTGAGGAACTTTCCAACGTAGGATTCGCGCAGGGTAGCAGGGTCGGACTCGATCCATGCCAGCTACAGGGTCACGTCAAAATGAGCGGTGTGTAAACAGGAGTGCGGAACATACGGCCTCCTCCAGGCCTGCCATCATGCGCGTGGCGTACTCTCTCAACGCCGGGTCATCGCGCGCCTCGAAGGCTTGCTGCCGCTTCAAGTATTCGGTGGTCGACGATAGGGCGTCATACCCTTTGGTGATAACGGACGTGCTTGAACGCCCGGCGGGTGTACTACTGGAATTGGCCATGTTATCTGAGGCGGTTTGACAGGGCCAGGCGGCGTGGCTTTGCGTTTTATAAAGCATGTGAGACCCCGCCCGCTCCAAGTCGTGAATATTCCATGGGTTTCTCGAGCGGGGTGTGTCTCGGTGTGAGACTCTGACCGGGGACGATCAGTCTGAGTTTGGGGGAGGGGGACCCGGGTTTGAATTCTCTTGGAGCTCAACCCGATCAATATTCCCAATACAACTCCAACTCAAAAGGAGACAGGTCGTCACTAACCTGGCGATTGACTCAGATCCGGAGACACTTCACCAAGTCAGATTCAGAGGCTCACATAAGGTCACGCACTAAGATTGGAGCAAGATAGGTGGAAATTGGGTAACAAACGAGACAAGACAATGGAACTACAAGAATAGGACTACAAGATAAGGGTACAAGGACGATAGGATACAAATATTGGGAATAGCGGAACGCGAAGTCCAAAACAAACGTACAAGGGACAAGGAACGAGGTCGACTACGAAGTAAGGAGTTAGTTTGGGGGACGCGGAACGAGAAAAAGAGTAGAACTTACCAAAGAAAGGGGAAGAGATAAGGAGAGGCGGCGTACAACGAACAACTACAAACCGACGCCGCTTCTATCCAACGACCTCGTACTCCCCGGACTCACCGTTCTCACTCTCGACCTCGGTATCGCCCTCCTCGTCGACGTTGGCAGGAGCGGCCTCCTCCTCCTCCTTCTCTTCTTCGTCTGACGTCAGGTCTCCCCCGATGTAGATCCGCTGGTCGACCGACTCGCGTACCTTCTCCTTCCCCTTGCCCTTACCCTGGGCCGCCTGCTCCTCGCGCTTCTCCTGTCGCGCCGCCTGATGGTTGAGCGTGATCCTCGCACTTCGAGGATTGAATTGACGAGGTGCAGGCGGGGCGGGAGGCAAGTCGTGCTCGAGCACGTCTTGGGAAGGCGAGGCGGTTCCAACACGAGCACGGGCATCGATGGTGATGGACTCATCCGTGACCCTAGTCAGAAGGGCGTTCTGGGTGCGAGGGTGGAACTCCACCTGGGTAAGCGGGTCGGCTTCGGCGAACGCGATGATCTCAGTCAACGCGTCGAGATCCACCGCGTCGCCTACCAACTGGCGCAAGTGATTGTGCCAGGAGCTATTGACGTTGCGTCGGAATCTGTTGGACAGGTCCTTCGCGTATGCCAGAGCCCGCTCCTCAGCGTCCTCATACAGAGCGTAGAGGACTCGAGCGGACCCCAGCTCCTGCATGATCAGGCGGGCCAGGGTTTGGACTCCTAGAAAATGGTTAGAAATTAATAGAAAAGGAGGAAATAAATTGGACTTACGACGCGGCGCGAGCTCGTCTATCGGGGAAAGGGACCCATCTCGTGCGGGACGGGGCGCCGTGAACTGGTACCCACAGCAGGCGGCCTTGGTAGCAGCACACTGGTCGCAGCGAGTACCTCCCAAGAGGTCTCCGCCCGTGCAGTCGATACCTCGACCCGCGCAGGTAGCACAGGCGAAGCGGTGCTATCAACATAACAGGGAATAAGAAAAAGAGTGGGATAGAAAAATGGAATGACTTACGCGAGACTCGGGGTTCTGAACCGCCGGCTTGGTGAGGGTCTTGAAGAACGGGGCGGCGTCAGTCAAGGGACCTTCCCGATACATCTTCGTAGCCCCGTCCTCCCTGATCGTCGCCGGGTTCTCGTCGGTCAGGTTCCTCTCGGCACCATATGCCCAGTGCCCGTTTGGCAGCTCGTTCCCATCCTGATCCACGAGCCTCTTCTTGAAGTTGTTGGGGTAGGGAAGGAGGATGTCGGGCGGGGTGATACCAGCTGGGTGGAATTTGTCGTCAGGGCGGAACAAGTACATGGCGCGTTTGCGCATCCCCTCGTGCGGCGTCACTCCTACCGTCTTGACCGGCGTCTCTGGCACCTCGCCTGAGGGGCCCGCAGCAGCACGACCCTTACCCTTCTCACGCTTCTTCCCCTCCTTCGAATCGTCGGTCTTGCGCTTCTTGGGCGGCGGAGGCGAGTCGGAAGGGATGGAGATGGCTTGCTGAGGAGACGAGCCCGCTGTAGCTAAGCGCGGCTCCCGAGCACGCTTGATGGGTGTGACTGGCGACGTGAGGACATTGGAGGGCCCGCTACAGGTCCACTCTCCCCGGTGGGAGGACGAACCCGACTTGGCACCTCGATGAACGGTCGAAGCCTGGACACAGCGGCGGCGTCGGCCACTAACGAGTCGTACGCGGCGTCACGCAGAGGAAACCAGGCGGGGTCGTCATAGAGGAAGGATGGTCGAGAGGAGAATCCAGGCGGTGGAGGTGGTGGTGCAAGGCCGCCGTCAGCAAAGTCATGAGGGGGACCGAAAGACAACAGACTTTGGTTTGATGAACTATCGGTCTCTTCAAGCTTGAAAGGAAAAATGAGATCTGAGACCTGTGAAACCCCATAAGTCAGATCGAAAATCGGAAAAAGGAGAAACAACAGGAACTTACGGAGGGCTCCGATCGGCACCGGCGAGGACTGGTGGAGCGGGGTCAGGACCTGGGAACCCGAGGAAGCTCTCTTGGGGCCTGGGTTTGGCTTCGAGCCACCAGAACAAGGGTAGGGCCAGGCGGTCCGAGTACGACGCCCCATCAAGTGCTAGCCAGAGGCGAGAGACGTGCTGACGGAAACATTCGAAGACGGGGTCCTCCCCGAGATCGAAGTCCGCAGCGGCTACAGCCTAAAAGCATGGAGCAGCGTCAGCGGGGATCTGTAAATAGAGGAAAACGGACTTACCATCTCATGAACCATGCTTTCAAGATGGTGCTTCATGATGCCGCGCTTGCGATTGGTCTTACCAGGTGGAATGCCGCCGCCTCCGGTGCAGCAGTAGGGTTGGATGGCGCGAGAGGCAGAGTAGAGAGTAGGGAAGCGGGTTGCGAGAGAATCCATGTTGAGAAAACTGGACTTGAACGCACGCTTTGAAACGGCTTTTGTAGCTTTCGCCCCTCCTCTACCAAGCCTCATCGCGATGGGATCGCAATAAGCAGCTCAAAAGGAAGAGGAACTAGGAAACATACCTATGGCAAGAAAGAAGCGGCCTGTATGTCTAGCCGGAACTTGGAAAGAAGCGCGCTAAACGGCGAGTTCGACCCTCGTTCGAAACGGCGACATAAGAACCGACGCTGCGTAGGAACCAGAATGGAAAAGGAAGAACCTCTCATGTCGGAGCCAACTCTGACATGGAACGGCGTATGTTTCGAAGCCACGAACTGGGTAAGAAGAGCGCTAAGGGGAAGGGTTCGACGAGAGTTCGAAACAAGGCGCTTAAACCGCCTCGAACTAGGAAGAAGCCGGGGACGTGTTTAAACACCGGACCCGCTTCTTTCCGAGCCACGCCGGCCAAATTAGCAGGGAAACAGAAGTTGGGCTTGAGCGGTTCTGGCAGAATCACTCGCGCCAGCTAAATGGGACTTGCGAAATTAGGAAAGAAGCAGAAAGCTAAGCGCCCGGGCGAAACAAGCGCGCGTCGGTAGCCGAGGAAGCGGAGCAGTTGTTCGGCCGCCGCGCCAAATCAGGCTGGAAATGGAAACCACGCACACTGCACGTCTGACTGGGGACAGTCGAGACCTAGTTTGGGGGAGATGATACGACCGTGGACTATTTTCGCGGTTTTACGGTCGTATGTGTAAAGGTCGTAGCACCGACTCGAGCACTAAGCACTACACCGCTTACATTGGCCTCCAAGATCAGAGCCTGGGTTCAGACAAAAGGGAGCACTTCAGACGCCGCTTGAGTAGGGGACACTGGTGATCACTAGTAAGGCGGATTAGTACTGAAACCGCCTCAGGGTGACTGAGCGGTTTGACAAGTCGTGTACGAAAGGTCTTAGAGTCCTGGTGCGAGCGAAACACTTAGGGCGCCAGCAACAACAACCCCTCCTCGCCACCCAAGGGTACCACACCTGGCGAGTCGGATAGCGAGTCAGGCCGTCTGAATTCTCAAACAAAGGATCCCCGCTCAATCGAGCAAGGAAAGGCAAGGCAGCGCAGGGATACCAGGCAGCAGGAGCAACGGCACTCGCGGCACTCGGAGTTTTCCGACCGCGTCGGCAAAACCCGAAACTCGGCACGGGCGGCTTCAGACTTAGACGTTTCACGCGAGGCGGTCTCGTCAGCCCAAGGCTGTCCGACCACACCCGGAAAAAGGATAACAGGAATAACAGGGGTGAGTCCCTCGAAATGCAAGGGAGCTCCACAACGGAGAGTCCAAGCGCGAGAGGGATAAGCCCGCGTCACTATAAAAGGAAAACAGGGTCATCAATAACGGAGCGGCATCCTCGGCATGCTGCGCCGCGTCCAACTTAGCGCGAAACCAAGCAACAACCGACTCAAGCCTCACGACCGCACGACTTAGCACCCTAGAAAATTGAAGGAAAATCGTAGGCGGCGTGACTGTGACCAAGGGGTCACACTATAAAAGTAAAACCGCGTAGCACTTAGTTTCTCTAGCTTGTATACTTCAGATTTAATCTCTCTCTCTCAATCGTACTTTGTGTCTCTTTCATTACGCCGCGTCGGCTTTTGAGGATTCGTGAAACGGAAACTGGAACGCTTTGCTTACTGAGTCGAGACATACTACTTCCTCAGTCCGCTTAGTTAAATAGACTTGCCTACGCCTCTCACGAGCGTAGTCTCTTCTTGGAGTTGGTTTTGTGTGGTGTGTAACCGTCGAGAATTGTACCCTCCGGCCACGCCGCTCTCTTCCAACGAACTCAGCCTTTGTGTTTGTGTGGTTGGTTTGGTTGCAAACGATTGGCATCGTTTGTGTCTTTTCTCCGCACTTCGCATCAACGGACTCGTAGGTGAGAAGCTTGATACTATGAGTGTTGCCGCGAAAAGGCGATCGCAATGCGCCATTTAAATTCAGGTGCGAACTTACTCGCCGTGGGTCATTCTGACACACCAGAATCCATGTACGATAACCCTCAGTTGTATCCTCAGATGTTTCCATGGTTGTTCCCGTATGGCTTGGGTGGCATCGGCATGCCTCGCTTGCGCGGGCTCGTGGGGGAGACGGTCCAGAAACGGTGGCTACTAATGTACCATGAAACGGTTCCAAACGGATACCCGGTTTATCATCGTAGCTTTCAATCATGATCAGCTCAAAGCAGGGTCACAGGCGCCGTAACGGCGAAGAGGTAACTTCCTTTGACGTCGCAAGAAAGATGAAGGGCATCAATCCCGACACGCTCAAGATATCGCTGGGAAGCTCCAGGACGGAGAGCAGTTCAAGCCCAGCACCGATGAGGAGAAAGCGTGCTTTGACGTCATGGACCAGGTAAACCACGTAGGTGGTAGCATTCACGGCTCGCTTGCCTCCAAAAAAAATATGCGCAGCGAGGTGTGGTCTCTAATCAACTTCCGCGGTGCACCTTCATGGTTTATCACCATATCGCCGGTGGATAACAAACATCCGCTATGTATATACTGGGCGGATAAGGTGATTACCTTCTCACCAGACTTGCGGGAGTATAATGACAGGGCTCGACTTGTAGCTAAGAATCCTGTCGCTGGCGCTCGATTCTTCAAGTATCTGGTTGATCTCTTCATCAAGCACGTCCTGCGCTGGAAGCAGGGGGATGGTAAGCCTGGAATATATGGTAACAACAAGCGGCTTACTTTGGCACTGTAGAACAGCAAGGAAGAATGACCTTACACTTACACATGCTCGTATGGGTTGCGGGCGCTTGGAGACCGCAGGACATCAAGGACAGATTAATGTCAGGGGACTCAGCCTTTGTTCGTGACTTGATAGCGTACTTGGAAAGCTGCCAGGTAGGGGAGTTTTCTACT